>CM060309.1:97718461-97723461 GCA_030674185.1 Monoplex corrugatus | reverse complement strand
ATTGGTGAAGACTCTGCACGGGTTCGAGAGATCAGACGTAAGTTGTCTCCACATCTGAAAAAAGCTAGGGACAGTGGCAAAAAAGCGGCTATGGTCTTTGACCATTTGATTATTGATGGGAAAAAATGGTATTTAGGGGACAATGGTACTTTGGAGGAAAAGGGATAGGGGGTCGGTCGGCCGGCCCTGTGACAGTGGCTGTTTTTGTCCTGGGGGAACTGATAGGGTGAACCAAGGGGTGGCGGCACCGGGAGCGAGTTCGCCTGTCAGTGCGGCTTTTGAGCACATCGTGTTGGGACAGGGTGGTGAGCGCTCTGACAGTGGGGAGCGCGAGGGGATTGCAACGGTCACAGAAAATAAATATGCCTTTTCGTTCCTATCATGGAATATAAATGGTCTGTTGACAAAATTTTGTGATCATGATTTTGTTAATTTTGTCTGTAAGTTTGATTTTGTTTATCTAGTTGAGACATTTGTGGAACATGTTCAGACTGACATATACTCCTAATCATAATTTAAGGGCCACTTCTTCCTTCCTCTCTAATTTTAAGTTGAAATAATTGACAATGTTTAGAATTGATTCTATGTTTTATTTCATCATTTCCACACCTGTTTTGGAAAAAGAAATTAGCACAATGACCCATTAGTGAACAGCACATGCATTTAAAGGAACATCCCCCCCTTTTCAAAAAACAGAAAGTGTCAGATTTGGCCAATCTGTTTTCAATATCGCGTGTGTCCGCCCCGAGCCTGGATGCATGCTTCACAGCGCCGATGCATCGACCCCACAAGGGTACGGAGTGTGTCCTGAGGGATGGCCGCCCACTCGATCTGCAGGATGTCGACCAGCCTGGCCAGGGTGCCCGGTGGGGGGTGGTTGTCCCTGATGCGCCTCCCGAGCACATCCCAGAGGTGTTCAATTGGGTTCAGGTCAGGTGAGCACGCTGGCCAGGCCATACGGACGACTTCATGCTGCTCCAGGAAGTCGGTCACAAGGCGTGCTCGATGCGCAGGTGCATTGTCGTCCTGGAAGATGGCGCCTTGACCAAGGTCCACAAGCGCAGGCAGTGCCACGGCCGCCAGAACCTCGTCCCGGTACCGGACCCCGTTCAGGATGCCGTCAATGGGGAGCAGGGGGGTCCGGGTACCACGGCTCATGCCACCCCACACCATCACCGACCCGCCGCCGTACCGGTTATGCTCTTGGACAGTGGCGTCAGCGAACCTCTCCCCTTGACGTCGCCACACCCGAGCCCGGCCATCGTTAAAGGTCAGGGTGAACCTGGACTCATCCGAAAACAAGACCCGGGCCCACTGTTGCCTTGTCCAGGTCACGTGCTCCCTGGCCCAGGTCATGCGGCGCACTCTGTTGACCGGTGACAGCACGGGTCGGACGGCCGGTCTCCGTGACCTCAAGTTTGCCTCATGTAGCCGTCTTCTCACCGTGCTGCAGCTGATGTTAGCACCTGTTGCGTCCCTCAGCTGACCCCTCAAGGTCACCGCAGTGGATGCCCTTTCCCTCAGGACGGAGAGGGCAAGGTAGCGGTCTTGCTGTCTTGTCGTTACTCTGGGTCGACCCGTGTGACGCCTTTCCTGGACTGCTCCAGTCTCATTGAAGCGCTCCAGCAGTCTCTGGATTGTGGAATGCGACACTTCAAGTCGTCTAGCAACTTCCCGCTGCGCTAGGCCTTCATCAAGCAGAGCGAGGGCTCTCCCCCGCTGCTCATCCGTCATCCGTCGTCTTGCAAGCATGGTTAAAACGAACCAAGAACGGGTCCTTTTTATCCTCGTCTGCAGGCAACTTTGGCTGGAGTAGTGTTCAAAAAGGGCTTGCCTTGCACGTGCAAAGCGAATTTTGTCGCTACCTTGCCTGCGTCGTCAGAGAGACCCTGCTGAAGATTCGACAATTTCGTGTGGAAATTGTCTTCCTTGGGCCGCCCATTGCAAATCGGCAAATCCCCAAACACGTGCCAAAAGGAAACTGCAATGTTGTCTGAGCTCTTATCCATTCAGTTACGGCAACGAATTGGAGAAAAGAGTAAGAGAAAATAGGTTATTTCTCCTTTCAAAAATTGACTCAAAAACGTTCCTGGCCCTTCAATAATGACGTGTAGTATATATTATAACCATGTGATTCCCCTCCGAGCGGAGAAAGGCTGCAGGGGGGGGGGGGGGGGTTGAGTGAGGTTAGGATTTTATGCGGAGGAGAAATGGTGAGTTTTGAGAGCGGACTTGAAGGAGACAAAAGTAGGTTGCTGACGGACTGAGAGAGGAAGTTTGTTCCAGGAGAGTGGACCAGAAACAGAGAAGGCTCGTGGACCATAGGTATTGAGCTTAGTGCGTGGAAAGCGAAAAGTCAGAGGATCGGAGGCAGAGCGGAGGGTACGTGAGGGAACATAGATCTCAAGTAGGCTTGACAGGTAATCGGGGGCTGCGTTATTGAGGCTTTTGTAGCACATGGTGTCTAGTTTGTACTGTATGCGCTTTGATACAGGGAGCCAGTGAAGTTGTGCCAGGAGAGGAGATATGTGGTCAGCTTTTTTCTTTTTGAGTACAAGGCGTACAGCATTGTTTTGAATGCGCTGTAGGATGTGAATGGTGGAGGCAGGAAGACCAGACAGGAGTGAATTGCAATAGTCAATGCGAGACATTATGAAGAAGAGAACGAGTTTTGCAGTTGTTTTGACAGAGAGATACTTCCTGATCAGCCTTATACGATGGAGATGATAGTAGCAAGATCTGGCAGTTTGAGAAACAAAGTTGTTCATGGAGAGGGTAGAGTCAATGCAGACACCAAGGTTTTTAGCTGAATCAGAAATTGGGACTGATGTGTTACATAATGGGAGAGAAAGAGGAGGCAGCTGAGAAAGTTTCTCAATAGACTTTTTGATTATGGTGAGTTTCCTCGAAACTGGTCTGAATCAATCATGGTACCTCTTTTTAAAAAAGGTGATATTAATAACCCAAATAATTATAGGGGCATTTCTATTAGTGATGTAAGTAGCAAACTTTTTTGTACGATTATCAACAACAGATTACAGGAATGGATAGAAGAAAATCGTATTACTGGTGATCACCAAGCAGGGTTTAAAAAAGGATATTCAACAGTAGATCATATATTTACTTTACATGCTGTTGTACAAAAACAGTTTACACACAATCTCAAACTTTATGTAGCTTTTATAGATTTCCAAAAGGCATTTGATTCTATCAACAGGAATTTACTTTGGCCAATCTTACTTAAAAATGGTATTAAAGGTAAACTATATAAATGTGTCAAAAGCATGTATAAGACTGTTAAATCAAAGGTAAGATGTGGAGCTAAATTCACTGACTTTATCAACTGCACAACTGGAGTGAGACAAGGAGATGCATGTAGTCCGGTATTGTTCTCTCTTTTCATAAATGAATTAGCGCTAGAAGTAATAAATATTGGAAAACATGGAGGTATTTTGTCTCAAGATGCATTTGAACTGTTCATTCTGTTGTTGGCTGATGATGTTCTGTTGTCAGAAACAGTTGCTGGATTGCAGGCGCAGTTGAACAGCTTACAACGTGCTGCGTCTTCGCTCCAGCTAAAAGTTAATATGAGTAAAACTAATATTATTGTATTTAGAAAAGGTGGATATTTAGGTGCAAGAGAACGATGGGTGTATGATGGTGCGGTAATGCCTGTTGTAAATATTTACAAGTATTTGGGAATTTTTTTCACTATGCGATTGAGTTATGTTGTTGCTTGTAAGGATCTTGCCAGTAGAGCTAAAAATGCATTGTTATGGATTATGAAGAAACTGTACAGTCTTAATAATAATTCTTTGGAACTGTTTGTTAAGCTTTTTGATTCCCAGATCCAACCAATTATGCAATATGGCTCCGAAATTTGGGGGCTAGAGAAAGCTGTTGTTCATTGTGAATCAGTTCATTTGTTTGCCCTTAAAAACTTTTTGGGAGTAGATAGGAGAACGCCTAATGATTTTGTGTATGGCGAAACTAATCGTTACCCTGTATATGTGAATTCTGCTGTTAATTGTATCCAATATTGGCTCAGATTATTACATATGGATAAATTTAGGATACCATGGAAAGCATATAAAATGCTGTATGATCTAGATGCCAATGGTAAGAAAAACTGGGTATTGAATGTACGTTTGTGTTTGTACAAATATGGATTTGGATATGTGTGGTTATATCAGGGAGTCGGTAGTGTGAATGGCTTTATTCGTATTTTTCGTCAACGCTTGATAGACTGTAGATGGCAGGACTGGAATTATCATATTAACAACAGCGAAAGATTTAATTTATACATAACATTTAGTAGTGTATCTGAAATAAAACTGTATTTGCAGCTAAATTTAGAACGACATGTGAAGTATATTACAAGATTTATGTTTGGTGTATCTGATTTGGCTGTACATCGATATAGATATAAAGTATTAAATGATAATGATTTATTATGTCCATTATGCAAAGAATCTAAAGAAGACGAAGTACACTTTGTCTTTTGTTGTAAAGCACTTACAGATTTTAGGGAAAAGTTTATTCAGCCTAAGTATTATAGACAGCCTTGTCTGTTTAAACTGTGCTTCTTCTTGTCATCAACAAATATAGAAGTTGTCCGCAAATTTTCTGTGTTCTTATATAAAGCTATCAAATTTAGAGAAAATGCTGTCATAAGATGAGATATTGATATGTAAAATTCAAACCTTTTTGTGCATTATTTAGAAGGTATTGTATTGTTCACATACCCCTTCATAAGGGGCCAAGGCCTAATATGAATAAACTATCTGAAGTCTAAAGTTTGAAGTCTCAATGTGTTTCAATAAAAATTAGATAAACATATTCATCCCATGTCACCAACTTCGGTCATCTCATGGTGATTTCATATGTATTGATATATATACATACACTTATATACATCCATCTATAAACATGAATATGTATTGTTTTTAGCCCAGCCGACTGCGTACAGCCATATCAGGACTATTACCGTTTCAAGACAT
>CM060309.1:97583461-97713461 GCA_030674185.1 Monoplex corrugatus | reverse complement strand
ATGTAACCTATTCTTATGATGCACTTGTACACCGATTTCTATACATCAAAAAAAATGAACAAAACATTTCACTGAAAACAATTAACACGATGTCAACAACAGTGGTTATCTCATGGGGACAAGTAAAACAAAGACAGAAAGAAACTTTATGATAGCTAAGAAAGCACATGATGTATGGTGAACAGAAGATATGTAACAAATGAAACAAAGCTAATGATGAGTGTGTTCAATATCGTGGATGGGAAATGGGAGGGAGGGGGATCTGAATCATTAACAACTGTGGTTATGTCAATGCATTTTCAAAAAAAGGTCCAAAACACTTGCTAGCTTACAGGTGATTAACCCTTTGACTCCCTCACCCTATCCACCATCTTCAGTTCCTGTATTATCAGCCAGGACAACAAAACAGAAACTTGATCCTTTCACTCTGTCACCCTGTCTACCAGCTACCTGCAGGAAATTGGTGAACAGGGTGAGGGATTGAAAGGGTGAAGTTTTTGCAGCTGGCGAGTAGGGTGTAGGAGTGAAAGGGTTAGACACAATTAGAATTAACAGATCCCAGACATGGTAAGAACACCACCTGTCAAGCATTACATCAGACATGGTAAGAACACCACCTGTCAAGCATTACATCAGACATGTAAGAACACCACCTGTCAAGCATTACATCAGACATGGTAAGAACACCACCTGTCAAGCATTACATCAGACATGGTAAGAACACACCTGTAAGCATTCATCAGACATGGTAAGAACACACTGTCAGCATTACATCAGACATGGTAAGAACACCCTGTCAAGCATTACATCAGACATGGTAGAACACCACTGTCAAGCATTACATCAGACATGGTAAGAACACACCTGTCAAGCATTACTCAGACAACATCAGATCAAGTGTTTGGCCATCTGATCAGAAAAACAGTCAACCAGCCAGTCCCTCCCGCTCACAACACCAGATGCTTGGAATTCAGAACTAGAGGAATGCAGCAGCAGCATTGGCCAGATGGAATGACAGGCACACTCCACATCTACAACATGACTCCACACCAGGTTCCTGTGTGGCTGCAGACTGACAGCGTCATCTCTCAGCAACAACTCCACTTACAGACAGAAAATCAAAAAGTACTATTTTGAGGAGTCCAAACAATACATGAGGTCTACGACAGCAATATTTTCATAGTGAAAAATAGAGACAAAGAGAGAGAACACAAAGAACAGGGGTAGGGTGACAAGTGAGTGTTAAAGCTTACGAGCCACAAGGGGCCTTGTCAGAGCCTTGTCTCACATAAGTTTGTGGCTTACTGTTATTGTTATTTTCATTTAATTTAAAGCCCAGCCAACTGCACAGAGCCATATCAGGGCTGTAACCATTTCAACACAACGTGTAGGAGAGTATTGAAATCCGATCTCCAATAAAAATTTTAAAAAATTTTTTAAAGCAACATAAAATCTAGATTTCTCAGAATCACTGAGCCTTTAAAGCATCAGATGAAATAATGTGACGTAAAGCAAGCACAATGATAGACTGGAAATTAATTGAAATGTCACAACAGTAAAAAAAAAAACACAAATGTTAATTTTTATCTGAAGTTCCTCAGAATGAGCCATTCACATACCTTTCTCAAAAAGTGGGGGTTTAGGCCACTTTTTGAATCCATGTCACTTTGACATTAGCAGCATAACTCCAAACTTTAGCATTCATGACTCCCCAACTGTCCACATCGATGACTCAACTTTGGAAAAGATTCATAAAAAAAACGGCCAAGTACGTTTTCCTAACAGTAACACATGATATGCGATATAGGTCACAGACATAGGCATGCACCGCCTTTACTTTACTTTTATTGTTGTTTAAAACCCAGCCGACTGCGCAGAGCCACCGCTTCAAAACACAAAATTCCAACAGGAAAAAAAAAAAAAAAAGAAAATTAAGTACACGTATCAATGCATTCGCACACATAATCTAAGGACATGCCCCCAGCATAGGACCATTCCGTCCAATTTATCGCACAGGAGAGATTTAAAAAACACATCTGAATACAAATATAAGCATACATAATGACACCAAAACATATATAAAAACAGGCATAAATTACCTAAAATTGCTTCCGCATATCTCACCTCCTTAGAGCCAAAAATGCACTCAATACATGTACCCAATTATCAATCCGAAGAAAAAGTATGTAAGACTTTATTGAAAAAATACAGGTGAATGGACCATCAAGGCAGAAAATAAGTAGAAATGACAGAAAGCAAGGCAACAAGGCAGAAACAAAGAGAGTGACAGAAAAGAGGAAATTTCTAGCACAGAATTTCCAGAAGGTGGGGACACTATTTATACTGAAAGAGCCCCCGTTTTTTTTAGCCGATAACCCAATGGGGGGATGCACCGCCTTCCAATGGACATGAAACTATCCTTTTTTCCCAAAACAGACTGTAAAGAGAAAGAACGGCAATAGCAAATATGTCACTTTCCTTTCCCCACCATTAATAGTAATAATACACATACTGGGGTTAAGGTTGAAACCTCTGCTTTCAGCTATGCTCTACCATTTTGTTGTCATTTCTTTAAATAACAGTTTCTCTTTTAAATATATCTTGTGATGGACCTTACTGTAAAGACAACAACAAATGTCTCATAGCAGGTACAAAAGAAGAAAACAACAAAGAAAAGAAGATGAAAGGGAAAGCATTATGGAGGGATACAAAGAAAATTTCAAAAACAGAGGGGAAAAAATCAGAAAGAAAAATTTAAAAAGTCAAATCATACTCTGTAACTCTCCCTTTTGCGCTCTTTTATTCATATATATATGTTTTGTGAGATTTTTTTTCAAACAGCAACTGATGCTGACCGTTTTTCAAGGGAACAATTGTGTGTGTTTGAAATGTGTTTGTTTCAGCTTTATTTAACTGGTTACACCTCTGCGCCACCACAACAACAATGGTTATCTCATGGCGGTTCCAGTCTTGAACAGATACGTGAGGTATTGCAGCAGTACTGAACTGACATGTGAGGTATTGCGGCAGTACTGAACTGACACGTGAGGTATTGTGGCAGTAGCCTTTCAGTGACTAATTTTGAAGACCGTCACTGTTGTCCTGATGATCTTGGTTGTGATGAGGATCCTAGGAGTGCTACAATTTCTCACATCATCACACCAACTTAGTAGCACTGACAAGACGATGGAGATACTGGGGTGGTGTCATCTGTGAGACCAACCAGCATGTACTGAACATGACGCAGTGCGGCTCAAGTCCATGACTGCATCACACACTTGACATGTCCTTGAATGCAACACACACACAGCCATACACTGATACTCAAAGCAGAGACTGCTGACCGTCTTGCAGGTGCAAGTTCAAATCAAGGTGGAAAAACATGACAGTAGAAGAGAAACCAGCAGTTATGACATGGCTGGGGCCTGGCCTCAACACAGTGTACGGAACTCAAGACTAAAACACTTGTAAGAAAGGGGGGGGGGGGAGGGGAGTTTCTCCTCTTTGGACCTTCTGCTTTCCAGCTCTTCCTAGAGTTACAACCGCGGATGTAACAGATCTACACAGCCAGGGTGATTTGAAAACATCCCGGGCACTGTCCTTGTTTTGCAGTCAGGTGTGTTCCCTACAGCTCTGGGGCAGATAAAACTAACAAAATAAGAAGAGAAAAAAAAAAGAGGAGACTATCCAGAGGGCAGGGTTGTGAGCTGAGCTGAAGGGCAAAATCATCACCATAAAGTCTAGCTAAAAGGTTGCCAGCTGATCGCTAACTGGGTTACACAAGAATTTTGCTGAAAGGTAAGAAGCTTGCCGCTGAAGTAGCAATGTTATTAGGTCATGGTCAACAAACATGAACAAAAATCTGGGACTGCCACACACAGACATTGCTGGGAAAACAATGGCTGCCACAACGGATCATAGCCGGAAAAGCCTAGCTGAAGACCATGCTCTGGTTTCTTTGGAAAGTTTCAAAGAGTGCATATTTCAATAATTTTAAGTCCACTTACAAAAAAATAGGAAACAAATGTCATGGAACCAGATAAAAAAATTTGAAAAACACAAATACTGAATCAGAATGCGTATTTAAAACAACCAGACAAGGCAGGCGCAAATTTTTGGCCAACTGGCCCTTGTCAGGCGTAAACTCAAGATCACAAATGCCAAAACAACAAATAAAAAATTCAGGAGAAAAAGACTAAAAACATCACTGTTGCTTCATCCAGTGGGAGAAAAGGACAAAAAAATTAAATCAAAACGTGTTCGTGAGTAGCCTAATGGTAATAACTGGCGAGAGGGGAGGCAAATATGATGTCAGAGGGGAAGTGAGATAAATTCTGCAATTTGAAAAGTGGTCATGCCATATTAGTATTATTTTATCCTGAAGAGGGTCCAGGGCTAAAACTATTAAAACTGTGATGCACTAGCTAAGAGTAGTTTTTGGAATGTAAGCATCTTACTATAAATTAATGCATACATATATAAATATATATACATAATTCATACATACATACATGTACACCAACATATCCATATACATAGCCTACATATATATGTATATATATATATGTGTATATATATATATATATGTGTGTATATATATATATATATATATATATATATATATATATATATCCATTATACAAACATATATCTACACACATGACCCAAAACAAGAGTGACTGCCTGCGCCCAAGCAAACACAAACCAGAAGAACAAGAAAATCAATGTAAGCGCATCTCCAACAAGACAACACAAAACAAAACAAGCGCAAATTTTCGGCCAACTAGCCTTTGTCA
Organism: Monoplex corrugatus; assembly: GCA_030674185.1. Lineage (NCBI taxonomy): Eukaryota > Metazoa > Mollusca > Gastropoda > Littorinimorpha > Ranellidae > Monoplex > Monoplex corrugatus. Next base: position 97,708,665 of record CM060309.1, on the reverse strand, counting down.
AGCGCGAACGCACGGTCACAGACAAATCACAGACACCAAACAATGGATAATAAAAACGGGACTAAAAACTTCCCTGCCGCCTCGTCCAGTGGGTAAGAGATGGAATGCACGTGTCTGTGATTTGTCTGTGACCGTGCGTTCGCGCTTGACAAAGGCTAGTTGGCCGAAAATTTGCGCTTGTTTTGTTTTGTGTTGTCTTGTTGGAGATGCGCTTACATTGATTTTCTTGTTCTTCTGGTTTGTGTTTACACACATGACGTTTGACGAAGATGGCCGAAAATTTGCGCCTGTCTTGTCTGGTTGTATTAAATACGCGTTCCGATTCTATTTTCGTGTTTTTCTTCTGGTTCCTGTTCACTTGAACGCAGGCAGTCGCACTTGTTTTAATGTCATGGACGTTGTCTTATATAAATATGTAAACAATGTTTTCATATAAATAAACGATGTTCTAAATAAATAATGTTTTGAGATGTGTTTCACTGTTACAACCTTACTCTTATTTGGCTCAGTCGGCAACTGTGAAACACAGCAACTCTGGAAATGGAGATCAATTATCATCAACTGTTGCTGGAGTCGTGTCTGACCAAAATATAGATAGATCTACACAAGACGACATACCTACAAAACAAACGGTGAGGAGAACGACCACTCTACCAGGCTCCGTCAAAGCTTTTACACCAGAAAACAACTGTGCGGAGAGTGGGACATACCTACACGGCAGTCAAGTAGACTGACCCAGAAAGAAACACGAAAGTATGTCACTATGTGATCAGCAAAATAGTTCAGATCTAACCTAAATGAACATCACACAACAACCTGAACTGTTCCAGTGCAGACAAACAATAATAATGGAATTATTTATCATCAAAACTGTAGAACCCGCTGTCGTCTGATCGCAGTATCCACCACATCACGCTGACACAGACTCTGAGACTGATCGCCTGCCCCATATGCCCGATTCAGGAAGTCGTTTGGCCTGCCTTACTAAGGTACGGCAGAAAAAAGATGGCGGGGGAGAAGGGATAAGCCATTCTATTAGCAAATAACTCTTCGGGCATATAGTCCTGTATGGGCGTACGAGAACGTGGATACATAACTATGCAACATCATTATCAACCCAAGTAAATCTGAATAAAAGTCGTCGCTCATCTCCGGCCCGGATAAGAAACTTGTTTGCGAATAAAATACGGCGGCTGACGTTGATCTTCATATCAACGTGAGCAGACGATTAACAAGCCGACAAGGTCTTCTGTTTTCCTTTTACGGATTACTACATCATACAAAGCTACGATCTCGAAATCTGCACAGAAAACGTGTTGCGGTAATTGTGTATTCTAGTTCTCCCTGACAAGACAGAAGATTAGATCTAGGCTTTCCTAATACCTGACGAAATGAGGCTCGTCTCCCAACAGACCGGCGTGAGCAGACGAAATTGCCCATTTTGCCACAGCAAATTTGACCTAGATCTAAGACGCGTTTAGGGACTTTCGACTGCGTCATTAGGCTAAGTTTCGGAGTTTCGCTAACTGGCTTTCGAGACTACCATTAGCTGTAGATCTAGTTTGTGTGTGCGTGTGTGCGCGCGTGCGTGCGTGCGCGCGTGCGTGCGTGTGTGTGTGTGTGTGTGTGCCTACCAAAGTAATACTTCCACGGCGACCAAACGGCATTACTTGTTACGCACTCACCTCTTCAATGTGCACATTTCAGTTTCAACGACAGTGTCCATTCCCCGTCTTTTCTTCTCTTATTTATGCATTTTAGATGTAATGGCACTATAGAAAGGCCAAGTAAAGTTATGCAAAAGGAGGCACTGTAGACAGACCACAGAAAGTTAAGCACAAGGAGAAATCAATAATTGTAGGCCTATGACAAGAATATAGAAATTGCGGAAATGGCGAGAGAAAAAAGACGCTGATTGGCTCGCTATGTTCTAAATATAACCTACAACGGGTTATTCGCGGTAAACTTATTCAAGGCCGAACAATGACAGTGCCAATGTTTGGGGGGGGGGGGGGGGGGGGGTGGTAGGACAATAAGACTTGCTCGAGATATTTTTCTTCAAGGCATTCTGATTTTTCTCTGATGGGTGTATGCATTTTGTTTTCTCACGCTTGTGATAGCTGTTTGTAGCTGTTGTCTGCATACTCTGGTAGACTTGCATGCTGGATGTTTTGTTTTTTTCCATTTCTTATAACTACGTATGTTGAGTATGTAGATTACATAGTGTACATATACACACGAATGGGGATTTTGGCAGTAACAGGTCTGCACACATGTTGATCTGGATGATATGGTTTTTGTTTGGTAGTTGTTGTTTTTTATTTCAGTGGGTGTTTTTCATTGTTGTTGTTGTTGCTTTGGGGTGTCTTTTTTGTATTTTTTTAAACATTGTTTTATGGTCCTCCATTTTGGTCACCGGCCTATGTCTGCCTCTGGCATCTGTCATTTATGCTTTAGTGAAGTGCCTACTGCGCTTGCGGAACATTATTACTATCATCAATATTATCATTATCATTATGATCACTATATTATTATTATCATCATATCATCACCACTATCATATTTGTCATCACAGTATCATTATTATCTTGTACAATGTCTAAACAGTTATATACGGATGAGTCCCATGAAAAAGTTATGTCAGTGGTTAACTTGTGTCACCCCAGAAAAAAAACTGTCCTGAAAAGAAGGAGGGGGGGAGCGTTATTCAACAGGGAGCTAAAACAGATACACTTTAGGTCGCTAGGTCACTTTCATTCTATGCCTGTTCACACAGGAGTCATGGCTCAACCCCAGCTCGGGCAGGCCACAGTTAAGGGGGCTAACTGGCTCTTCTGACAAAGTAAATGACTTAAGACCTCATGTCAACAATCCCACCTTGCAACATAAGCTGGCTTGTTCACTGCCCAACCTGCCTCCGCAATAACTAAATTTTGGTGCTGTAAGTCCCATTCCCCTCCCCATTTTAAGTCCTTTCCAGCGCAAAGTGGTGCGCAGGCAAAAGGAGTCTGCCAAATAACTGATGGCAGATTTTGGTGGAGTGCATGTGGAATTTTCTAAGTGTGATGAACCCCTCTTGAAGAAGTTCAAGACTCACTGCTGGAGATGTCACACAAAAGTACATGGCCAACCTTTTCTTGTGACAAAGCTGAAGGTTGTCTAACCAAAAGCACTCGGTTATGGAGAGCAAACCCAGCACAATGCTCCCGGTTCGGGTAGGGTTGTTCAGTTAAGATCAAATTTTGGTAATTTCACCTGGCTTATACCAGGTCAAATGCGGGATACTACACTGCAGATTTCAAAGGAACAACCCCCACCCCCAATATACACATATGTGCACGCACGCGCATACACACGCGCACACACACATACACACACACTCGTGCACACACGCACACTTCCAACACCACCGTCACCTTCATCACGAACAAAAGGCTCGGCTATCTAACTTTCAAAGCGCAGACACATCCAACAAAGACATAAAACATAAGTCTGTGTACACGCAAACGAATCATAAACGAATGTGCACGCACGCACGGGTGCGCGCGCACATGCACATACACAATGACACACCTGCATAGAAACAAAGACACAGAGAGAGGAAAAAGAGACAGGCAGGCAGAAAGACACACAGGCAGGCAGAAAGAGAGACAGACAGGGAGGCACAGAGAGAGAGACGCACAAGCCAAAACAATGGCTGTCCGACAAACATTTCTTACACGTACACTAACCTTCAGATCTTACCCGTGGGTGAGTGGACCACGATACTCATACTGTGCCGGCGTTGAGCACGTGACTACGTCACAGTACGTGGATGTAGTAGACAAGGCCAAACGGACCACACTCGTAATTCTTGCTTGTAGAAGTTTTCTGGATAAAGAGAAGGAAAAATACGTCCGATATATTATTTCTTTCTCTTCTTTCTAAGCTCGTAAGCTATCATTTCAAGGTGCGCTCAAGTAGGCCTACTTGTGGTCGCAAAATGTGTCTGCGGCCATTTTTTTTAACCTTAATGACCCAATTCTTGTGAGCTGTCCAGTCTTCAGTTTGGAAAAAAAGATTTTCGGGAGTAAGCAACTAATAACTCTCGCGACAAAAAATTGTACAAATACTGACCTTTTCTATGTGCAATTTTGGAGCTGTCAAGTTTAAACTGTCCAAAACCTTGGTAAGAGAATGAAACCGTTGACATCAGTACATCAGGTCATACAGGAAAACAAAAAGTGAAAGACGAATACCAGGATGTTGGCTTAGCTTCGTCACATCAAGTTAACTTCGAGAAGATCACGTGTTAAAGACGAAAGGCGCTTTTTAATTGGTGACTGGATTCGGTTTTCTAAAACTGCTTTTTAAAGGAAGGGAGATTATTCTGCATTGAACGAGTAGAATCTCTCTCTCTCTCTCTCTCTCTCTCTCTCTCTCTCTCTCTCTCTCTCTCTCTCTCTCTCTCCTCCCCACCCCCCACGTCTGTGTTTTACAGTGCAATATATTTACAAAAAACACGTGAGGGTGCTGGATGGTACCAGAGCACCAATGCCTCACCACTCTTCAGACAATAACCTCCCAAGCTCCCCAACACCATACCAAAATTATTTCATCAAGCAAAGGGAGGCTGACCATACACTGCATGACCCATTCAGACCCAGTCATCAGTTACCTTGTCACAAACTGAATGGCAAACCGCGGGACATCGCCACACAATGCGCACCAACCAGGTCCAGCCCAGCTACAGGACATCGCTCTACTGGGCAGTCCGCCCAGCCCCCAGTTCGCGAAGCTGCCAGTTCTGTGGTGCAATAAATAAGGTGCAAGATGTTCCATAACCTGAGGCTGTAGGAGAGTGAGGTGGTAAAAACCTCAACTTTTTCCAGGACCAGCGTTTCGAAGACGGTGCCCATTTCTGTCCTTCGCTGTTTTACTTTCCCGTAAATTCACACCTCAGTCACATATTTCCTGTGCCTGCCATATGAACTGAATCGGAGAAAATTCTGCTGTGCCGGGAAATTTTTGTCGGAACAGGGTAAATCAGTAACAAAAATTAATGGTGACTACACTATCGTTAATTGAATAAGGAAATGTGTGCAACTTGTGTGGGAAAATGGATAAGGAATATTAAACTCTTTTGTTGACTAGGTTGCTTTGCCTTCAAACGGCTGCGCGAATCTGAAGAAGAAAAAAAACACTTTAGTTTAATCAAAATACATTACGATACAGATTTTTTCATTATTTCAAAATAATGACTACATGTGTGGAAAAAAAAAACCTATTCAAATGAAAGAAGAAGCGATCATACGCTCACCCTGAATTATCTTGTGCTGACGTGCGCACACATACTACGTACACACTGGTGACAGATGCAGGAAGGTTGGCTGTTTTGATGAAGCTCAATGTCTGAGATCTTGAGTTTGATCCCAGCCTGCAACGTTAAAAACTGGCCTGTTCGCTGCCCATTTCTGTGTTGCCATCAGTATGGGGGTGTCAATTTAAGTCTTTCTATTTCCCCTCCCCATTTCAAGACAATTCCAGCTCATAGGGTTTGGCACAAGATCAGCCGGGAATCTGCCAGATAATTATCGGGAGTCTGCCAGATAATCGCTGGCAGATTTGGGTGGATGTCATATTGAACTGTCCGAGGGCAATGAGGACCTCTTGATTAACCCTTTGACTCCCGCACCCTATCCACCAGCTGCAAAAACGTAACCCTGTGACTCCCTCACACGTATCCACCAGCTTCCTGCAGGGGTTGTTTTCGCTTTGTTGTCATCAGTGACGATGCAGGATGCTAATGGATGGGGTGAGGGAATCAAAGGGTTAAACACCAAACTCCAAACTTGGGGATGTAGTTTTCTCTTGCTCAATGTACAAACATATACCTTGACCTACTTCACGGTAAATGGCGGTGAGCTCGTGCTGTCTGAATACCGCATTACTTTTCGTGTGTGCACGTATCACCTTTTTCTCCACGGACGCTGTAATGAAGTGTGTAAGACATCAGACTCTAACCGGAAGGTCTGGGGTTCGATCCTGTCTGGATGCCTCCCGCCTGGTGGTTAAAGGGTGGAGATTTTTCCTATCTCCCAGATCAACATGTCTGCAGACCTGTTAGTGCCTGACACTGTGGCCATTTTCGTGTGTACGCGCAGGCAGAAAATCATAATGAGAGAAACACCAAAACTATGTACCAATGAAGCAAATAACTTGTAAGGAAAAGTTAGTATCAATGAGACAGACTTTGTACTTAAAGGAATCAGAAAAACAGTAGAAACCCAGGTACATATGGATTTGATGCAGATTTTTCGTTTTTAATCTTCTGTGAAAAAAATGGTTGTATTGATGGTCGGAGTTTAATAATCAGGATTTGACAAAGGTGAACTCTTAACAAGACAGGGAAAGAAGAAGTATAATATTTGTTTTTAATCAAAAACCAGACAACCACGCAATCTGTCAGTCCGGAAATGGAACTCTATAGCATTGTCATTATCATGGGCTATAAGCAATATGAACCTGAATCCCCAGTCTTGCCTTCCAACATAATGAAATCTTGTCCCAAATTCTATGGGCCTTCATGCTCTTCTCTTATGGTGACTTCAGTGTCGGTGCCGGGATTGGATTATGTTGTAGAGCCGAAATGAGCGGCGAGCGCCAAGTGACTCAAGAATGGTGCAAAATATGGGGCACTAAGCTTGAGCGAAACTAAACAAAAACAAATATAAAACCGAAAAGAAAACTAAAAAAAAAAAGTTTTTACAAAAAAAAGAATAAACCAGGAGGAAGAAAAAGGAAAAGAACAAATCCAATGGAAAAAAAAATAAGATGGGTAGGGAACAGGAGAGGTGCTTAAGAAAAAAGAACAGAATAAAAAAATTTTTAAAAAAACGAACGGAAAGAAAATAAAAACCTCGAGTGATCGAAGAGACATACATCATTTTCTACACCTCCGCTCGACGTACGGGTCGTGTTCATATTTCTGTTCCATGCTGGTAACAACAATTTATATGGCTACCACGCGATTGGCTATACTGTTGAGTGTGTGTGTGTGTTGTATGTGTGTGTGTGTGTGTGTGTGTGTGTGTGTGTGTGTGTGTGTGTGTGTGTGTGTGTGTGTGTGTGTGTGTGTGTGTGTGTTTGAGCAAGAGAAAAAGAGCGGGAGAGGAAGCAGACCAGAAGACAGCTTGAAAAACAGGTGTTCTTTTTGTTTTTTTTTGTGTGTGTGTGTGCTTGTTTATTCGTTTCCTTGCTTTCTTGTTTAAAATCGTTTTTTGTTGTTGTTGTTTGTTTGTGTGTTTGTTTGTTTGCTTATTTATTTGTTTCTTTGCTTTTTTTGTTTAAAACCAAATTTGTTTGTTCGTTTGTTTTATTGATTTCATGTCGTTTCTTTCTTTCTTTCTTTTTTCCTTGTTGATGTTGTTGACAGAATTTAATACAGACAATTTCGATATCATTAAGTTTTCAATTACACACACACACACACACACACACACACACACACACACACACACACACACACACACACACACACACACACACACCACACCACACCACCACCACCACCACCACCACCACCACCATCACACCACACATACACACACACACACACACACACACACACACACACACACACACACACACACACACACACACACACACACATACACACTGACCAAGCGGTTTAGTTTGTTGTATATAGTTCAAATTTGAATGGTTCGAATCTGCATTGTGTGTGTTGGCTCAAAGAAAAAATACAGATACTGACATTCATTCAACTCTTTTCTAAGCTAAAGTAGTGCACTATGTGCACCCGTCCACATACACACACACACACACACACACACACACACACCACACACCACACATGCACACACGCGCGCACACACACACATACACACAAACACACACATCTAACACACACCCACACACATGCATTCTTAACTCCACCCCCACCCTTATTCACACACTCCTATCCCCCTATACCCTGCTCACCAACTCCCTTGTCTACACACATTCTATCGATCACGTGTTTATCTCGAGCAACCGGCAGCGGTAGTGTTGGTTCAAAGCGGAAATCATTTGCCGGGGAACTTTATGCAAGGAAATGCCAGATTTGATGCCAGAACGGCTAAATCCATACTTGAGGTTTAATGGGACGTGTCGTTCACATGAATTCATTGTGAAGCTTCATGCGTACTTTCTGCAGCATACAGCTATGCCAAAATATCCGTCGCAGCTGATGAAAATTCCAGGATTTGGGAATGTCAGTGTTCAAAAGGAATTGATCGTGTTTGGACAATCCCATCTGAGCCTGTTCAAATGTACCGGCAATTGTTTCCCAGACTTTTGAGCCTGTACAAAATTATATTCACTGGCAAGGTCTTGAACTGGGGATGAGGGAGACGGGATCAAAAAATACCCCCAAAAATATTGACACCACCAAAATGATGGAGCATTAAGATGGGCAGCGAGCAGGCCATCCGTATGTCAGTAGCAGATTCTGGATCAAGACATCAGATCTTTAGTCCAGGGCTCTATCAAATGAGCCAGCTGGGGCTTGTCCGAGATTCAAATTGACCAGCAACAACGGGAGTGCCGAGTGGAAGTATCATGCCGTCCTGAGGAAGCAACTGGGATGAGGCCGAAACCTTGTGGTCATCTTGGTAGGTAAGGCAAGGCAAAGGCTTTCTCCTGACCCTCAGGTTATAGAGGAGTGAGATGGTAGACGCATCAACTTTTCTTGAGATTAGAATTATGAGAGTGATGCAATCTTTTACGCGTTTGTATTGCATTATTCTGAAAGACTACCACGTAGTTTCTCTGTAAGAGATAATAATGTTGACTTGTCTCGACTACACCAGAACTGTGTCCTTTCCACCCTACTTTACGGCTCAGAATGCTGAGGGATGACAGAAAGCCATTTTACTATAATACTAAGCTGTCATTTTTCCATACAAAGAATCTCCGAAGAACCATACGGTTTTTCTGGCCTCAAAGCATCTCCAACCAACGACTACACGACTACTTGTCCAATGCAATCAAAAGAGTACGGGCACTGTCATCATAAAAAGATGATGAAAATGGACTGGGCACACTATCCGAACAAAACAGGACACCACCATCCGTACTGCCCTTCACTGGACACCAGAAGGAAAACGTAAGACAGGAAGATCCAGGAACACCTGGCGACAGACACGAAAAGGAGAACTGACGGCCCCGACACACACCTAGAGTACCATACACACGCTGGCCTAGAACAGACAGGAGAGGATGATCTTCATTGTTGCTCTAATTGCCAGTGACGGCACGGACATAAATAAGTAATGTCGACTTGACTTGCCCATCTCCTCTCCTCCCCCGGTTTATCTTCACAAATCTAGTACAGGGTCAGATACCCATTCACAGCTGAGTGGACTGCAGGCGCACGCACAATTTTGCAGGGTTGTCCTCACGCACGGTCCAAATAGAAGGTGGGAGTTATGCCTCTACGCCTATCAGTCTAGACTTCTGTGGTAGAAAGTATCGAAGTCAAGTCATCTGTAAGATTGTACGATTAACCAGTCAATGGTGAACTGGTCAGCGCGATGAACTACTGACTGGAAGGTCGTGGGTTCGAACACCCGTCAATCAGAAACATTGTAGTCCCCCAGTCACCTCCCCCCTTAACTTGCACTCAGAGTGAGCTCTTTGTGGGTTCTTTGGGAAGACCGCCTCTACACAGTCAAGTCTCATCTACTTCACGGATACATTATTGAGGATGTTGTTATTTTTTTCATTACTGCTTGACTGTTACAATGCTTTTATTCGGTAAGGTTATCCTCTTCTGCCCCCCTGCCCCACCAGATAATCACAGGTGGTTTGTCATAACCCAGCACAGGACATGCTCGTTGCGTGCGCGTGCGTATACACACAACACACACACACACACACACACACACACACTCACACACACACACTCACACGCACGCACACGCACGTGCGCTTATACACACATACAGCCCTGAGCAATCTGTTAAAGCTTGATCGTTCTAATGTTCTGACTGCTTTTCTCTTGTCCGATAAATTTATTAATGGTAATTACTATGTTAAACTGTCTTTATGATTTCGTAGATCCTTCCACCCCATAGACACCTCTTTATCTTATCTTGTCTATTTATTCATTTATGAATTGTTTTGTTTTTTTCTTCGTCTAAAAGCACATATCTGAATAAACGTTAAAAAAAATAACGGACGAATGAGGATGTTGCTCAACTTTCCTGACCCACACGGCAGGTGTCTGTATCTCTAAGATGGGATTAGTGTCAGGATACATCCATATTATAAAAATAATCGTACAGTATATACGTATAGCCCTGCCATGCAGTCTCAATGCAGAATATAACTCGGTAGCATCAAGAGTATCACCGCCATCATTATGGTACCATCATAGCATTATGAGGAATTTGCCCAGACTCTGGTTGGAAGGGAGATGCGCATGCACGAAGTGAAGACGTGACTGATTTTATGTGCAAGGAACATTTTCATGAATGTTTGAATTATTCATCTTATTTGTTTATCTCTTTCACACACACACACACACATACACACACACACACACACACACACACACACACACACACACACACACACACACACACACACACACACACACACACACACATACATACACGCACACACACACACCACACACATCTTTTTGGCAGCCCCATCTTACATGTATGTACCGCCTCTGTTTCACTACCCCCATGATTTCGGTTCTCCAACACACCTCCACACCCATCAAAATTGCAGGCCACCATCAGAGCAGGACTCCTTTCATCTATTTGACAGTTTATCTGGGGTGGGCATGGGGGCTGGTTGGCTGATTCATATCGTTAGAAAGATCCAATCAAGAAAAAGGCACAGATACTGACACAGAGGTATGCTGCGCTACATCGGCAGCAGTATTTGGGATTTTTTGCTATGTGTGCGCGCATCGTTGAATGACATGCCAGTGGATTCTTGTCAGCGAACTGACATCGAGTTCAAACCCCATTGCTGTTGTTGTTATGTGAGTCCCGTCATGAGTTCCACCAGTGGAGCACTGTTCAGACTATGATCACGTCATGTGGACCAGAGACATTGCACTCTATGGACTGTGATCACGTCCATGTGGACCAGAGACATTGCACTCTATGGACTGTAATCACGTCATGTGGACCAGAGACACTGCATTCTATAGACTATGATCATGTCATGTGGACCAGAGACATTGCACTCTGTAGACTGTGATCATGTCATGTGGACCAGAGACATTGCACTCTATAGACTATGATCATGTCATGTGGACCAGAGACATTGCATTCTATAGACTATGATCACGTCATGTGGACCAGAGACATTGCACTCTATAGACTGTGATCACGTCATGGGACCAAGACATTGCACTCATAGACTATGATCACGTCATGTGGACCAGAGACATTGCACTCTATAGACTGTGATCACGTCATGTGGACCAGAGACATTGCACTCTATAGACTATGATCATGTCATGTGGACCAGAGACATTGCACTCTATAGACTGTGATCACGTCATGTGGACCAGAGACATTGCACTCTATGGACTATGATCACGTCATGTGGACCAGAGACATTGCACTCTATAGACTGTGATCACGTGATGTGGACCAGAGACATTGCACTCTATAGACTGTGATCACGTGATGTGGACCAGAGACGGCACTATAGACATTGATCTCGTCATGTGGACCAGAGACATTGCACTCTATGGACTATGATCACGTCATGTGGACCAGAGACATTGCACTCTATAGACTGTAATCACGTGATGTGGACCAGAGACATTGCACTCTATGGACTGTGATCACGTGATGTGGACCAGAGACTTGCACTCTATAGACTGTGATCACGTGATGTGGACCAGAGACGGCACTCTATAGACTGTGATCTCGTCATGTGGACCAGAGACATCGCACTCTATAGACTGTGATCACGTGATGTGGATCAGAGACATTGCACTCTATGGACTATGATCACGTCATGTGGACCAGAGACATTGCACTCTATAGACTGTGATCACGTCATGTGGACCAGAGACATTGCACTCTATGGACTGTGATCACGTCATGTGGACCAGAGACATTGCACTCTATAGACTGTGATCACGCGATGTGGACCAGAGACGGCACTCTATAGACTGTGATCTCGTCATGTGGACCAGAGACATTGCACTCTATAGACTGTGATCACGTGATGTGGACCAGAGACATTGCACTCTATGGACTGTGATCACGTGATGTGGACCAGAGACATTGCACTCTATAGACTGTGATCACGTGATGTGGACCAGAGACGGCACTCTATAGACTGTGATCTCGTCATGTGGACCAGAGACATTGCACTCTATAGACTGTGATCACGTCATGTGGACCAGAGACATTGCACTCTATAGACTGTGATCACGTCATGTGGACCAGAGACACTGCACTCTATAGACTGTGATCACGTCATGTGGACCAGAGACATTGCACTCTATAGACTGTGATCACGTCATGTGGACCAGAGACATTGCACTCTATAGACTATGATCATGTCATGTGGACCAGAGACATTGCACTCTATAGACTACGATCGTGTCATGTGACCAGAGACATTGCACTCTATAGACTATGATCATGTCATGTGGACCAGAGACATTGCACTCTATAGACTGTGATCACGTCATGTGGACCAGAGACATTGCACTCTATAGACTACGATCGTGTCATGTGGACCAGAGACATTGCACTCTATAGACTGTGATCACGTCATGTGGACCAGAGACATTGCACTCTATAGACTATGATCATGTCATGTGGACCAGAGACAGGGCACTATGCACTCTGTGACCGTGTTCACGTCATTTGACCACTGATACTGCATTCTTTGGGCTGTCATCACGTCCAGTCACCTGGTCCAGATACAGAACACTATTTGGACGATGATCACGTCATTTGAGCCATTGACAACACTCTATGGACTGTGGTCACTGATGTCATTTTATCATTGACACTGTATTCTATAGAATGTGATCACGTCATTTGGCCCAGTGACTCTGCACTCCATGGAATGTGATCACGTCATTTGGCCCAGCGACAGGGCACCTATGGAATGTGGTCAGGTCATTCGACCCTCTGACTCAGCACTCCATGGACTTTGATCACTGACGTTATTATGTCCCGAAACACTACGCTTTATAGACCGTGATTAGTTATTTGACCACTGACACAGCAGTCTGTAAAATGTGACCATGTCATCTGACAAGAGACAGAGCACTTTTAGGACCATAGTCTGGGGAGCTTGGTAAGGTTGTTAACGTTTGTATAGGATGATGGAGTTTTGGTGTTGGAAGTTATAATGATGATGTGTTGATGCTGCAAGTTATTGTAGTGGAAATAACGATAGGAGATTTATTTGGTGATAGTATTCATGATGAATCGAAGTTGTTGTCGTTGCTGTACATCATCATCTCAACAGAGCAAGATAACATTACCCGGACAGTCCTTCACTGAACACCAGAAAGAAGACACTAGAGATGAAGTCCCAAGAACAAAACAGTAGAAGGATGCCTCAAGACTTGAAATACACCTGAGGTATTACACAGAAGTTGGATTAGAAATCAGAACAGACAGAAGTGGAGAATTTTAGTTGCTGTCCTACCCCCTAATACCAAATAAAAGGCAGCAAGTAAATAAAAGTAAGTTGATGATGATGACGGTAATGATGATGATGACAACAACTTTTGTACTAAATCCAAAGATTTCGTTTGATTGTTATCTTGTCTGCGTGTTTGACAAAGAACAGTGGCTGAAAGTTTGCACCTGTCTTTTTTGTCAATTGAATGCACATTCTTACTCTCTATTTTTATGTGATTCTGGTTTCTGTTTGTGAAACTGGGAGTTATTTTGATTCAGATTTCACATTACTGACGGGAAGAGAGATAGATAGATAGATAGATAGATAGAGAGAGAGAGAGAGGAGAGAGAGAGAGGGAGAGAGAGAGACAGACAGAGACAAAGAGAGAGAGACAGACAGACAGAGAGAGAAAGAGAGAGAGAGAGACATAGAAAGACAGAGACAGAGAGAAGCAGAGACAGAGACAGAGAAAGGCAGAGACAGAGAAAGGCAGAGACAGAGACAGAGAGACAGCGAGACAGAGAAAGATTTTGTTTCCAGACATCACTGAAGGGAGTGGAGACGAAGAAATAAATATAAGTTTTACGAGGATCTCCAGTCACAAGATTTTCATTCAAGATGCGTGGAGCAAACACTGGAGGACAAAGATTCTTGCTGTCATTCTGTATCCTTCTCCATGGCTGGTGCATTCTCTCTCTTCGTGCTGAAGGTATATATATCTTCAATCTGTTTTTGTAGATGTGTCTATTTTATTTCTTATGTATTTATGATATTTTTCCAGTCACAGTGGATTTACTATGCGAAATTCTGTTTTTTGTCCCCAGGGAGAGTGCTTCACCGCAGTGCAACTGTCACCCAAATTTCTTTAATTCTTTTTCTTGTACGTGTATAGTTACCCCTTGCTGTCCCTGGTGGTTCCATTAATAATGTAAAACTGTCTAAAAACCGTGTATATTAAAATTATTATACTGGACATAAAACAAGCGGTCTTCACTTTGTGCATGCACACCATCTCCCTACCATTTTAATAACAATAATAATTACAATATTTATATAGCGCAAAATCTTGATAAAATCAAATCTAAGCGCTGAAACATACACACACGCACGCATGCACACACACGCACGCACCACACACACACACACACACACACACACACACACACACACACACACACACACACACGCATGGCTATAAATGGGGAGAAAGAATAAAAGCAATGGAAAATTATAGAGAGCATAGTATATTATATTTGAATCTATGCTATTCCGTTGACGGCCACAAAATCTGGAATAATTTTTTGCAATGCCGTGATGATGCATGACGACGGTGATGGTAATCATGATGCTACGGGTTCCATTCTGAATTGAAACTGTGTGTCTGGGCTGTACTCTGTGCATACTTTAATAATATATGAGTGTCCTGGTGCCAGCCAGGTCTGACAAGATACAGACACATGCCATGTAGGTCCGGACTGAAAATTGAGCAATACCCTGAATGACGCGCCCGTGAAGTGCATGCAATTCGTGCCACGTCTTTCCAAGAGCCTATGGCTAGGAGATGGTCGTGACCGAAAAATCCCGGGCACAATCATTTTGATGGGACTGATGGGATTCAAACCTGCAACCTTCTAATTACTGATCCCTTTGACTATGGTGACTGGTGAATGCATGTACTTCTGTTTACATATAAAAGTTCATTTTGCTACAGAATTTTGCCAACTCTTCTGATGCTGTGGGATCTTTAACGTGTGCTGATTGCGTGTGTTGCTCCCAGGGCCTCTGCGTGTCATCTCATGTGAAAAACTACTAGTAGTAGAGTGGCTACGTTGTAGCATAAAACATGAAACCTTACACACGCATTCTACAAATATAAGATAATAAACATATGCAAGATCAAAAGAGGAACAATTTAACCGTTGTGATTTTTTAGATACTGAGCCATTTGAAAAAAAAATCATTTAGTTTGTACAGTTCAGGGCCGGACCTGAAGGGCGGGGGTTCTTTTGTTCCGTAATCTCTCCCCGTGCTCCAAAACATATCTCCACCTTGCATTTTTTAACGCGTGAGTTGTAATTTTTAGGGGGGGGGGGGGGGAAGGGACACAATCACACACACTTAGTTCTCTCTTTATGCTAAGCTACCAACCCTCTACACCCGTTCCACACACACACGCACGCACTTGTCATGCAGACCCCCTTCCCCTTCCAATGTACCGTTGCCAAGGTTTTGGAACCCTCCGCCTGTTGTGTACATGGTTCAGCCCAGCAGTTTAATAGAGGTCTACAGATTTTGTTTTTGTAACTCGAGCAGACGATCGTGATTTGGTTGATTAATCAATGATTCCGCAGTGAATGGTCAAACGTGAACACGATCTTTAGAAAAACAAAAACAAAAACATACTGTATGTTTTTCGCGGGTATGATAGTGTAAAATTTATTCGTTTTACGTGCAAATATAATATAACATTATTATGAGTATAGAAACGACGTTTAGTTAGTCGCTCGCGCTATACGTTAATATTCAACAAGTGCGCGACAGAAACGATTCAGGTGATGCAGTCAAATGGCATCCATTTCATTTGTTCCCATGATGAACCGAAAGGAAAACAAATCGACGTTGAATGCTGTACCCACATGGTAAGTAATACTTTGGTACATAGTCGATGATAGTACGGTTGGACATTGATATCTCCTTCATATATAGATCTAAGTCGTAGCGTAGCCAGCAAATGTAAACTTTACCACATTGTTACAAAGTCCGTAGTATTTCCATCGCTTCTAATGTTCAAACCTTATTTGCTGCAGGAGTGAGTCGCTCACCGACTGTTACTGTCTATTGGCTAACAATTTTGGTTGCTGACTGTAGTCGCCTACTCACTGTCATTCTGGGAGCTCACTCATTGTGGTCGCTCATTTTATGTGTAGAGTAGATCTAGCAAGGATTAGGTTATTTAGGTAAAAGACATAGGTCGAGTCACCAATCATCCAATGGGACTTAAATTAATCATGATAATGCTATTAGTATTACCAGTATTAGTAATGCCGCCTGGGCCTAGTCATTAGATCTGCACATTAGAGAGAAAGTGTTTCGAAGTCAGAAATCTGATGTCAGCACTGTGGCTCGTTGTGTGTGTGTGTGTGTGTGTGTGTAAACTTTGAAGGAGACAGTTTGTTTTCATTGAGAGACCTAAACTGCGTCATTACCAACAGAGTAGTCAAGTCCAGCAACTCTGCGGTGGTGAGAGAGATCTAAACCGTAAACGATACCATGCTGCGTCTTCCTAAACTCTATGAAGAGTCAGGGAGGTGGTGGAGGAGGGGGCACACTAAAGAACTGTTCACCTGTCTTCCAGTGCTGTTGTGTTGCAAAACCAAGGTCTCAGCAAATGATTTCTCAATCCATTCTCTGGCCAGCACCATTAAAGCCTAAGAAAATTCTCTCTCTCTCTCTCTCTCTCTCTCTTCTCTCGCTCTCTGTATGTGAGTGTGTGTCACTGTGTGTGTGTGTGTTGTTCTAAGACAAATCTTAAGATGAGTCCAGCCATTTATTTGTGTGTGTGTGTGTTAAATTTTGGGTGTAGTGACACATGTATCTGTATGCAATAATGATGTGTAATGTGGCCAATATATTTGGAATATTTTCCTGCACAGTTTGATTAAATTAAAATAATAAAAAATAAAACACCAGCATCAACAACAACAGTGAAGATGTGTACATGTGTTTTTGAAAAGAGAAAAATGTGTGAAAAATCTGTTTGTTTAGTATTTGTTTTATTTTTAGTGTGTCCTAATGCCTGATATCATGTGAAAAATCTTATTGTTTATCGTAATTGTTTTGCATTTGTTTTGTTTTCAGTGTGTCCTAATGCAGAAAAATCTAATCGTTTAGCATTGGTTTTATTTTTAGTGTGTCCTAATACAGAAAAATCTAATTGTTTAATGTTTGTTTCATTTTTAGTGTATCCTAATGCCTGATATCAACAACTTGACAAGCTTGGCCATAGTTTTCTGGCTGATTCACAGCAGCCACATTTGACATCAAACTCAAAGCAAGGTAAGTGTGTGTAGATGTATATGTGTGAATATATATATATATATATATATATATTATATATATAATATATATATTGTGTGTGTATATATATATATATATATGTATGTGTGTGTGTGTGTGTGTGTGTGTGTGTACATATATATATATATATGTATCATATGTATGTATGTGTATGGTGTGTGTGTGTGTGTGTGTGTGTGTGTGTGGTGTGTGTGTGCATATATCAATATATGTATATATATGTGTATATATGTTTCATATGTATGCATGTGTATGTGCGTGTGTGTGTGCATGTGCATACAAAGGTACAGGATGTATGTGCGTATTAATGTATGTTTTAGATTCCAGGTTGTGGGATGATTTAAGAAATAGTAGCATGTGCTCTCTCTGTTTCTTTTTAGGGGAGTGTTTTTTTTTTTCTCCAAAACAAGAATAAACACATTTTTGTAATTTTGGGCTTGCTGTGACAGTGTGAGATCATTTAATAATGGGAGGGTTGGTAGGTTTTGGTCTAGAGGTACATTTCACAATCTGTCGTATGAATTTCTTGCATTTTAACAAGTATTAAACATATTTATTGAATTCATTCATAACAGGTTTATTTTAAACCATGTCCAAGTTCAGTGCATGTTTATGTTATTGTTAATCTGACAGTGAATGGTTTATGCTGATGATGAAGTGTGTGTAAAATTACACAGTAAGTTTTGCTTGAATTTTAAGTACAAGTTTGAAACATGATTAAAACATGATGTGCTTTAGCTCATTTTATGATGTAATAGGTGGTGTTTCTCCCTTGTGTTTTTGTTTGTTGTTTGTTTGGGTATTTGTTTTTTGGACATGATGGCTCTGTCTGTCTGATTAGGCAGTGGACACACCCATTCAAGGATTCGGTTGGATGTGGAACTGCATGGGCTGTGGCTGAACATCCCTTGCTTTAGTGGCAGTCCCTGGCACAGCTGAAGCACATGAAGGCTAATGGTTGTGGCTGGATGGTCGCTACTGCAGATTTCATTTTGTTTCTTCTGTCCAGCCACCATCGAGTTCATTTCTCCACTGTAATGAATGGTGATGCCTGCCTGCAGGCATCAGGCATAGTGATTTGTAGCTGTCTCTTCCTAGTCCACAGTGATATAAACAGACTTCGGGTCAATTTGGAAACATCCCTATGTCACAGCAGTGGATGCCTTGTGGGCTGAGGTCCTGCTGCGAGCAGTCTGTACAGGGTATCTTTTGAATTGTAGCTGTCCAGCATGCAGTGGACATGGCCAAGCCAGCACAGTTGTCATTGTGTGAAGAGAGCACAAATGCGTTGCATGCCGCCAGATCCAGGATGTCCCTGTTTGGTAAGCAGTCCTTCCAAGAAATGCCCAGAATCCGGCACAAGCACCGCAGGTGGTGTTCTTGACGCACGTAGATTGTCCAGCTACCACTGCCATAGAGAAGGATTCTTGGTATGCAGGCTCTGATGGGTATGGAGATCCTAGACTATCCAGACATCAAGATCCCTCTCTTGGCATCACTGATTTGGTCCAAAGGAATGCTAGGCAGTACATTTGGTATCAGATTGGCTGCAGGAACTGCTGAAAAGTAGCTTGATACACAATCTATCTTAGGGGCTTCACTCTGTATTCTTATCAGGTTTACTCCTTAACCTTCTCTTCTCATGAAGATAGCCACAGTGCAGTGGGTTCCTACTTTGCCTGTTGTCACTATCCACCTTCACAGCCATTGAGAATTTATCTTTATCCACCTGGTCCACTATTGGGAAATTCAGTCCTTGTGCCTGCAACCCCCCCCCCCCCCCCCCAGACCTTCTCTTTTTTACCCACTTATACCTCCAGGTACCTGGTTGTGCTTGACATAAACTCTGCGAAAATGGGGGATACCATGAGAAGGTGTTGTTACAGGCACAATGATACAGGAAAGGCCATGTGCAAGTGGGTCTCACAGTGATCTCTGTACATCAGTTTCCTTTTGGTGAATGGCACTTAGAGCTCCCAGCCTCACCACCATCCAACATGTTCTTGGATAGACTGATAAAAACAATAGTTGTGTACACAGTTATAGTTTTTATTAATTTATTTTTGATATTATACAGATCAAAGTAGACCAGACTCACTCTTTGTATAACTGTGTGTATGTGTGTATAGTTATGTTTGTTGTTGGTTTTTATTTGGTTTCTAGTTGATACTTTAAATTTGTTTTTCTCTTAGAGAAAAAAAATAATTGTAATTTTTTCACTATGCTCACTTGTTGTTTTAACAGTTGTGGCAGCAAGATGGAGACATCATTACCTGCACCTTCTGCTGGGGTGTTCATGCCCTTTGCCATGCGCAGACGGAAGAACACACACAATGTTCAGCACTCACGAAACAATGCATGTCATCATCGTCCCTAATTTTCGTTTACTTTGTATTTGATTTTTATCATAAGCTGTTATTGTTTTACATAAATGCCTGAAGCGCATAATCTTGTGATTCACAAATAACAGTGAAAGAAGAGTAACAAATTTGCTTGAATGTATATGATATGTAAAAACCTGAAAATTTACTTAATGAAACTTACTTGTGTTTTTGCTAATTATTTCAAGAGGGAAAAGCATTTAGGCAAAAAGGTATCTAAGCAAGACATCAGTATCTATGCACATCAGTGTATTTATAAACCTTAAATTCATTGTAAAATGAATGTTTCCTTCTGTAATCTTGTCTTGAAAAAGCATATAAAAATGTATGTTGACATTGAATTTTGTAACCTTAGATTTGTTTTAAAATAAATGGTTTGTCCCCATGATCTTGGGTTTTATGTGATATATTTTTAAACATGTGGTGACATGTGTTGAAAATTAGAAATGTATGAAATCAGAATTGGAATAAATGTTTTGTCTCCATGATCTTGGTTTTTATGTGATGTATTTTTAAACATTATGTGGTGATATGTATTGAAAATTATAAGAAATAATGTAAAATCAGAATTTTCAACAACCTTGCCAGTGTTTTTTGTTTGCCGTGTGAGAAATATGCATGCTTTCCAAAGTAGGCCTACATGTGTTCAATCATACAGGTCTCTTTTTTTGTGGGATTTTAAATTCCTCTGAAATAGCAAGTTCTTGACCATGCTGAAAAACAGATTTTTTTTCAATGGCTGTATATCTATAATTAATTGTGATATAAAGGGGTATAAATGTACCAAATTTTATGCTTGTATCATGAAACTCCTCAATTCTGCAACATGACTGCTCTCTGTAGAACCTACACCATCACGTAAGATGTAGTGGTATGGGGATAATCCCTGTGCCATCTGTGTTTCTTGTGTCTTAGGCTGGTGTTTTAACTACTAGGCCACACGCACGCAACGCACGCACGCACGCACGCACGCACGCACGCACGCACGCACGACAACACACCAACAACACAACAAACAACACAACACAACACAACACAACACAACACAACACAACAACACACAAACACAACACAACACACCACACACACACACACACACACACCACACACACACACACACACACACACACACACATATCAATGAAAAAAAAAGTGTTTATTGATATGTTTACACATTTGCCTACATGGTCAAAACGCTTGCTAATATGTATGATATAATTGAAAGCATACTATATAGAAGCATGTAAAATAAAGATTTATTTATTCATTATTTATGTATTTGCATATTTGGATACTTGAATATGTCTTTTGATCAGTGAAATTTTGTGTATGTTTGAAATGGTTATATCCCTGATATGGTTCTGTGCAGTCGGCTGGGCTTAAAAGGACAAGAGTAAGAATAAGGACAGTTAAGTTAGTCACTTACATTTGGAAGGCTCTGGGATTGATCCGCTTAGACACCTGTGCCCTGTGTGTTAAAGGTGGAGATTTTCCAGTCTCCAGGTCATTGTGTGCAGACTATCAGTGCCTAAACCTCCTTTGTGTGTGTAGGCAAGCAGAACATCAAATATGCACATTACACATCCTGTAAGTTTTTGTCAGCGGCTGGTTCACGGAAACATGAACACACCAACTACAGATGGAATGTGCAGACCGCAGCAGCGTTCTGTCAGCACAGTGTGGGTAAAAATAATGTGCATGATTGTATCCCCCAAAACTGAGAATTCTGAAAATCTATTTTGAAAAAATAAAAAATAAGAAAAGTGCCATAAAATACCACACAGAAAACTGTTGAAAAACAGGGAAACTAACTTTATCATAATTCCAATCCCACAGCCTGGCAGTGGCTGACTGTGCTAGCGGTAGAGGCAGACCACACCAATGCCAACCTCTACAACCTGCTCATGTCCAATGGAACCCTGAATGATGGTGTAGACAAGGAGACGCTGAACCCTGTTGACGCTGTGGCCAGCGGCAGTTTCAAGAGCTACCTTGTGGACCAGTGGACTGCTATTAATCCTCAAAAGGTAAGAAAGGAGCAAGTTGATCAGCTCTCATCTTTTTTTTTCCCTTTAGGTTTGAGTGTATTTGATATTTTTGTTGGTAGGACCTTCCCCTGTGGGGATGCTGTGGACTGCGATAGTGTCCCCACCTTATGGAAATTTTGTGCTAAAAATTTTCTCTTTTCTGTCACTCTTTGTTCCTGCCTTGTTCCTATGTTTTCTGTCATTTTTTCCTATCAGTTTCTGTCTTGCTGATCCATTCACCTGTATGTTTCCATTAAAGTCTTACATACTTTCAATAGGATTGATGATTGGGTGCGTGTGCTGAGTGCATTTTTGGCTATAAGGAAATGTGATGTCCAGAAGCAATTTTAGGGAATTTAGGTTAGTTCATATACATGGTTTAGTGTCCTTGTAATGTTAACATTTGTATTTTTCTACTTTTTAAACCCCATGGTGATAAATTGGAGAGAATGGTGAACACCAGGGACATAGTTTATATGCGCTAATGCATTGACATGTGTACAATTTTCTTTTCCAGTCTGTTTTTTATTGAGGTCTTTGTGGTATTGTGTACATTTTGTAATGGCTATAGCCCTGATATGTCCACACTGTTTTATGGAGTCTTTGGTCGTATTGTGTACATTTGTAATGGCTATAGCCTGATATGTCCATGTGGAGTCGGCTGGGCTTTAAACAATAAAAATGATAATTTTAAAGATAAGACCTGAAGACCTGGCCAGCACTGTTGGGTTGAATTGGGTCATGTGCAAGCTTTTAGCTTATGCCATGATCATTTTGGATCTTTGTCCTATATATAGTTTAATAATTAATAATAATAATTACAATATTTATATAGTGCAAAATCTTGATAAAAATCAAATCTGAGCACTGAACATAGACATACGCACGCATGCCACACACAGGCACACACACACATACACATGGCTATAAATGGGGAAAATGAAGAAAAAGCGATGGAAAATTATAGAAAACATATTATATACAAATATATTATATTACAATGTGGTTCCACACTGAGTGGAGGCAGGCTGCAGTGGGGGTTGAGTGAGGTCAGGATTTTATGCAGAGGAGAAAAGGTGAGTTTTGAGAGCGGAACTTGGAGGAGACAAAAGTAGGTTGCTGACGGACTGAGAGAGGAAGTTTGTTCCAGGAGAGTGGACCAGAAACAGAGAAGGCACGTGGACCATAGGTATTGAGCTTAGTGTGTGGAAAGCAAAATGTGAGAGGAGCGGAGGGTACGTGAGGGAACATAGATCTCAGGTACGCTTGACAGGTAATCGGGGGCTGCGTCATCGAGGCTTTTGTAGCAGATGGTGTCTAATTTGTACTGTATGTGCTTTGATACAGGGAGCCAGTGAAGTTGTGCCAGGAGAGAAGATATGTGGTCAGCTTTTTTCTTTTTGAGTACAAGGTGTGCAGCATTGTTTTGAATGCGCTGTAGGATGTGAATGGTGGAGGTAGGAAGACCAGACAGGAGTGAATTGCAATAGTCCATGTGAGACATTATGAAGGAGAGAACGAGTTTTGCAGTTGTTTCGACAGAAAGATACTTCCTGATCAGGCTTATACGGTGGAGGTGATAGTAGCAAGATCTGGCAGTTTGAGAGACGAAGTTGTTCATGGAGAGAGTAGAGTCAAGGTAGACACCAAGGTTCTTAGCTGAATCAGAAATTGGGACTGATGTGTTACATAATGGGAGAGAAAGAGGAGGCAGCTGAGAAAGTTTTTGACGGGTGCCAATGAGGATAGCTTCTGTCTTGTCGTCGTTAAGCTGAAGTTTATTGTATGTCATCCAGTTCTTGATGTCCGAGTAGCAGTCAGTGGTGCAAGTCAAGAGGTGCTGTACATTGTCAGATGAGTCACTGTCTTGAAGTTGGGTGTCATCAGCATAGAAGTGGTGTTTTATAGAGTGGAAGTTGATGATTGTGGACAGGGGGGAGGTGTAAAGAGTGAAAAGAACAGGGCCAAGGACAGATCCTTGTGGAACACGACAGGTCAGGTATGTAGATTGAGAGTAAGTGCCATTGATGAGAACAGTTTGTTTTCTGTTTGATAGATATGAAGTGAACCAAGAGAGAGCAGTGTCAGAGATGCCAAAAGTATAATGGAGTCTAGAGAGGAGAATACCATGATCAATGGTATCAAAGGCTGGTGACAGATCAAGGAGTGTGAGGAGAGAGACTTTGCCAGTATCAGTTGCAAGGAGGAGATTGTTGAGAATGTGTAGTAGGGCAGTTTCAGTGCTGTGGTACTGGCGGTAGGCTGACTGGAAAGGATTGAGGAGATTGTTGGCAGACAGGTGAGAGTTCAGCTGGTTGAGGACAACTTTTTCAAGGAGTTTTGACAAGAAAGAGAGATTTGAAATAGGCTGGTAGTTTTTCAGTTCATTAGGATCTAAATTGTATTTCTTGAGGAGAGGGTGAACGATAGCAGACTTGAAAGAATCCGGGACAGTTCCACTTTGAAGAGAAATGTTGATGATGTCAGTGATGAATGGGAGGAGAGAAGGGAGGCAGTCGGAGTAGAGAGAACCTGGAAGAGGATCCAGTTCGCAGGTTTTGAACGACATGGATCTGATTGTGTTGAGGATTTCTTCTTGTGAGACTGAGGTAAAAGTAGTAAGAGGTGTGCCAGAGAAGGAAGGGTCAGGTGGGCAGGGTTGACAGGGTGTCCTGTCAAGCTTGTCACAAAGAGTTTGTATTTTGGTGGTGAAATACTTAGAGAATACAGATGGGAGTTCTTCAGTAGTGTGTTTTGTTGGGAGAGGTAAATCCTTTCATGTGCCAAGGAGATAATTCATGGTTGTAAAGAGTTTTTTGATGAAGAGGCATTCACGATTTGGTTTGGAAAAAGCTTGTTTTTGCAGATGCAATGAGGGTGGATACTTTTGTTCTAGAGGCTTGGAAAAGTTGTCTATGAACAATGAGTTTGGATTTGCACCAGCGGCGCTCTGCTCTGCGGCGGGCACATTTTACGCAGGCAGTCTCATGAGTGAGCCAGGGGGTAGGGGGGCGGTCAGGTAAAAGACGGGTTGTGGCTGGAACATGAGTGTCCAGAAGATGGTGCAGAGTAGTATCGAATTCATCGGCAAGGTTATGTGACTTTTCAGAAAGGAGACAAAAAGTGTGATGAAAATGTGGAGAGGTCGATAGATTTGAGATTGCGTTGAGTTACTGTGCGCATGGTACGGGAAGAAGGAGAAATGTCAAGAGAACAGAGAATTGCAGAGTGGTCAGATGGAAGGGCTGAAGTTAGATGGGTAGAAAGAACTGTGACATTAGTATGCATGGTATTGATTTTGAGCACAGAAGTGTTGTCTTGAGATAACTGGAAATGAAACGGAAACTTCTTGTTTCTTAAAGTGGGGTTGGAGGAGGGAGGGGATAAGGGGTGGGGTGGGGCCTGATCAATAACAAGAGTGAACTTGTTGATTGATGGTGATGATACGCCTTTATCAGCTGAGTTGTTTAGAGCACAGTGCTGATGTGAACTTGTTGATTGATGGTGATGGTACACCTTTATCAGCTGAGTTGTTTAGAGCACAGTGCTGATGTGAACTTGTTGATTGATGGTGATGGTACACCTTTATCAGCTGAGTTGTTTAGAGCACAGTGCTGATGTGAACTTGTTGATTGATGGTGATGGTAACTTTATCAGCTGAGTTGTTAGGGCACAGTGCTGATGTGGAACTGGTTGATGATGGTGATGTACACCTTTATCAGCTGAGTTGTTTAGAGCACAGTGCTGATGTGAACTTGTTGATTTATGGTGATGGTACACCTTTATCAGCTGAGTTGTTTAGAGCACAGTGCTGATGTGAACTTGTTGATTGATGGTGATGGTACACCTTTATCAGCTGAGTTGTTTAGAGCACAGTGCTGATAACACAGGAGTTGTGGGTTCCACCCTCTGGTGGGTCACTGGTACAGTCTTTTTTTATTGTTTGTTTGATAATTAAATGGGCTTGCATATTTGGATAGGGTTTCTGTGGAACTGTCTGAGAGCAATGAATCTCTCTTGAACAAACTTTGAGCGGCAAATATATAAGGTGAGAGATTGTTGACTGATTAGTACAAGGTATCAGTTGAAATCAGTCTCAATCCTTGATTCTTTACACAGATGTAAAATGTTGAGATGTTTTCTCCTCCATGTGTTGGTGATTGTGGGAGACCAGTGCCAGGTCCTCAGTAAAAACGTGATTCCACGTGTTGCCTTTTGGTTGGTCTTCAGTCGTTTGTGTCATTACCAGTCTGTGGCCATGTTGAAGAGCTGTAAGGCCTCTGCCAGTTTACTTTCTAACAACTAAAACCACCTGCGGATATGTCGGTGAATAAATTACCAATATTTTTTTGAAGAAGATTCCAGAATACCGTGTATAGTCAAAGGGATGCAACCTTGTATATCAAACTAAACTAGAGGGTCTCTGCTGTCGTTGGTTACCTCTCTTGCCTCATTTTTGTACTTTTAACAGCTTTGTCGGATGGTTATATTAACACACAGTGTTTTGGTGAAAGTGCCAGCTTTGTGTTTATAAAAATGGCAAGTCCCAGCAAACATGTGTGCTTCTCAAGAAGCCAGTCATGAAGATTAGCTCTTGAACAAATGGTAGAAATGGTTATGGGGGAGAGAAGTGACGTGAGAAGCAAGACTTGTTGAGTGAGCAAGAGTCTGATAGTTACACCGTGACGTTGTCTGTTTTTTGCTGAACGTTAGTTATGGAAACATTTAGAATTCCTCTTTTTCTTTTGTTCACCATTTTCATGGTGATAAATGTGGCTGTTTTTCCCCCTTGGGGATGCTGGGGGCTTTTTCAGTATAAATAATATTCCCACCTTCTGGAAATTCTGTGCTAGAAATGTCCTCTTTTCTGTCACTCTTTGTTTCTGCCTTGTTCCATTGCTTTCTGTCATGTCTTCCTATCATTTTCTGCCTTGCTGCTCCATTCACTTGTATGTCTTCAATAAAGTCTTGTGTACTTTCTCTTAGGATTGATAATTGAGTGCATGTAATAAGTGCATTTTTGGCTCTAGGGAGATGAAATATGTGGAAGCTATTTTATGTAATTTATGCCTGATTTATATGTTTTGGTGTCCATATTGTGTTTCAGTTTGTATTCAGGTATGTTTTTTTTAAATCCCCTGTGCGATAAATTGGATGGAATGGTCAATGCCAGGGGCATGTCCCCAGATTATGTGCGCGAGTGCATTGATATGTGTACTTAATTTTCTTTTCTTTTTTTCCTGTTGAAGTTTTGTATGTTTTGAAGTGGTTATTGCCCTGATATGTCTTTACGCAGTCGGCTGGGTTTTAAACAACAATAACAGTATGGCTGTTTTGAGTAGATCTTATGGAGGTGCAGGATCTGGCACTGCTCCAGCCTGACAGGACCTCAGTGGCAGGTCACCATTCTCATCTGACTTAGATGACTGCAGACATTTACATTACATTGCATGCTACCATGGTTTGTTAGATAGCGCCTGCAGGCCTGGTATATCTGACTTCAGCTCTCTTCGTTTTCTATAGAGATTATCCCACCCTGGCTTAATTCATGGCCAAAAAATCTATCTACCTTCTGGGTACAGGAGACTAGGGCTTTAGGCAGACCTTAGCTGCCTGGTGGCTGTATCAAAGGAAAGCAGGGAGTTTTCTAGGTGTGACCTTGCCAATTGTCAGCTAGTCCTGACCACATACAGGACTATTGCCAGGTAGTCCTTGCATGCTTATATGACCAGGCAAGCCTGACGTATTTCACAGCTATCATGAAAGGATAACGGTGAGCTTGGTTTTTATCTGTTGTCATTTTACTTAAACATGGGTGTCATTTTTAACATGGGATTAGCTCTGATATGGCTGTAGTAGTTGACTGGGCTATATGGCTGTAGTAGCTGGCTGGGCTATATGGCTGTAGTAGTTGGCTGGGTATATGGTGATATGGCTGTAGTAGTTGGCTGGGCTATATGGCTGTAGTAGTTGGCTGGGCTATATGGCTGTAGTAGTTGGCTGGGCTATATGGTTGTAGTAGTTGGCTGGGCTATATGGTGATATGGCTGTAGTTGGCTGGCTTATATGGTGATATGGCTGTAGTATTGCTGTAAATGGTGTATGGCTGTTATAGTTGCTGGGCTATTAGGTGATATGGCTGTAGTAGTTGGCTGGGCTATATGGCTGTAGTAGTTGGCTGGGCTATATGGCTGTAGTAGTTGCTGGGCTATATGGTGTATAGTGGCTGGCTATATGGCTGTAGTAGTTGGCTGGGCTATATGGCTGTAGTAGTTGGCTGGGCATATGGCTGTAGTAGTTGGCTGGGCTAGTGTATGGCTGTAGTAGTTGGCTGGGCTATAGGTATATGGCTGTAGTAGTTGGCTGGGCTGTATGGCTGTAGTAGTTGGCTGGGCTATATGGCTGTAGTAGTTGGCTGGGCTATATGGCTGTAGTAGTTGGCTGGGCTATATGGCTGTAGTAGTTGGCTGGGCTATATGGCTGTAGTAGTTGGCTGGGCTATATGGCTGTAGTAGTTGGCTGGGCTTATGGCTGTAGTAGTTGGCTGGGCTATATGGCTGTAGTAGTTGGCTGGGCTGTATGGCTGTAGTAGTTGGCTGGCTATATGGCTGTAGTAGTTGGCTGGGCTATATGGCTGTAGTAGTTGGCTGGGCTGTATGGCTGTAGTAGTTGGCTGGGCTATAAGCGATATGAACCATATGAACCATTCATAGCCAAAGGCTATATGCCACCTGCAGTCTGGGTTGGGGATAGTTGCCACACTACCAAGTTGGAGCCCCCATGAGGATGCCAGAGGCTCTTTCAGTATAAATAGTATTCCCTCCTGGAAATTCTGTGCTGGACATTTCCTCTTTTCTGTCACTCTCTTTGTTTCTGTCCTTGTTTCTTTGCTTTCTGTCATTTCTTCCTGTCAATTTCTGCCTTGCTGGTCCATTCACCTGTATGTGTTCGATAAAATCTTACGTACTTTTTCCTAGGATCGATAATTGGGTACATGTATCAAATGCATTTTTGGCTCTAGGGAGGTGAGATATGCGGAAGCAATTTTAGGTAATTTAGGCCCAATCTTATGTATGTTTTAGTGTCCTTAGTTATGTTTCAGTTTGTATTCAGGTTTGTTTTTCAAATCCCTTGTGCGATAAATTGGACGGAATGGTCAATGCCAGGGGCATGTTCTTAGATTATGTGTGCGAATGCATTGATATGTGTGTTTAATTTTCTTTTCTTTTTGTTGTTGTTTTATTTGTTTTTTTGTCGTGTTGAAGTGATTGTAGCCCTGATTTGGCTCTACGCAGTCAGCGTGGCTTTAAACAAAAACACAACATAACAATAACAATAACAATAACAATAGCAATAACAATAACCAAGTTGGAGGTAACAGTTTTCCAGCATATTTTGAGTGTGTGTGTACCTCCCATGGACCTGGAAGACAATTCCCATCGGCGCAGTTGGTTAGAGGCCCATGCTGAATATAGGGGTTGTGGGTTTGATCCTTCTGTGTGCCATAGTTTTTGTTCCAGGTTAGTTGGTTCTTTTAATAGAGCCATGAATGCAAATATCCCAAGTTCCGTCCCATCCCATGGCATTAAAAACTGGCCTGTTCACTTCCCATCTTAATGTTTACATCATTCCGGCAGTAACAGCTTAGTGTTTCATAGATCCCTTCTCCCCTTTCCCTGTTTAAAGACCTTGCCAGCACAATGGCTTTGGCACAGGCTCAGCGAGTCTGCCAGACAATTGCTGGCAGATTTAAGTGGAAGCGCATAATATGGAAATGTCTGAGTGGGATAAATCCCCCTTGAACAAACTCTGAACGTCTCGTTTCTTGTGCATTCTTCAGTGATATCTTATGTGAAAATACACCTGATTCCTGTCTGCCCTGTGGACTACCTAACATCCACTAATGGTAATGTATATTGATAGTGCACCAAACAGTGTACTAGGCACTTACAATTCTGCAGTTCAAAAAAATGTATACATGTATATGTATATATGTATACATGTAACACACGCTCACTATTTTTACCCATCAACATCGTGCAACTACTCTCAATAACATCCATATACTGCAAGGCCGCACTAAAACAGGATGGGATAGTGTCAGTATAACAAAGTTAATTCAAACAGAAGGATTCATGGGAAAGATAGGTTGTAACAGAAGAAAGGTTTGGCTGCGGCAGAACCACTTGCAAAGATTTCCCATCAAGTCAAAAGGTATGATGCTTACTAATAATGGATATCACAGTGACAAAACTAGGTTTAGTTAGAATTAAGAAATATTCTTTTGGATGATCTGAAATAATTTCTTTAGCTTTAAAACCTCTATTTTTAACTTTTTAAAAAGTAAAATTAAAAAAAAAAAAATCTGTGTCAAAGGGCTTTGCATGTCGGCAAGGATTTGATGTTATAGAGTAGCGTCAGCTTAGTGGGCTGGCTGGCTTAGTTTGACAGAGCGGTAACTGTTGATCTGATGCAGCACAAGTTCAAATCCCGTTCTGCAACAGAAACGGGCCTGTTTACTGCCTGTCTTAAGGTGCCAGTCATTCTGTTCCATAGGTCCCCTTCTTCTCCCTCCCATTTCAACACATCAGCAGCACAAAGGATTTTATGCAGGCAAAAGAAGTTGACCGGATTAGTGCTGGCAGATTTGGATGGAGCACATATGGAGATTGAAATTTGTTCAAGAGGGATTCATTGCACTCGGGCAATTCCATATGTGCTTCATCCAAATCTGACGGCACTTACCTTGTAGACTCCTTCAGCCTGCGCAAAACACTGCGCTAGCAAGGTCTTGAACTGAAGCAGAATGGGTGAGGGTGAGGGTGAGGGTAAGAGACTATGAAACAGTTAGCTGACACCACCGGAATGATGGAAACAAAAATTATCTGTGAACAGGCCATGTTTAATGTTGCAGGCTGGGATTGAACTCAAGATATTATCTTGAGTCCATGGCTCTATCAAAAGAACCAACCAGTCTGAGCACATATGGAAGTGTCTGAATGCAGTGAATCCCAGTCTAAATATTATGGGAAAACAAATATATTTGAGTGTTGTCAACCAGGATGATGTATCACCAAAGAAATAAAAAAGGCAGATATATCCTTTTGGCAGGTAACAAATGAGGTCTCTACCACCTCACTCCTGACAGCTGTGCGATTATTGGATGACCTGAGTAATTATTTTATGACCTTTGCAGGTCCGACTGATCCTGTTGGACGAGGAAGGGTACAAGGTGTGGTACACAGATTTCAATCGTGTCACAACAGGACGTGAACCACAGAACTGGATGACATCATCATCTATTGTGTCTTCGTCGGATCGTAAACTGACTGATGGAGTGTCTATTGTGTGAGTAGTGACATGTACGAAATATTCAGTTTCTTTTATGTCCTTTCTTTTTACACTCCATTATCTTTCCTTTCTTTTTTTTTCTTATTTAAATTGATCATCCAGAAAGGAGATTATTTCATATTGACTGTGATGGTGGGGTGGTAAGGATGAGGGTGAAGACAGGAGGCAGAAGAGTGCAGATGTAAGGCAGCCTGACAAAGAAGACCCAGGGAAGGCAGAGCTGGTGCTTCTCTCTTTATTCTGTCCCAACCGTTCACGACCAGACCAGAGGAGAAAGGCATATATGGCACTCACATTCATCTGCTTATGTACTCGGCATGTGAACTGCAATGACGGCACCGCAAGCCCACAGTCGAATCGACTCTCTGGGGCCCCTCAGGGGCCAGATTTGTGGTTCTTCATGCAAGCTCAGCAGTGTTTATCTTGTGGTCCACATAACAAATATCATCATATTATACATCAGAAAATTCTACACAGCACACAGATTGTTGTAGTCTACATCATTTTGCATAAGGTTCACTTAGATCGAAACTATGAGTGATTTAAGTCAGTGTTTATACTTTGCTGAAATGGATTTTAGCCGTATTTCTACATATTTAATCAGTCAATATTAATCCATGAAAAATTCCAAATGAATAAATAGACAATAACCGAGAAGTTTATGTAGACATACTCTGAATAGGTAAATCAACCTCTCAGTGCAGAAATTGATCGGTGAACAGGCAATAGAAAACACAAATGATCCTAATTTGGACATGTGCAGTTCGACCACAATACGGAAGGCCAGAATCTCTTCTAATACCTTACTGCTTAGCAATATTTTATTGTAGTATCAGTTCTATTTATAAAAGGAGCAAAAATGTAAATGAAATTGCATATTCTGAGTCAGATTTTAAACATTAAGAATTCGAATTCACGTCCCAGCAAGATGGTGGTCATTTTGGTAGTTTGCTGCACCTTGACTTGGACCTGAACTTTCTTTAGTGCAAGCTTTATATCTAATGATTGAAGATGTGGTGTGGTTCAAATGAAATGATTAGAATACCAACATTCCCATCGTGATCTTAAAATTTTCCACAATTTATTTCATTATTTTACAAATTTCCAATTATTGTCATGGCTCACTGGTCGGAAATTTGAATAATACCAAACGATCAAACAACAAAATTATTGATATCAGGAAAACGAGGGGAAATTTCACCTCGAGGGCATTTCCCATGAGAAATACATACTTTTCTGCTAAACTAGAATGCACAAGTTAGTCATTTCCTAGCTTTTAAGGGTGTAAATAATAAAATTTCCTGATATTTTTGAGAGTCACTGAACCAGGGGAGGTAACTTACTCAAAGTCGTTTGAGAAGAAAAGGCGTCTGCTACATGCCTTTGGGTGTGCATGGCTACAGACGAAACAGATGAGTGTTTTGTGTGTGTGTGTGTGTGTGTGTGTGTGTGTGTGTGTGTGTGTGTGTGTGTGTGTGTGTGTGTGGTGGTGCATGCATATGTCAGGTTGTACAATTCACCCTTAATCCTTTGACTCCCACACCCTGTCCACCAGCATTCTGCAGTATCAACCATGCTAGCAAAGCAAAATGTTAACCTTTTGATTCCCTCACCCTATCCACCAAATTGGTGGTTATGGTGCTAGAGTCAAAGGGTTAATTCTTTTCATTACTTGTGTGCCAGAAATGTGTTTACAATGTTTTTGCGCAGCAGTGGTAAGCTCATGTTGTGAATTTGCATGCAGTAAGTTGGATTGTTCATTCTTACTCTGTCCAAAAGAAGAGATCTTTAATCGTTAATGAATACTGAAGAACATCAGTTAACTGTGTTTTCAAAAAACTAAAATTGGAACAAAATAAAACAAAACAAACCAAACCAATGAATATAGTCTTTGTTTTTACTACGGGTTTTGGCCTGATACTAGGGTATGAAAAATGTATTACTGTGGTGTGACTCAAATTGTGGTTGACATGTGTGTGGTTGTGTTTGAGAAAGTCCTCAGCTGCTTATGGGTGAATCTGTACCAAATCTTAGTTAAAAACCTATGGACTATTTGTTGAGGACTTGTTTTCATATGCGATGGTTTGGTGGTAAGGGTGAGGGTGAAGACAGGAGGCAGAAGAGCGCAGATGGTAAGGCAGCTGACAAAGAAGACCCAGGTAAGGCAGAGCTGGTGTTTCTTTATTCTGTCCCAATTGTTCACGACCAGACCAGAGGAGAAAGGCATACATGGCACTCACACTCATTCATTTGCTTATATTCTTGGCATGTGAACCGCAATGACGGCACCACGATCCCGCAGTCAATCAACCTCTCTGGGGCCCCTCAGGGGCCAGATTTGTGGTTCTTCATGCAAGCTCAGCGATGTTTATCTTGCAGGTCCACATAACAAATATCATCATATTAGATATCAGAAAAGTTTATACAGCACACAGATTGTTGTAGTCTACATCATTTTGCATAACATTCACGTAGATCGAAGCTATGTGTGATTTAAGTCAATGTTTATACTTTGCTGAAAGGGATTTTAGCCATATTTTTGCATATTTAATCAATTAGTATTAATCCATGAAAATTATCAAACAAATGAGTAAATAGACGATAACCGAGAAGTTTATGTGGACATACTCTGAATAGGTAAATCAACCTCTAAGTGTAGAAATTGATCGGTGAACAGGCAATAGAAAACACAAATGATCCTAATTTGGACATGTGCAGTTTGACCACAATACGGAAGGCCAGAATCTCTTCTAATACCTTACTGCTTAGCAATATGTTATTGTAATATGAGTTCTGTTTATAAAAGGAGCAAAAATGTAAATGAAATTGCATATTCTGAGTCAGATTTAAACATTAAGAATTCGATTGATTCTATGTCCCAGCAAGATGGTGGTCATTTTGGTGGTTTGCTGCACCTTGACTTGACCTGAACTTTCTTTAGTGCAAGCTTTATATCTAATGATTGAAGATGTGGTGTGGTTCAAATGAATGATCAGAATACCAACATTCTTATCGTGATCTTAAAATTTCCACAATTTATTTCATTATTTTACAAATTTCCAATTATCGCCATGGCTCACTGGTCGGAAATTTGTATAGTACCGAACGATCGAACAACAAAATTATTGATTTGAGGAAAACAGGGGAAATTTCACCTCGAGGGCATTTCCCATGAGAAATACATACTTTTCTGCTAAACTAGAATGCACAAGTTAGTCATTTCCTAGCTTTTAAGGGTGTAAATAATAGAATTTCCTAACATTTTTTTAGAATCGCTGAACCAGAGGAGGTAACTGTACTCAAGATGGTTTGAGAAGAAAAGGCCTCTGCTACACGCTGTTGGGTGTGCACGGCTACGCATATTTATGTTCATTTCTGTTTGTCACAATGGATTTACCATGTGAAGCTTGGGCTGCTCTCCCCTGTTGAGAACACATTGCCATTGTGTAGTGCCACCCCCTTTTTTAAAAATTTTGTTTTTGATCAAGATTTGAGAAAGGCAAGAGGGTTCCCCCCCCCCCCCCAGAAAAGTGCTT
This sequence comes from Monoplex corrugatus, assembly GCA_030674185.1. NCBI lineage: Eukaryota > Metazoa > Mollusca > Gastropoda > Littorinimorpha > Ranellidae > Monoplex > Monoplex corrugatus. The sequence goes on along the minus strand of CM060309.1, from coordinate 97,673,628 downwards.
AAAATTAGCACATCCTTGCTTCAAGTCAAATTTTGTTTCAACTCAAGCTTCTTCAAGGTGGTGGTGATCTTGAGAAGTACAAAGTCTGATTTTGTGATATTTTTGTATAGAATGTGATATTTTGTATAGAAATGAAGAATATTAGAGTGGCGTGATCATTTAAAAAAAATCTCTTTACTCATTGTGTATGTGTTTGTGTATGGTGTTGGTTGTGTGTGTGTGTGTGTGTGTGTGTGTTGTACATTTGTTTATATGTGTGTTATTGTGTGTATGTGTGTGTGTGTCTCTGTGTGTGTGTTTGTGTATGTATGTATATGTACGTGTGTGTGTATGAGTGTTTGTGTGTGTGTGTATGAGTGTTTGTGTGTGTATGTGTGTGTGTGTATTTGTGTGTGTGAGTGTGTTTGTGTTTGTATGTGTGCGTGTGTTTGTTTGTGTATGTGTGTGTTGTGTGTATGTGTCATTTGAACGTGTGTGTGTTGTGTTGTGTATATATGTCAGTTGTGTATTTGTGTGTGTGTGTATATGTGTGTGTGTGTGTGTGTGTGTGTGTGTGTGTGTGTGTAGCGTTGTGTGTATGTGTATGTGTGTGTGTGTGTGTGTGTGTGTGTAGTGTTGTGTGTATGTGTGTGTGTGTGTGTGTGTGTGTGGTGTGTGTGTGTGTGTGTGTGTGTGTGTGGTGTGTGTGTGTGTGTGCACATGCCATTTGAAGGTATTGCCTATTGTGTCATTGGACCACAGACTGATAACTGCTAATGTAGTGTTCCTTGTGTGAGTTGGGATAACTTGTTCTGTGATGATTTATGTGTTCATTTGATTTACTGTATGCCAACTGCTTTCTTGTGCAACAGTTTCCTTAAACTGACCATTTTCTCTGGCTGTACATACATGCACATGTGTGAGTTCATTCTTTTATTTCATATCTTTTCACACAAAGTGACATAACATGGTGTGTGTATGCGGTGGTGGTCGTTGGTTTAATTGTATTCATTAGGTGATTTTAGACAACAGAAAAAGTGGGGGAGGAATGGCAAAGGGGGATGCTTGTATCTTGTCAGTCTTTTGTTGAAAAGGAAGGAAGCAAAAGGCAAAAGGAAGATGGGAAAGAAAATATAGTTGTGATGGTGGGATGGTGGTAAGGATTGAAGACAAAAGAGCAGAAGAATGCAGGTGGTAAGGCAGCCTGACAAATAAGACCCAGGGAAGATGGAGCTGGTGTTTCTCTCTTTATTCCATCCCAACCATTCCTGACCAGACCAGAGGAGAAAGGCACCAGTAGCACTCGCACCCACCTGCATATATAGTCCACAAGTAAGCTGCACTGACAGCACCACGAGCCTGCAGGCAAATTGACTCTGGAACCCCAGAGTGGCCAGATTTGTGTTTCTATGTGCAAGCTTAGTGGTGTTTATCTTGCGGTCCATGTAACAAATATAAACATGCATCAGCAAAAATATGTACAGCACAGACATTGTTCTAGTTTGCGTCATTTTGTGTAATATTCACTTAGATTGAAACTCTTTTTATAAATTATTGGGAATGTGACCATGCCAAACGATTGATCAACATAATTATTGATTTAAGGAAAACAAGAGAAATATCACCTCGAGGACATTTCTGATATGAAATACATATTTTTCAGCAAAAATACAATGCATAAATTACTCATTTCCTAGCTTTAGGGGCTTGAAATATTAGAATATCTTCTAATATTTTAGGAACCACTGAATCGTGGGAGGTAACTGTAATCAAGGTTACTCGAGAAATAGACGTCTGCTGTGCGCCTTGGCTACAATCAAATTACACGGACACAACTGCTTAGTCTTCAAAGTCTGTTGTTTTTTCATTGTCCATTTTAGTTTCTTGTGGACACAATATATCAAAGTCATATGGTCATTTGTCAGGGGTTGATACTCTTTTTCTCACTTTGGTGCAGTTCCAGGTATACATTCTGAAACATGTCTTTGAGAGCCGTTCAGATTATGTCATCTTTCTGGTTATGTTTGCAGATTTTCTTCTTTGTCCTTGCTCCAGTAACATATTTTTCACTCCCACCCTGGAATCTGCCTGCGGGAAGCATTGCTTTAGTGGCATCTTTGTCACTCCCACCCTGGAGTCTGCCTGTGGGCAGTGCGGTACTTAATACAACACAATACAACACTGTGCAATACAACACATTGCCATGCTATGCAGTACAACACAATACAATACAACACAGTGCAATACAGCACAGTGCAATACAACACAATACCATGCAGTGCAATACAACACTGTACAATACAACACAGAGCTATGCAGCACAATACAACAGAGTGCAATACAACACAAAGCTATGCAGACAATACAACACTGTGCAATACTACACAAAGCTGTGCAGCACAATACAACACAGTGCAGTACAGCACAATACTGCAGCACAATACAACACAGTGCAATACTACACAAGCTGTGCAGCACAATATAACATGCATACAACACAATACCATGCAGCACAATACAACACAATGCAGTACAACACAAGCTATGCAGCACAATACAACACAGTGCAGTACAACACAATGCAGTACAACACAGAGCTATGCAGCACAATACAAACACAGTGCAATACAACACAAAGCTATGCAGCACAATACAACCCCCAATGCAGTACAACACAGAGCTATGCAGCACAATACAACACAAGCTATGCAGCACAATACAACACAAGCTGTGCAGCACAATACAACACAGAGCTGTGCAGCACAATACAACACAGTGCAATACAACACAAAGCTATGCAGCACAATGCAACAGTACAACTATCAGTGCAATACAACACAATGCAACACACAACAAAAGCTGTGCAATGCAATACAACACAGTGCAATACAACACAAAGCTATGCAGTGCAATACAACACAGTGCAATACAACACAAAGCTATGCATGCAATACAACACAGTGCAACACAACACAGACTGTACCAATGCAAATACAACAGTACAATACAACACAAAGCTATGCAGCAATACAACACAAGTGCAATACAACACAAAGCTGTCAATGCAATACAACACAGTGCAATACAACACAAAGCTATGCAGTGCAATACAACACAGTGCAAACACAAACATGCAGCTTACAATGCAATACAACACAGTGCAATACAACACAAAGCTATGCAGTGCAATACAACAAGTGCAACAACAACACAAAGCTGTGCATGCAATACAACACAGTGCAATACAACACAAAGCTATGCATGCAATACAACACAGGTGCAATCACAACACAGTGCAATACACAACAAAGCTATGCATGCAATACAACACAGTGCAATACAACACAAAGCTATGCAGTGCAATACAACACAGTGAAAATAACAATTGAAACAATACAACACAGTGAAATACCAACTTGAACAATACAACACAAGTGAAATACAATTGAACAATACAACACAGTGCAATACAATTGAACAATACAACACAGTGAAATACAATTGAAACAATACAACACAGTGCAATACAATTGAATAATACAACACAGTGAAATACAATTGAACAATACAACACAGTGTAATACAACTGGTGTATACAACACAGTGCAAACACAACACAAAGCTGTGCAATGCAATACAACAGTGCAACAACAACACAGTGCAATTCAACACAGTGTAATACAACACAAAACTATGCAGTGCAATGCAATTCAACAGTGGATACAACACAGTGCAATGCAATTCAACACAGTGCAATACAACACAGTGCAATACAACACAATGCAATGCAATTCAACACAGTGCAATACAACACAGTGCAATATAACACAGTGCAATACAACACAGTGCATATGCAATTCAACAGTGCAATACGACACAGTGCAATACACACAGTGCAATACAACACAGTGCAATACAACACAGTGCAATACAACACAGTGCAATACAACACAGTGCAATACAACAGTGCAATGCAATCAAACAGTGCAATACGACACAGTGCAATATGACACAGTGCAATACAACACAGTGCAATATGACACAGTGCAATACAACACAGTGCAATACAACACAAAACTATGCAATGCAATACAACACAGTGCAATACAACACAGTGTTATACAACACAGTGCAATACAACACAGTGCAATACAACAGTGCAGTACAACATGGTCCAATACATCACAAAACTATGCAGCGCAGTACAACACAGTGCAATACAACACAAAGCTATGCAATGCAATACAACAACATAAGGCTATTCATACAACACCGTACATCACAACATGACACTTTGCAATTCAATATAACCCACTGCGATACAATACAATAAAACGCAACGCAATGCTATGCAATGCAGTACAGTAAAACTCAATACAGTATTGTGCAATGCAGTACAGTAAAACACAACACAGTATTGTGCAATGCAGTACAGTAAAACACAATACAGTATTGTGCAATGCAGTACAGTAAAACACAATACAGTATTGTGCAATGCAGTACAGTAAAAACACAATACAGTATTGTGCAATGCAGTACAGTAAAACACAATACAGTATTGTGCAATGCAGTACAGTAAAACACAATACAGTATTGTGCAATGCAGTACAGTAAAACACAATACAGTATTGTGCAATGCAGTACAGTAAAACACAATACAGTATTGTGCAATGCAGTACAGTAAAACACAATACAGTATTGTGCAATGCAGTACAGTAAAACACAATACAGTATTGTGCAATGCAGTACAGTAAAACACAATACAGTATGTGCAATGCAGTACAGTAAAACACAATACAGTATTGTGCAATGCAGTACAGTAAAACACAATACAGTATTGTGCAATGCAGTACAGTAAAACAATACAGTATTGTGCAATGCAGTACAGTAAACACAATACAGTATTGTGCAATGCAGTACAGTAAAACACAATACAGTATTGTGCAATGCAGTACAGTAAAACACATACAGTATTGTGCAATGCAGTACAGTAAAACACAATACAGTATTGTGCAATGCAGTACAGTAAAACACAATACAGTATTGTGCAATGCAGTACAGTAAAACACATTACAACACAACTCAAAACATATGTGTGATCTGTCTGTGTAGATTTAACCAGACAACGTTAGACATCAGGGTGAAGAACGGCGTGGAGGGACGACTACTCATGACGTGGACAGACACACGCTCTCACCAGTTCTTGTTCTCCGCCAGTCAGTACGCCACCACCCCCGCCCCCCTCTCCTGTGAGTTGTCATTGAATCTGATGTTGTCATTTTAATCTGTTGGTGTTGTCATTTTTGTCGTAGATGTTGGTGGTGGTGGTGATGGTTGTGGTGAAGCAGTCTTGGCATACAGTCACTCTATTTCTGGCTGTAACCTAACCCAGTGGTTACCGAGAATTTGGTCAAATGATGCCTCCAGGGAACGATCATTTCATCAGATGGCAGATGCACATCAGAAATAGCCGGCAGAATCGGCCAAGCCAAAACAGCATTCAAGAAGATGACAAGCATTCTTACCAACAAATGCCTATCAATTAACATCAGGAAGAGGGTTCTTGAATGTTATATAGAACCAATACTGTTGTACGGATGTGAGGCGTGGACAGTCAACAAGCAAAGCCAGAACAAGATTGAGGCAGCTGAGATGTGGTTTCTCAGAAGAATGTTGAGAGTTCCATGGACAGCAAAGAAAACAAACGAGATAGTCTTGATGGAGGCAGACACAAGTAGATCACTCATAAGGAAGATTAGGAAATGACAGGCAACATTTATAGGCCGTTTTATGAGGAAGGGGGATTTGGAGCACCTGGTCACAACGGGAAAGTTGGAGGGAAAGAGAGCACCGGGTAGACCCAGGAAGAAAATGCTGGACGGACTTGCAGAGTGGCTGGGGACGAGGAGGGTGGGGCAGATGCTAGGGGCAACGAGAGATAGGACAAATGGAAGTCCATGATCGCCAACGCCATGCGGCAGGGCACCTGATGATGATGATGATGCCTCCAGGTGGTGCTCCACCCCACCTGACCACCCAGTTGCGCAAGAACGTGAGTATCCATCCTCTCTTTTGGGCTGTGTATGCCAGGCCAGAGAGGAAGCTGTCGAGAGGGAGGGTAGGGTGGGCCTTTGAGTTGGATATGGTAAATGTACTGGCTAAATTGGATCTTTTGGTGTCATATACTTACTGCATCCAACTAATGCAGACCGTAGGTAGGAAAGATCCTCCGCTCTGATCTGTCTGCTTCCTCTAAGATGACATTAGCTGAAATAAAGGAGATGCGGGACAGACCGTCTGTGGTGGAAACGGTAGATCTCTTCAGTAAAGGTTAGTAAAGGTGGATTCCCTGCAGCAGTAGGCTGTTTGTAGGACATTGTGAATGATAGGGAGTGATGAAAGACAACTGAGGGTGAGAGAACCTGGAGTTCATGGGCCTGGAATTGCTTTGGAAGGGATGAGATGGAGTTTCTTGATTTGCTTTGCTGACTGTTTAAGAGAGAAAGAGGTTTCCATTGCTGTGGAATCTGACGTCCAGCTTGGCCTCATTGGAGCATGGAGTTCACAGTGGTGGCAGGAAGTAGTAAGGGCCACGAAGGTGGTTTTATTGTAGAAGATAGAGAAGGGAATCACACCTAGTGGTATGAAAGGTAGTTTTCTGAGGTGTCTAGGATGAGTACTAAGACCCATTTTGGTATCTGAGAGAGGGTTTTAGTCTGTTGGGCCAGTAGGCCTCTTAAGACTTCACAGAGCTGGAAGTCATCGCAGAGACAGCCCCCCACTCCCCATGTGTGTGTGTGTGTGTGTGTGTGTGTGTGTGGTGTGTGTGTGTGTGTGTGTGTGTGTGTGTTACGTGCTGGCCTGAAAATGTTTAATGCGCAGTGTGTCCAGATGAGTTCGGAGACTAGCACTAAAGAAGAATAACTTAGGATTATTATTATTATTCGTGTTGCTTTTTTCTTCTGCCTTTATCACTTGATCATGCTGCTATTTACTACAACAATAACAGCTACCACTAATACCATCAGTCAGTCTGGTGTGGTGGTAAGTGCAACTTAATTGCTGACTGGGAGATCCTAGATTCAAACCCCCATCTCATCATGTGCCTTGCCTTGGTGATTGTGGCCCTCCATGCAAATCTATTTTTTGTTGCTGCAAATACATCTCCAGTTCTCTCTTGTCTTCACCCACTCCACAAATTTGTGCAGTATTTTCTCCCTGGGTCTACCTGATACTCTTTTTCCCTCCAGCTTTCCTGTTGTGACTAGGTGTCTAATTTCTCTTGCCTTATAAAGTGTCCTGCAGATGTTGCTTATCTTTTCCTAATCTTCATTAATGTTCTTGTTTGGGTTTTTTTGCTGTCCGTGGAATTCTTATTATTCTTCTTAGAAATCACATTTCAGCTGCCTCAATCTTGACCTGACTGACATTGACTGTCCACACTTCACATCGTACAACAGTATCGGTTCCATATAACACTGAAGAACTCTCTTCCTGATATGAATTGATAGACTTTTGTTGCTAAGAATGCTTTCATTTTCTTGAATGTTGTTTTAGCCTGGCTGATTCTGCTTGCTGTTTCTAATGTGCATCTCTGTCTGATGAGATGACTGTTCCAAGATATTTTAACTTAACAACTTGTCTCAACATTGTACTGTTTGCTGTTATTTTGCATGAGGGGATTTCTTGTGTTTTTTTTTTTTAACTGATTATCATCAGATTAAAGCAAAAGACATCAGACAGAAAAAAAGCTATGGGATTTTTTGGCTCCGATTGGGTCCTGCCCAGAGTTGATTGGCTCCTGCTCAGTGTTGAGCATGCTGTGGACTCTTTGAGAAGACTGGGACCACACAATAGAAGCTTATCCTCTTTATGGATGCATTATTGGAAGACTGGGACCACACAATAGAAGCTTATCTTCTTTATGGATGCATTATTGGAAGACTGGGACCACACAATAGAAGCTTATCTTCTTTATGGATGCATTATTGGAAGGAGGATTTTTGATGCAATTGGAGGATTTGCCAATTACCTACCAAATCTGCGTGTATCTCTGGGTGTGGTTGGTGCCAGAATATCTTATGAAAAAGCAGGTATAGAGGACAGCCCTGTCATACTGTCTCAACTCAAATGGAACTCCATATCAGCTTCTTGTGATCTCCATTTTTCACCTTGATAAGACTGACTATTTCCCCTAAGTTTTTAGGGCTGTGATGTCTTACTATCATGGTGACTGTGTCATCAGTGGGTGTGAAGCTTGTTGGGAAGTGACAAGCCAAAGTGAGCTACATAGGTGTGTAGTGACGGGACCAGTACTAAGGATGGCACAGAAAAAAGTAAAAAATACAAACCCTCCCCCCCAATTAACACAACTTCCACTTCTGCTGCTATTGGTTTTAGTTTTACAACAACAACAACAACAACACGGACAGCTGACTACTACAACAACAACAGCTACTACTGCAACTTCTACAACTACCACTGCTACTACTACTACTACTGCTGATTCTGTTGCTGTTGTTGTCATTGTAGATATTCTTAATTTTCTTTTTTGAATGATAATGTAGTGGAAGGAATGTTGGGGTCACTTTTAGTGTAAATAGTATCCCCACCTTATGGAAATTCTCTGCTAGAAACTCTCTTTTCTATCTCTCTCTTTGTTTCTGCCTTGCTCCTTTGCTTTCTGTCATTTCTTCCTTTCTGCCTTGCTGGTCCATTCACATTATATTTTCAATAAAGCTGACATAGTTTTTGTCTATTAGGGTTGATAATTGGGTATATTAGGGTTGATAATTGGGTACATACGTATTACTTGCATTTTTATCTCTTAGGAAATGTGAAATGCTTTTTGGCAATTTTAAGTGCTGTTGGCCAGTGTTTATGTATGTTTTTGGTTTACTTAGGCTTATGTATTTGTATTCAAGTGTTTTCTGTTTTACTCCTCTTGGTGATAGATTCAGCAGAGTGGCCAACGCCAACGGCATATCCCTTGATTATTTGCATAAATGCAACACATGCTCAATTTTCTTTTCCAGGGTGGTTGATGTGTTCAGATGAGTGTTTGGTTTGAGATGGTTATAGCCCTGATATAGTTGTGAACAATCACCTAGACTTCAAACACTACTTGTGCTACTGATGTAATAGTGTTGGTCACAGTGTTGATGATAACCATCATAAGTATATAAGAATTACAATATTTATATAGCGCAAAATCTTGATAAAATCAAATCTAAGCGCTGAAACAGACACACACGCATGCACGTACGACACGCACCACACACACCACCACACACACACCACACACACACACACACACAACACAACACACACACACACACGCACACACCACACACACACGGCTATAAATGGGGAGAAAGAATAAAAGCAATGGAAAATTATAGAGAGCATATTATATACAATTATATATTACAAGTGATTCCCCTCCGAGTGGAGACAGGCTGCAGAGGGGATTGAGTGAGGTCAGGATTTTATGCAGAGGAGAAAAGGTGAATTTTGAGAGCGGACTTGAAGGAGACAAAAGTAGGTTGCTGACAGACTGAGAGAGGAAGTTTGTTCCAGGAGAGTGGACCAGAAACAGAGAAGGCTCGTGGACCATAGGTATTGAGCTTAGTGCGTGGAAAGCGAAAAGTCAGAGGATCGGAGCAGAGTGGAGGGTACGTGAGGGAACGATAGATCTCAAGTAGGCTTGACAGGTAGCCATATCGTGATGGGCTGCTGTTAGCTTGATACAGGCCTATTGTGCCAGGAGGAGATATGTGGTCAGCTTTTTCTTTTGAGTACAAGGCGTACAGCATTGTTTTGAATGCGCTGTAGGATGTGAATGGTGGAGGCAGGAAGACCAGACAGGAGTGAATTGCAATAGTCAATGCGAGACATTATGAAGGAGAGAACGAGTTTTGCAGTTGTTTCGACAGAAGATACTTCCTGATCAGGCTTATACGATGGAGGTGATAGTAGCAAGATCTGGCAGTTTGAGAAACAAAGTTGTTCATGGAGAGGGTATAGTCAATGCAGACACCAAGTTTTTAGCTGAATCAGAAATTGGGACTGATGTGTTACATAATGGGAGAGAAAGAGGAAGGCAGCTGAGAAAGTTTCTGACGGGTGCCATGAGGATAACTTCTGTCTTGTCGTCATTAAGCTGAAGTTTATTGTAGTCATCCAGTTCTTAATGTCCGAGTAACACTCAGTGGTGCGAGTCAAGAGGCGCTGTATATTGTCAGGTGAGTCACTGTCTTGAAGTTGGGTGTCATCAGCATAGAAGTGGTGTTTTATAGAGTGGGAGTTGATGATGGTGGACAGGGGGGAGGTGTAAAGAGTGAAAAGAACAGGGCCAAGGACAGATCCTTGTGGAACACCACAGGTCAGGTATGCAGGTTGAGGGTAAGTGCCATTGATGAGAACAGTTTGTTTTCTGTTGATAGATATGAAGTGAACCAGGACAGAGCAATGTCAGAGATGCCAAAAGTATGATGAAGTCTAGAAAGGAGAATACCATGATCAATGGTATCAAAGGCTGCAGACAGATCAAGGAGTGTGAGGAGAGAGACTTTGCCAGTATCAGTTGCAAGGAGGAGATTGTTGAGAATGTGTAGCAGGGCAGTTTCAGTGCTATGGCACTGGCGGTAGGCTGACTGGAAAGGATTGAGGAGATTGTTGGCAGACAGGTGAGAGTTCAGCTGGTTGAGGACAACTTTTTCGAGGAGTTTTGACAAGAAAGAGAGATTAGAGATAGGCGGTAATTTTTCAGTTCATTTGGGTCTAAATTGTATTTCTTGAGGAGAGGGTGAACAATAGCAGACTTGAAAGAATCTGGGACAGTTCCAGTTTGAAGAGAAGTGTTGATGATGTCAGTGATGAATGGGAGGAGAGTAGGGAGACAGTCAGAGTAGAGAGAACCTGGAAGAGGATCCAGTTCGCAGGTTTTGAACGACATGGATCTGATTGTGTTGAGAATTTCTTCTTGTGAGACTGGGGTAAAAGTAGTAAGAGGTGTGCCAGAGAAGGAAGGGTCAGGTGGGCATGGTTGACAGGGTGTCCTGTCAAGCCTGTCACGAAGAGTTTGTATTTTGGTGGTGAAATACTTGAGAATACAGATGGGAGTTCTTCATTTGTGTGTTTTGTTGGGAGAGTAAATCTTTTCGTGTGCCAAGGAGATGATTCATGGTTGTAAAGAGTTCTTTTGAAGAAGGGGGCATTCAGGATTTTGGTTTGGAAATAGCCTGTTTTTGCAGATGCAATGAGGGTGGATACTTTTGTTTTAGAGGCTTGGAAAAGTTGCCTATGTACAGTGAGTTTGGATTTGCTCCAGCGGCGCTCTGCTCTGCGGCGTGCACATTTTGCAAAGGCAATCTCATGAGTGAGCCAGGGGGTAGGGGGGCGGTCAGGTAAAAGACGGGTTGTGGCTGGAGCATGAGTGTCCAGAAGATGGAGAGTAGTATAGAAATCATCGCAAGGTTATGTGACTTTTCAGAAAGGAGACGGGAGGCATCAGATGAAAATGTGGAGAGGTCGTAGATTTGAGATTGCGTCGAGTCACTGTGCGCGTGGTACGGGAAGGAGGAGAAATGTCAAGAGAACAGAGAATTGCAGAGTGGTCAGATGGAAGGGCTGAGTTAGACGGGTAGAAAGAACTAAGCAGTTGTCAGTAGCTGAATTGTGGTGATCACGAGAAATGATCCAGTCAAGAATGTGACCTTTTTGATGGGTTGGTTCAGAAATGTGTTGAGTCATATTGTGATTGGACAGAGAGTTGATGATATGTCTTGTGTCATAACGGTGAGTGTTGTCATAGTGGACATTGATGTCACCTAGAATGATGAGATTTCCAGGTAAGAGGCAGTAGTAGTCAAGTAGTTGGTCAAAGTCAGAGAGAAACATGGATGTGGTGAGCTTGTTGGCAGAGCTAGGTGGAGGTCGATAGACACAGGAGAAGGTGATGGGGTGAGGGGTGGATTGGAAGGATACTTCAACAGTGCTCGAAAGAAGGATGGGAGAAAGGCAGAGACTGCGAGAAAGATAGGCGGGAATGGAGTGAGTCATTGTAGAGGATGGCGATACCACCACCTCGGGATGAGCGATGGAAAGAAGCAAGCCTGTAACCACTCGGAGTGAGACTCGCATGTATAGGTTCATGACCAAGGGGGTTAAGCCATGTTTCGGTGATAAAAGCAATGTCAACATGCTCATCTGCGATAAAGTCAGCAATGACATCGGCTTTGCCATCTGTGCATGTTGACTGAGCGTTAAAAAGGCATAGTTTTAGTTTATCAGAATCACATGGCGGTGGCAGAGATGGAGATGAAGGCAGCACCGACGGGACAGAAGATGAAGGCGACACCAGTGGGGCAGAAGATGAAGGCAGCAACGACGGGACAGAAGACGAAGGCGGCACACGCAGGACAGAAGACGAAGGCGGCACCAGCGGGATGGAAGACAAAGGCGGCACCAGCGGGACAGAAGACAAGGGCAGCGCGGCGGGACAGAAGATGAAGGCGGCACCGGCGGGACAGAAGATGGAGGCGGCACTGGCGGGACAGAAGGTGAAGGCGCACTGGCGTGACAGAAGGTGAAGGCGGCACCATCAGGACAGAAGGTGCAGGCGGCACCACCAGGACAGAAGGCGAAGGCGAAGACGGCAGAGGAGGAGACGAAGCCCGCAGCAGCAAGGTCGAGGGCAGAGGCAGCGGAGGAGACGAAGAAGGAGAAGACGAAAAGTGGTGTCGGACTGGTACAGCAGGAGGCAGGTTGTGCCAAAGACGTGGAGATGTCCAGCATGACAGGATCGCGCAGTGCGGGGCTTACAACACAGCCCCAGTGTTCGTATGCGCTGGTAGACGTCTCCACCGAGGTAGCACTTGCTATGTTTAAAAAGTGTCAGTCCAATTTGTTTTAGAAAGGACGGGTCCATAATTGCGAGCCAGTCAGGAGAGGATGATGTTTACAGGTTGGTGTGTGGGTTGGTCAGTTCACAACAGTTAAAACCAGAGAACACAAAGGTTTGGGAGCTGTAGCGTTGGGCGAACACAGTAGGCTAAAATGTAAACACAGTTCACAGATAAAATGTCCGACTTGAGCGGCTGAATTAAAATGATGAAAAGTAGATATAAAAACTTTAAAATCAGATTATCTGGTAAAATATTCAAAATTTAAAAAAAATATATACATCACCGTATGTCGGGATTTAAAAGGAACAAACTGATACAAAATTCAATGCATAAAATCAAATAGAACCACGATAAAATCACTGTAAAACACAACACACACTTTTGCTGCCTGCTGGCCGACATCTACTCACAAAACAAAGTCTGCAGTAAAAGCACTACTTCTGCTACTGATGTAATAGTGTTGGTCACTGTGTTGATGATAACCATCATAAGTACTGATGACAGGTGCAGCAGTCAAGTGGTAAGCATTGAACTTCCAGTTGGAAGGTCCTGGGTTCCTATCCATCTGGACACTGCTTGTGGGTAAAGGGTGGGGATTTTTCCCATCGACCTAGTCAACAGTGCCTAAACCCCTTTGTGTATATATGCATACAGATCATCAATGTGCATGTTGAAGAACCTGTCAGTTGTGTCAGTGTCTGGCTTATGGACAATGAAAACACCTGGTATGTACACCTACCACAGATAAAGACTGTGTGACAACGTAGATGAATGCACCACCTCACCTAACAGCTTGAGTTTTCCATGCTCTACTAAAACGTCTGCTTGTGTGTAATGTGTATTGTGTCCAGATGACTACTACATGATAATTTATAACATGATGATGCTGATGATAATCATAATGATGATTATGGTGTTATGCTGCTGCTGCTGCTTCTGCTTCTGAAACATGCTGCTGACAAAAATGATGTTGAAGATGATAATAGTGGTGGTGATCTTGATGATGATGATGAAAACAGTGACTATGAATCATGCAGTGTCTACCCCAAGAAAGTCCTGCTGATGATAATGATGTTGAAAATGATAATAGTGGTGATGGTGTTGATGTATATGAATGATGATGATGATGAAAACAATGATGATAATTTGTGCAGTGTCTACCCCAAGAAAGTCCAACATGGCCATGGTACGGACTCAGGCTTCAGCTAACAACAATGACTACTTTGTTTTCAGAGCTGGCTATGCTTTCTGGGTATGGAATCGGTTTTTCTCTCTGCTCTTTTTCTTAAATATTGTGTAAAAATCATTGTGTCCTTTGTGCTCGCCTTTTCTTTTTTTGCTCCCATTTTCTACTCTGCCTTAATAGCTGCAGAGGCTGATACAGTTTTTACAGTGCGATGATGATGATGATTATGATGATGGGGATGATAACCATGATGCTGTGGAGTTCCATCTAGGATTGAGACTGTTTGACAGGGCTGTACTCTACGCTTATTATCATGATATATCCTGGCGTCAACCAGGCCTGAGAGATACAGACACTGCGGTGTTGGTCAGAAGATTTGAGCAACACCCTCAATGACGCGCATCTGTGAAGTGGATGAGACTCAACTGTGTGGTCCCAGTCTTCCCAATGGTCCATGGCACGCTCAGTTCTGGATAGAAGCCGGTTAAAGCTTAGAAATTCCACTATGATTTTTGAAGGGACTGGTGGGTCAATCCTTCCAGTTTGTAGTCTGTTTCACCAACTACCACACCATGGCACCTGGTTCTGCCTGCCTGCTCATCTGTCTGGCTGTCTGCTGGTCTGGTGCACGCTTATGTCTCTACATGTTATATTTGAGGATGATGGTGTGTGTTTAAAGGGAGAGATTGGAGAAAGCAGGCAGAGAGAGGGGGTAGTGTGTGTGTGTGTGTGTGTGTGTGTGTGTGTGTGTGTGTGTGTGTGTGTGTGAAAACATGAAAAAAGAGAGAGAGAGAGAACAAGAAAATTTTTTTATGAACAGCGACAAATTTTTACTTTTGAGAGTAGATAACATTGTCAGATTTTTTTAAATAGAATTATTTACATAACTTGTCTTTTGAGATAAAGAGAACGTAAAGAGATATGGAATGTGTGTATTTGTGTTGTGTGTGTGTGTGTGTGTGTGTGTGTGTGTGTGTGGTGTGTGTGTGTGTGTGTGTGTGTGTGTGTGTGTGTGTGTGTGTTGTGTGTGTGTCCCCCAGTGGGGATGCTGGGGGCTCTTTCAGTATAAATTGTATACCCACCTCTGGAAATTCTGTGCTACAAATTTTCTCTTTTCTGTCATTCTCTTTGTTTCTGCCTTGTTCCTTTGCTTTCTGTCATTTCTTCCTATCATTTTCTGCCTTGCTGGTCCATTCGCTTATTTGTTTGATAAAGTCTTGTATACTTTTTCTTAGGATTGATAATTGGGTACATGTATTAAGTGCATTTTTGGCTGTAGGGGGGTGAGATATGCGGAAGCAATTTTAGATGATTTATGCCTGTTTTTATGCATGTTTTGGTGTCCTTAGGTATGCTTAAATTTGTATTCAAGTGTGTTTTTGAAATCCCCTGTGCAATAAATTGGACAGAGTAGTCAAGGCCAGGGGCATGTCCTCAGATTATGTGCACGAATGCATTGATACGTGTACTCAATTTTCTTTTCCTTTTTTTTTTTCATGTTGAAGTATTGTATGTTTTGAAGTGGTTATAGCCCTGATATGGTCTGCGCAATCACCTGGGCTTTAAACAACTATAAGGGAGCGTTCATAGTAAACCCGGACGGGTTGGCCAGCTGTGGCCGTAAAAGTATTCATACTGCCGGGATGACAGAGCGGAACGGCCATGTTTTTTCCCCCCTTCAGCACAAGCTCACTAAAGATAAAATGGTGTGCACGAATCGACAAAAGTTTATATTGTGGTGAAGGTGCAAGAAGAAAAGAAACATTGTACATCCATTCCGTCCATTTTCTGTACATCCAGTCTGACCCAACCTCTCTGGCAATGTTTTCCCTTGCAGCTGCAAGTACGTCTTTATAGTGATTTTCATCACCCTTCTCAAATGCAGGGCCTTGATCTCACAGCAGCAATAAGCTGCTCGTCGTCCTGTGTTTTTCTTCAAGAAGTCTTGTGTGAATCAAGAAGAGCTCATCTAATACTTTGGTGTGAAATCAAGAGAAACTCATTCTAACTTGTGAAATCAAGAGAAGAGTTCATTCCCTTAATACTTTGGTGTGAAATCAAGAGAAGAGCTCATCCTATACTGGTGTGAATCAAGGAACTCATCTTAATACTTGGTGTGAAATCAAGAGAAGAGTTCATTCCCTTAATACTTTGGTGTGAAATCAAGAAGAGTTCTTTCCTTAATACTTTGGGGTGAAATCAGAGAAAGTCATTCCCTTAATACTTTGGTGTGAAATCAAGAGAAGAGTTCATTCCCTTAATACTTTGGTGTGAAATCAAGAGAAGAGCTCATTCCCTTAACCCAGATGGACGGAGAAACCCCTGCAAGCAACCAGAGAATTTCTGTGTAGTGCGGACTTGGCTGGGCTCACATAAACATTCTTTCCATCGCCATGAGAACAAACAGGGGTTTGCTGTACATGATCTTTTGACAGGAACCATCCGTGCCTGGGCACGTCTGGGCTTGTTATGAACACACCTAACAAAAACTAAAGAGACAGAGAGAGAGAGTGTGTGTATGTGTGTGAACGGTCAGTTTTGTCATTAAAAAATATGAAAAAAATTATGGACACCATATGTGTGATATTGGGCACTATTGTGTTGCATCCATGTGTGTTTATGTGTTTTGTGTGTGTGTGTGTGTGCACCGCAGTGTGTGTGTGTGAATCAGTCAGTTTTGTCATTAAAAAACGATGAAAGTATGGACACCATATGTGTGTATGCCTATGTGTGCACATGTGTGTTTATGGTCCATGTGTGTGTGTGTGTGTGTGTGTGTGTGCTGTGTGTGTGTGATCGTCAGTTTGCTGTGGCATAGTGGTAGCCTATGTGCATGTGTGTTATGTGTGTTGTTTTGTTGTGTATGTGTGTGTTGTGTGTGGTGTGTGTGTGTGTGTGTGTGTGTGTGTGTGTGTTTCAGATGATATTCTTGCGTACTTACTACCTGGTGGGTATGGGGCTGAGGAAGAACTCCACTGTTCCTGGACAGCTTAACCAATTCACGTTAGAGGTGTGTGTGTGTGTGTGTGTATGTGTGTGTGTGTGTTGTGTGTGTGTGTGTGTGTGTGTTGTGTGTGTGTGTGTGTGTTGTGGTGTGTGTGTGTTGTGTGATAGTGTGTGTGTGTGGTGTGTGTGTGTTGTGTGTGTGTGTGTGTGTTGTGTGTTTGTGTGTGTGTGTGTGTTTAGTTTTGTGTGTGTATGTGTTAGGTTTTGTGTGTGTTGTGTGTATGTGTATAGGTATTTTGTGGTGTGTTGTGTGGTTTGTTGTGTATAGGTGGTGTGGTCTGTGTGTGTGTTTCATGTATGTGTATATGTGTATATGTATGTGTATGTGTTGTGTGTGTGTGTGTGTGTGTTTATGCGAAACTAGACAACTGTTTTTAACGTGGTTGCACATATGCACAAGTCGATTTATTTTAAAAGTAAGTTCAAAATTAGAGACCCAGTTGTTTTTTTTTTAAGAATGGTACAATGTATAAGAAAGTACCCGAATGACCTCCACAGTTAACATCAGGTGAGGTACCACCAAATGTGTGTATTTGTCAGTCATGAGTATATCGCCGTTTAAAATTGACACAGCATGTGAGTGTGCACACACGGAATAACACACAATGAGAACATTCTCAGTCCTACTAGAGTTGCTTCCCCTGTCAGAATTTGGTTACTACACGATTGGAAAGCCAGAAAAGGCATCAAAGTGACAGTTGCTGATGATATTTGTTGATGCATGGCTGTGAAATTAGTGTGGTATCAATTGAAAGTAGTCATGGCCATGTTTAGACCTTGGCAGGATGATGGAGGAAAAAGACAGCAAGCTCAATATTTGCAGTGACAGTTGCTGATGATATTTGTTGATGCATGGCTGTGAAATTAGTGTGGTATCAATTGAAAGTAGTCATGGCCATGTTTAGACCTTGGCAGGATGATGGAGGAAAAAGACAGCAAGCTCAATATTTCAGTGACAGTTGCTGGAGGGAGTTTTGTTCAGACAGCTTCAGACTTAGAGGGCCTTGCCATCAGCTGTGTAATAGTGTTTCAGCTGTACATTATCACCTGTGTCAGTTCATCTGTCAGGCTCGACATGTTTTAGTTTGAAAAGTGCCTTCCTCCTGTTTTTTATGATGTTGGTGATACAAGTAGGTAGTCTATGGTGAAAAAATTGTTTTGGAAAACTCATTAGTGACATCACAGAAAAGAGAAAGCTTTAAAGAGGTGTAAAAAGGTTTTCATTGGGTTAACTGGGATGAAAATTAAGTTACAATTTTATGAAATATTGATGTGATGATGTGGTGGTAAGGGTGAAGACAGGAGGCAGAAGAGTGCAGGTGGTAAGGCAGCCTGACAAAGAAGACTCAGGGAAGGCAGAGCTGGTGTTTCTCTCTTTATTCTGTCTTAACTTTACGACCAGAACAGAAGGAGACAGGCATGCACAGCATTCACATTCACCCACATAATGTACTCAGCATGTGAACCGCAATGACGACACTGCAAGCCTGAAGGCGAATCGACTCTTTGGGGCCCGTGAGGGGCTATATTTGTGTTTCTTCTCGCAAGTTCAGCGGTGTTTATCTTGCAGTCCATATAAAATATCAACATATCATACATCAGAAAAATCTGCACAACACACAGATTGTTGTAGTCTACATCATTTTGCATCATATTCACTTAGAGATCAAAACTGTGAGTGATTTATGTCAATGGATAAAACTTGCTGAAAGGGATTCTAGCTGCATTTTTACATGTTTAACCCTTTGACTCGCACACCTTGTCTACCAGCATCCTGCATTGTCATCCATGTTAACAAAGCAAAAACTTAACCCTTTCACACCCTCACCCAATCCTGCAGGAAGCTGGTGGATAGGGTGAGGAAGTCAAAGGGTTGTTTTTGCAGTAAATGGAAACGGTTCTGTGAAAGGCTCAGTGCCAATACAGCACAAACATAATTCTTGCAGTTCAATCAACAAATGGAAGGGAAAACCAGAAACACCATGGCACATTGTGTCACGAATACAGGTGGAACCATATTAAGAACAAATGAAGAGAAAGGACAAGCCCTACTAAATCTCCATGTACAACAGAGTGACCAGAAAAACCTTGAAGAAAAAAGAAAATTCATCGCTGATCTGAACAACAAAAAAAAGAACTGAACATGAAATGCTTGAAGGATTTGCACAGTGTAGAAAAGACACAGCCTCTGGTCCAGACAGGATTCAATACTTTGACATCAAAACACAACAAAACTGAATCATATAATCTCTATGAAGACTGTTTTGAGAATGGTCAGTTTCAACAACACTGAATTATATACTCTCTATGAGAACTGAAGTGTTTTGAGAATGGTCAGTTTCAACAACACTGAATTATATAATCTCTATGAAGACTGTTTTGAGAATGGTCAGTTCAACAAAAACTGTTACTGGTTTTGAGAATGGTCAGTTTCAACAAAAACTGAATATCAGTATAAATCTCTATGAAGACTGTTTTGAGAATGGTCAGTTTCAACAACACTGAATTATATGATCTCTATGAAGACTGTTTTGAGAATGGTCAGGTTCAACAACACTGAATCATAATGAATCTCTAATGAAGACTGTTTTGAGAATGGTCAGTTTCAACAACACTGAATTATATGATCTCTATGAAGACTGTTTTGAGAATGGTCAGGTTCCCAAGGAACTGGAACACCACACAGCTTCCTAAAACCTTTACCCAAACTGATTAAAGATCATCGCAGACTAAATGGACATCACATCCTGACTATGCAAAACATATTTGGGAAACTGATGGAAGACATTACAGCAAAGAAATTAGCTGGAGACTAGAAGACAGGAAAATATTCCCACCTAATCAAGGAGGCTTTAGAACTGGAAAAAGTACATGGTGAAACAAAGCCGCCTTTGCTCACAAAGTCTACAAAGGTTTTCACAGCCGCCTTTGCTCACAAAGTGTACAAAGGTTTTCAGAACAAAGAAGCAGCCTATGTTGTTACAGCATTGACCTAGAAGATTCGTACAGTAAAGTCCAATTCACTCTACTCATAGAACTGCTTCAGCAATATGGTGTCAGCATGACAGTCACAAAATATATTAATGCTAAACTCCAAGAACATTATATTATAGTAGTTCTATGATTGGAAAATAGTGTTCTGTACCACAGAATCTCCCCATTGGACTCCCTCACGGATTGTCACTTTCTACAGTTTTCTACTTTTACTTTTTCTTTCCTGTAGTACCCAATAAGGGTGTGATGGTGAGATACAGCTGACGTATCTGGACTAGGTGCATGATTTCCGCTTTCCACACACCAAGCTCAATACCTATGGTCCACGAGCCTTCTCTGTTTCTGGTCCACTTTCCTGGAACAAACTTCCTCTCTCTGTCCGTCAGCAACCTACTTTTGTCTCCTTCAAGTCCGCTCTCAAAACTCACCTTTTCTCCTCTGCATAAAATCCTGACCTCAATCATCCCCCCTCTGTAGCCTGTCTCCACTCGGAGGGGAATCACATTGTAATATATATTTGTATATAATATGCTCTCTATAATTTTCCATTGCTTTTATTCTTTTTCCCCATTTATAGCCATGTGTAGTGTGTGTGTGCGTGTGTGTGCGCGCGTGCGTAAGTGTATGTTCAGCGCTTAGATTTGATTTTTATCGAGATTTTGCGCTATATAAATATTGTAATTATTATTATTATTGTAATTGTTGAGAGGTTGTGTTGTTGCATGACCACCTTCACACCATCCACCCATCTCTTCCTTGGTCTTCCTTGGTCTTCCTCTGCACTTGAATCCTGAATCTCTTGCGTAGAATGGTTTTGCGGCAGGTAGATTGATTGACATTGTGATCACATGTCCAAACCATTTTATTCTCTAACTTTTCATGACTTTCACACTTCCAACCTGTTCCCAAACTTGTTCATTCCTGATTTGATGTCTTCTTGTCATGTTTGTGTGTGTGTGTGTGTGTGTGTGTGTGTGTGTGTGTGTGTGTGTGTGTGTGTGTGTGTGCGTGCGTGCGTGCGTGCGTGCTGGTGCCGTGCGGTTTTGCGTGCGTGCGTGCGTGTGTGTGTTTCAGCGCTTAGATTTGATTTTATCAAGATTTTGCGCTATATAAATATTGTAATTATTATTATTATTATTATGTTTGTGGTCTTTCTTAGTCATCTCATTTCACATGCAGTGATTTAACTTTGCATTGATTTGCTGAGAGTCCAAGTTTGACATTGGTATGTGAGGGTTTGAACAAATATGCTATTTATCGTCTTTTCGCCTCCATTGGGATGTTTTTGTGGGAGAGAAGTTGGGCCAGTTGGCATGTAACAGCATTTGCGCTTTTGAATCCTTGTTTCTATTGTCATGTCTAGTCTGCAATCTTGTGTAAATAATACACCTAAGTATTTGAATTCATTTACTTGCTTCAATTGTGTTTGGTCAGAATTCATACTTTTTGGACAGGGTTTTCTGCTGACTTTCATTATTTCTGTTTTGGAGATGCTCATTTTCATTTGATAATTCTTGCAGGCCTCATTGAGGCTATTGGAATTTTTCTTGATTCCTATGGATAAGGTTCTAATTCCTGTGGATAAGGTTCTAATTCCTATGGATAAGGTTCTAATTCCTGTAGATAATTATAAGGTTCTGATTCCTGTGGATAAGGTTCTAATTCCTATGGATAAGGTTCTAATTCCTGTGGATAAAGTTCTAATCCCTATGGATAAGGTAAGTGAAATTATATAGTTTGATCCTTGGGATGAGAGGTTCCATTCTATGGAAAAGGTTCTAATCTCTATGGATTCAGGTTCTAAATTCCTAGTAGATAAGGTTTTTAATTCTGTGGATAAGTTCATTCCTTTTGGAAGGGTTTAATTCTATATAGGTTTGATTCCTATGGATAAGTTTTTAATTCCTATGGAAAGGTTCTTATTCCTATGGCTAAGGTTCTGATTCCTGTAGATAAGGTTCTAATTCCTGTGGATAAGGTTTAATTCCTGTAGATAAGGTTCTAATTCCTATGGATAAGGTTCTGATTCCTGTGGATAAGGTTCTAATTCCTGTAGATAAGATTCTAATTCCTATGGATAAGGTTCTGAATTCCTGTGGATAAGGTTCTAATTCCTGTAGATAAGGTTCTAATTCCTTGGATAAGGTTCTGATTCCTGTGATAAGGTTCTAATTCCTATGGATAAGGTTCTAATTCCTGTGGATAAGGTTCTATTTCCTATGGATAAGGTTCAAACCATCAGCAAAAAGGAGTTCAGTGAGAGCAGAAGGGTCATCATTGACTACTGTAGTTATTCAGTCCAGCATGATTATATGTAATAGAGAGAGGAGATACAGGCCTATACTTTAAACAAGATAGGTCTGTGATTGACCTGATTATTGTGGTATTTAAGGTCAATGTATGCTGACTGGATTTGACTTTGCCTTTGATGGCATGGTGGTTTTCGGCCTGATCTCCTACTACATGTGTACATGTTCAGTGTCTTCTTCATTCACAGTCCGCACATGCAAAAATAAGCTGTTTTCCTTTTTTGATTGGATTTCTCATTATAAATTACTCTGTGTGTGTGTGTGTGTGTGTGTGTGTGTGTGTGTGTGTGTGTGTGTGTGTGTGTGTGTGTGTGTGTGTGTGTGTATACATGCAAGTATACTGTGAATTAGTTTTGTTGACTGTGTGTGATAGAGAATGTGCATACTTTATGATTTCTTCCATTCTGTTTGATGACACTTGTGTGTTAAAATATTCTTAAATGGAAGCATCAAAGAATGAAGGTAAACCTTTTCTTAGTATCTCATTTTTGTTTGTGTTTTGATCGTTGTACGACTGCACATGTGGCATGCTGTAAATGTTAAATTTTGGCCTTCAGGGTTTTAAAGATTTTTAAAAGGTTTTTAAATTCTATGACTGAAAATCTGTATGAACTCTGAAATGTGTGCAGCATGCACTTAGCGCATGTTCAAGATTGCATGACAACAAAAAAGTTCTTCCTGGCCGAATTCTGTAGAAAAACCCACTTTCATAGGTCAACAGAAATACAACAGAGAAACGGATGATACTGCACTGTTTTCCCTTGGGAAAGGCAGCCTGCATTTCATGTGGAAAAATTTTGTTGTGATAAAAAAAAAAACAACAACAAAAATCCAGCCCAGTCCAGTCCACCCATCCACCGTATAACTAACCAGCCAACCAATCGCCCATCAACCAGCCAACCAACCACCAATTAACTAAGTCTCTAACTTACCGTTTATGGCAGGTTGCTATAGAAGCTGAATGCTACCCTTTTGATTCTGGCGATGAACTGTTGTATACTCCCATATATGAACCGGGTACCACCAACACTAAGGTTAGTACCTGTCATTGTGTCTGGTGTGTGTGTGTGTGTGTGTGTGGGGTGGGTTGTGTGTTGTTGAGAGAGGCAGATAGAGAGAGAGTGAGATTTGATCTGTGGTTGTTTGACCGCAGCCTGTTGCGGACTTTGTCAAGGTGTACAGTTTATTTTATAACAGTAACATATTGGAGAAAGACAGGTCACTGCAACAGCAAGAAACATGTGCAATGCAAACCAAAGAAAGACAGAAAATTTCAGAAAGAAAAGATGGAAAGGGAAAGGAACACAGATGGAGAGGCTGAAGACACAGATCTCCTTTTCAGTGTCTTTCAAAAAAAAAAAAAAAAAAAAAAAAAATGACATTACAGACTAAAGATAGACATTTTTTTCAATATCTCTTTTCAAAAAAAGGAGACTGTTTCATATTGACCAGTGAGATGTGCATGTGAAACAACGATGTGTGAATGTGTGAAAACAATTCTCTCAGCTCTTTGAGAATGGATCTTTACCTGATTTGGGTAAAAGTTGTGAACTGTGGAGGAGTCACATAAGCTTAAGCGAGGTAAAACCAAGGTCAAGGTCTCTTCTCCATGAAGAAACAATGATCTAAAATCATTACTCCCCCCCCCCCCCCCCCCCCCCCCAGGATTGCTTGTAAGAACAGCACTGTCTCTGGAACTTCTGTTGTCACTGTTGCATATAATCTGAATCTTTTAGTTGTGTATCTTGCATTAAAAGGGAGATTGTTAGAATGCCTGTTTGGTCCCATTTTCTATGCCATCTTGATGGCCACAGAAGCTGGCACAGTATTTATAGTGTATTGATGATGAGGTGGAGGATGATAACCATGATGCTATGGAGTTCCATTTAGATTTTAGATTACATGATAACGCTGTAGTCTACATGTACTGTCATAATGTATCCTGACATCAACCAGGCCGAGAGGTACAGACACCCATGGTGTTGGTCAGATGATTTGAGCAACACCCTCAATGACATGTCCATGAATTGGATGAGAGTCGACTGTGTGGTTCCAGTCTTCCCAATGAGCCCATAGCACACTCAACTCTGGGTATGAGCCAATTGGAGCCAAAGAATCGCACAGTGATGTTTAAAGGGACTGATGGGGATTCAAAGCCACAACCTTCCAATCGGTAGTCCCTGGCACTAACCATGCACTACGTAATTGATTAGAATGACTTAATCATTTAAGATTTTTCCTTTTATTTTGGTTTTGTATGCCAACATACATTTGTACTTTACGTACTTACAGGGAGACATGTAAGCAAACAGACAAAGACACATGAAAACAAGTATCTGATTCAAAATTTTTGAAGTAGGATTTTGCCCATGTACTAAAGAATTTTTATTTTGGGACTTTAAAAAGATTATGATGATGATGATGATGATGGTATAGACAGTGACAATGACAACCACTAAAGTAACTACCAGTATAACCATGACGGTGATTATGAACAAGCACACACATGCTCGCACACTGCATGCAGGTGCGCGCACACACACACACACACACACACACACATACACGCACACCCCCTCCTCAATGGCATCAAGCGACCCATAAACCAATCAGTCAGTAAACCACTTCCACATAAGCTATCTCAGCAGGTTCATTTAAGGAATAAGAAACATCCAAGGGTACTGGAAGGGACCCAGAGCACCAATGCCTTGCCACTCTCTGTCCAATCACCTCTCAAACTCCTGATGTCACAGGAAGCCATTTCACAAAGCAAAGGTGGGTTGTCCATGCGTTGCAAGACCCATTTGGATCCAGTCATCAATTACTCATTTACAAACTGAGTGGTAAGGTGGGGAGATGATGAATCCCAGGACACAGCCACACAATTCACACCAACCAGGTCCAGCCCACCCACCAGACCAAGAGAAAATGGAAGAGCCCAGTCTTGTCTTACTCTTACTTTGTAATGCAATAATGAGGATGATAATGAGGATGATAATCATGATGCTTGGAGTTCTGTCTAGCATTGAAACTACATGACAGGGCTGTGCTCTACCTTACTATCATTATGTATCCTGTCTAGGATTGAAACTACATGACAGGGCTGTGCTCTACCTTACTATCATTATGTATCCTGTCTAGGATTGAAACTACATGACAGGGCTGTGCTCTACCTTACTATCATTATATATCCTGTCTAGGATTGAAACTACATGACAGGGCTGTGCTCTACCTTACTATCATTATATATCCTGTCTAGGATTGAAACTACATGACAGGGCTGTGCTCTACCTTACTATCATTATATATCCTGTCTAGGATTGAAACTACATGACAGGGCTGTGCTCTACCTTACTATCATTATGTATCCTGTCTAGGATTGAAACTACATGACAGGGCTGTGCTCTATATTACTATCATTATATATCCTGTCTAGGATTGAAACTACATGACAGGGCTGTGCTCTACCTTACTATCATTATATATCCTGTCTAGGATTGAAACTACATGACAGGGCTGTGCTCTATATTACTATCATTATATATCCTGTCTAGGATTGAAACTACATGACAGGGCTGTGCTCTACCTTACTATCATTATATATCCTGTCTAGGATTGAAACTACATGACAGGGCTGTGCTCTACCTTACTATCATTATATATCCTGTCTAGGATTGAAACTACATGACAGGGCTGTGCTCTATATTACTATCATTATGTATCCTGTCTAGGATTGAAACTACATGACAGGGCTGTGCTCTACCTTACTATCATTATGTATCCTGTCTAGGATTGAAACTACATGACAGGGCTGTGCTCTACCTTACTATCATTATATATCCTGTCTAGGATTGAAACTACATGACAGGGCTGTGCTCTATATTACTATCATTATATATCCTGTCTAGGATTGAAACTACATGACAGGGCTGTGCTCTATATTACTATCATTATATATCCTGTCTAGGATTGAAACTACATGATAGGGCTGTGCTCTACCTTACTATCATTATGTATCCTGTCTAGGATTGAAACTACATGATAGGGCTGTGCTCTATATTACTATCATTATATATCCTGTCTAGGATTGAAACTACATGACAGGGCTGTGCTCTATATTACTATCATTATATATCCTGTCTAGGATTGAAACTACATGACAGGACTGTGCTCTATATTACTATCATTATATATCCTGTCTAGGATTGAAACTACATGACAGGACTGTGCTCTATATTACTATCATTATATATCCTGTCTAGGATTGAAACTACATGACAGGGCTGTGCTCTATATTACTATCATATATCCTGTCTAGGATTGAAACTACATGACAGGGCTGTGCTCTACCTTACTATCATTATATATCCTGTCTAGGATTGAAACTACATGACAGGGCTGTGCTCTATATTACTATCATATATCCTGTCTAGGATTGAAACTACATGACAGGGCTGTGCTCTACCTTACTATCATTATATATCCTGTCTAGGATTGAAACTACATGACAGGGCTGTGCTCTACCTTACTATCATTATATATCCTGTCTAGGAGAAACTACATGACAGGGCTGTGCTCTACCTTACTATCATTATGTATCCTGTCTAGGAGAAACTACATGACAGGGCTGTGCTCTACCTTACTATCATTATATATCCTGTCTAGGAGAAACTACATGACAGGGCTGTGCTCTACCTTACTATCATTATATATCCTGTCTAGGATTGAAACTACATGATAGGGCTGTGCTCTACCTTACTATCATTATGTATCCTGTCTAGGATTGAAACTACATGATAGGGCTGTGCTCTACCTTACTATCATTATGTATCCTGTCTAGGATTGAAACTACATGACAGGGCTGTGCTCTACCTTACTATCATTATATATCTGTCTAGGATTGAAACTACATGATAGGGCTGTGCTCTACCTTACTATCATTATGTATCCTGTCTAGGATTGAAATACATGACAGGGCTGTGCTCTACTTACTATCATTATATATCCTGTCTAGGATTGAAACTACATGACAGGGCTGTGCTCTACCTTACTATCATTATATATCCTGTCTAGGAGTAAACTACATGACAGGGCTGTGCTCTACCTTACTATCATTATTATCCTGTCTAGGATTGAAACTACATGACAGGGCTGTGCTCTACCTTACTATCATTATTATCCTGTCTAGGATTGAAACTACATGACAGGGCTGTGCTCTATATTACTATCATTATATATCATGTCTAGGATTGAAACTACATGACAGGGCTGTGCTCTACCTTACTATCATTATATATCCTGGCGTAACCAGACAAAAGAGATACAGATGCCAGAGTGTTGGTCAGGTGATTTGAACAACACTTCAGTGATGTATCCGTGAAGTGGATGAGACTCAACTGTGTGGTCCCATCTTCCCAACGAGCCCATCTCACGCTCAACTTTGGGTAAGAACCAGTTTAACTGAAAAATCTCAATGATTTTTGAAGGACTGATCAGGATTCAAACCCACAATCTTCCATTCAGTAATCTTTTGCACTAACCACTAATGGCGACCGGTCTCCAATATGAGTGGATTCCTTCGACGTTATGTATCATTAGTAACAAAACATTGCAAAGCAAACAAACAGAAACATCAACAGGCAGTAATCAAAGAAGACATCCTCACCCCCCCTCTTATACAAGAAAATCCATAACTCGGCCATCCAAATAAATGTGGTAAAAATTATCATCTGCGACAGGTCTTTAATGCCACCTACAACCAAGGAGAAAACAACTCTCTGGCCTTGTTTGTGTTCCACAACACAGTTGCGGTTCATTGTCTCAAACTGACAGTGGTAGAAGCTTCCCCCCCTGGTGACCACAACACCGGTATTGCGCTCTTTCAAACTGCACGTAAGTGAACGTAATCATTTTTGTTTTTGTGTGTTTTGATTATAATGATTCTTTAGTGTTAAAGGATGTCTACAATTCCTTTACATTTTTTTCTGTCCCAAATTTGTGCTGCCTCAGTGTCATTCATCCCACGCCGTTCATTCCGCTTCCACAACACGCCACCTACCCAGAGGTCATTCATCCAAAGTGTCAGTGCCAGAAAGCTCTTGGCAGCCAGAGAAATTCAGAACTAAACAACATCAGAATAGTATGACCCTTATCTTGTTGGTGAGAAATGTAGATGTGGACATCAGAGTATGGTTTGTTCAGGGTCTTGAATTTGTCACTGATATCCCTGGCTTTCAGTGTGATGGTGTTGTCTCGCTTGTCACCTATCACTTTGGCTGTTTGCTGAAAACACTCTCACATGTGTACTTTGTTATGTCTGGTTTTAGATCCATGTGACAGTGATTCTTGTGTGATAGGCCTTCTTGCAAATTGTATGTTGAAGAGACTAGTTTCTACATGTTTTGTGACTGGGCCACACAGATATGGGAGCTCAAGATCTGACTGGAGTTGTTCTAATCCTTCCTCTTTTTCTTCTGTTCTGTTCCTCAAGTCAGTTTGCTTTGTTGGAAAACGCTAAGTGGTAGTCCATCTTCATGAGTTCATTGAAAGCAAATCCCATTTCAAGAACTTGCTTTTCTTTGTCTAGAGTTTTGATATTTTTCAGTTTGTCAGCAAACTCAGAAAAGGCCAAGCGTGTTTGTACCTGTTTTTTTTATGTGTGGTTGTTGAGTCTGCATGAATAGTCCTTTTTTCAGTTGGGATTCCTTGGAGATTTTTAGGATAGTCTTTGCAGTCTGTGGTGACTAGGTGGCATATATTGTGCTTTGAATTTGACCATGTCTGGAGGATATAGAGACATGGACATGTGTAAGCAATTTTTAGATAATTTAGGCCCGTTTTTATATGTTTTAGTGACCTTATTTATCTTTAAATTTGTATTCAGGTATGTTTTTAAATCCCCTGTATTATAAATTGGATGGAGTGGTCAGTGCTTGGGGCATATCCGTAGATTATTTGCACGAATGCATTGATATGTGTGCTTAATTTCCTTTCCTTTTCTTTTTTCCTGTTGAAATATTGTATATGTTTTGAAATGGTTATAGCCCTGATATGGCTGTATGCAGTCGGCTGGGTCAAGAGCTGTCCAGAGTGTTGATGTTCTCTGAATATTAAATGCAGCACGATCAGGTGTAGTCTGGATCTCTGATAGTGTGGGGTTATTCTTGCATCTCACCAGTTGTGTGTGGCACTTAATGCACATGCCTGGGGAGTGATCGCCTTCTTCATGGGAAATATTCAAGTTATGACAACCAGACCGTTCATCTGCAAACTTGATGCAAAGTTCTTCTTGTAAAGGTTTGTATCTTTTGTCTGTCTTCTGACTGGCTCAGCACACACTCTACAAAGAAAATGGACGTGCTGACAGAGTACAGATAAAATATGATTTGATGTTGACTCCATGTTGAAGATTGTATTGTATATATGCATCATGATTAAAATGAAAATACTTGTATACTTCAACACACACACACACACACATATAAAGCCTTACATACTTTTTATTAAGATTTATAATTAGGTAATGTATTAACTGCATTTTTGGCTCTAAGGAAATGTTATATGCAGAAGCAATATGTGGTGAATTAGTCCTGTTTAGTATTTATGTATATTTTAGTGACAGTGAAGTTTACATTTGTAATCAGGTTAATTTTTTACAACCCTTGGTGGTGAATTGGGTGGGATGGTCAATGCCAAGGCATAGCTTCAGATTATGTGCATGAATACATTGACATTTGTACTTCAGTATGTTTTGAGATGGTTGTAGCCCTGATATGGCTCTGTGCAGTTGGCTTGGCTTTTAGCAACAAGAGCAAGAATAGTAATGATAATGATAATGATGATGATGATGATAATAGTAATGCCATGCTCCTTTGCTTCCTTCTCTGATTTTCTGCTCTGCCAATCCACTCACCTGTATGTTTCCCATAAAACCTTAAATGTTTTCTGTCTTTTAGGATTGGTAATTGGGTATATGTATTAATGACATTTTTAGCTTTAAGGAAATGTGAACTGCTTAATAGTCAGTGTTAGGTACTGTAGGCCTGTTTCATGTATGTTTTTGTGTAGCCTAAATTGTTTATGTTTATGCAGTTGTATTCAGGTTTGTTTTATTTATCCCCCTGGTCATAAGTTTGGTGGAATGGCTAATGTCAGCAACATATCCTTAAATAATTGCTTGAATGCAATGATATAGAACTTAATTTTCTTTTCCGGGATTTCTTTTTTCAGGCTGATCGTTGTGTTTAGATTATGTTTTGTTTTAAGACGGTTATAGCCCTGATGTGGCTCTGAACTGTCAGGCAGGTTTTAAATGCTAATAATAATATTCTTGTTATGATTGAGTTGTGTGTAGATGCAGTTTTGTTTTCAGTGTCATGGACGATGGAGGATGTTACCTCAGCTTGTGATGTGTTGTTTCAGATTCCGTGTTGGACGCCTCTGTTGCTGCCCTGCAGTGGTGGATTGGTGAGTGTTTACACATCACACACCACACACACACACACACACACACACACACATCACACACACACACACACACACACACACACACACATTTATAGATACACACACATGCGACCATGCACATAAACACACACACATATTGACCAAATGTTTAGTTTATAGAATTATGTTAATTTGACTGGGAAGCAGAGTCTTGTATCTACATAAACAGGGTTTTCCTGATCCAAAACAGAATGACTGCCTGCGCCCAAGCTAAACACAAACCAGAAGAACAAGAAAATCAATGTAAGCGCATCTTCAACAAGACAAACAAAACAAGCGCAAATTTTTCGGCCAACTAGCCTTTGTCAAGCGCGAACGCACGGTCACAGACAAATCACAGACACCAAACAATGGATAATAAAAACGGACTAAAAACTTCCCTGCCGCCTCGTCCAGTGGGTAAGAGATGGAATTGGGTAGTTGGCCGAAAATTTGCGCTTGTTTTGTTTTGTTTTGTCTTGTTGAAGATGCGCTTACATTGATTTTCTTGTTCTTCTGGTTAGGGTTTTCCTGTTTTTGTCCTGCCCTTCCAACATGCATCTGTAGGTATGTGCGCACATCAGTGCTTGCTGGCATGTGTGTATTTTCCATGTGTATGTAAACCTGGTTCACATATGACAGAGAGAGAGCGGGAGGGAGGGAGGGAGGGAGGGGAGAGGATGGTACCCTACCTAAAATTGTAAAAGGTCAGATGTCATCCTGGGGTAAAGTTGTTTTGTGTTGTGAGTTTCTCTTTTTATTCCACTTCTTTTTCGTTGTCACCCTTGTTCCCCATTTTTCTTTGTCATCTTTGTGGTCTCTTTCTTACTTTTTATTTCTTCTTCTTTTATTTTGCTGTTCTTCCTCCCTTTCTCCCCCCCCCCCCCTATCTTTCTCTCCTTCTGCTCCTCCTTTTTCATATTATTGTTTATTATTATGTCTTCAACAGATACTGAGGATCCCTCACAACAGAAACAACATCACCACCACCAACACCTCCATCAACAACAACAACAACATCAACGACAACAACACCATTCACAACACCAGCTGAAACTGCTACTACCACTCCAACAACTGTGACAACAATGACACCATCTACACCCTCATCGACCACGCAGTCATCAACCACAGCTCAGCCTTCAACATCTACATCCTCAACGACCACTCAACCCTCAACGACCACTAAACCCTCAACGACCACAAAACCCTCAACGATGCAATCCTCAACAACAGTTCAACCTCCGACAACTTCACAACCACCATCAACAACTAAATTGATGTCCACCAGGGAGCCCTCAATAACGACACAGTCTCCACGGACAGAATCCTCAACCACTCAGTCAATGTCTACCTCGGAGCCCTCAATAACGACACAGTCTCCATGGACAGAATCCTCAGCTACTCGGTCCTCAAACATCCAGTCGTCCACTCCCCAACCAGAGTTTTCACAATCTTCAGCGTCAGTTCCGCCAGACTGTGAAATGGTCATGGTGTGTCCTGAAGGTACCACACCTGTGCCGATGTCATCCACTGAGGACACCTTGCCGGCCAGAGGTGACCCCACGTCTCTGAACGTGACGATGAAGGAGAAGATCCGGGAGGAGATACAGGAGGCATTGGGAGTGGTGAAGAAGGAGACCACCAAGTAAGTGATGATGGTGCTGGTGGGTTGGGGTGTGGTGGCTTTTTGTTCATCTTCTTTTGCCTTTGCTGTTACCACTATATTTTCTTCTTGTTTGTTTTGTCTGTTCTTTTTCATTCTCCCTGTAAAAAAATATGCTCCTCAGGTATTTACACAGTTTGTTCAGGTAGTTTTTATCATTATTTTTCTTTCCATTACAAAACTACATTCAGTGTTCATAATACACTTTACTAATTGTCTGTACAAAAACAAAAAGAAATAATCTAACGGTTTGGCATCAGCAGGCAGTATACATGTACAAATTGGTCCGACCCAGAGATCAAATTTCTTAATGTCAGCAGAACCAGTGATGGGTGCCACGTTCGCTGGAATGTGGCCAGCGGCGCGTTATCTTCTGTGTCGGTCTGCTCTCCTAAATCAGTTTTCATCATCTTCCCCCTCACCAACCTCAATATCTGACTCAGCTACATCTTCTTCATGTTTTCCTAATTCACGAACAGTAGTATTTAATTCCTCCTCTGAATAATCTGGAGAATCATCTGTATCCTGAAAACCGTCTGCTACAAAGGGCATCACCATTTTTTCACACGCTACGAGGCATGAATGAAAATACCCCAACCACATTTCGCGCCCAAGCAAAGTGAATGGATGTGTGTGTAGTGCTAATTTTCCCAAGATCATCTCATTGGATGATACCAAGAATGTTTGACCAATTGTCAGTCTCCCAGGCCACAAACATGTGATCATTTGCGTGATCAAAATAGCCCATGCTCGTGGCCGACTTTTACGTCGGGTACGGCCGTAACGAAGCGCTAGGCAGTTGCAGGCGGAACTGTCGGCTGCGGTCGTAATGAAGCTAAGAGGATTAAAAAAGTTTGTGTGTGTGTGTGTATATATATAACCATCTTATAGTTCAGATTTTTGTTTTACTTTTCCTGCTTGTGTTTGCGTTGTGTGTGTGTGTGTGTGTGTGTGTGTGCATGTGCACATGTGTGTGTATGTTGGCATGTGCGCGCATGTATTTCTCTGTGTGCGTGTTTGCGTGGGTATTTATGTTTTTTATATGTGTGTGTGTGTGTGTGTTTGTATCCGTGTCATGTGTTTGTAAGTGTTTGCGTTTGTGTGTATATATGTTTGTCTGTGCTTGTGAGTGTACATATGTGTGTGTATTTGTGTGTGTGTGTATGCCATGTTTGTGTGTGTGTTTGCACGTGTGTTTGTGTGTGTGTGTGTGTGTGTGTGTGTGTGTTATGTGCACTTGCATGTGTCTGTGCATACATATGCTTGTATTTATGTGAGTGTGTTTGTATATGTGTGTGTATGTTTGCTTGCATGCGTGTGTCTTTGCATGTGCTTGCTTGTGAAGAGGGGAAAGGGGATTCCAGGGTCTCTTTCAGTGTAAATAGTATCCCCACCTGATGAAAATTCTGTACAAGAAATTTCCTTTTTTCTGTTGTTTCTGCTTTGTTCCTTTGCTTTCAGTCATCCCTTCCTATTGTTTTCTGTCTTGTTCCTTTGTTTTCAGTCATCCCTTCCTATTGTTTTCTGCCTTGTTCCTTTGTTTTCAGTCATCCCTTCCTATTGTTTTCTGTCTTGTTCCTTTGTTTTCTGTCATCCCTTCCTATTGTTTTCTGCCTTGTTCCTTTGTTTTCTGTCATCCCTTCCTATTGTTTTCTGTCTTGTTCCTTTGTTTTCTGTCATCCCTTCCTATTGTTTTCTGTCTTGTTCCTTTGTTTTCAGTCATCCCTTCCTATTGTTTTCTGTCTTGTTCCTTTGTTTTCAGTCATCCCTTCCTATTGTTTTCTGCCTTGTTCCTTTGTTTTCAGTCATCCCTTCCTATTGTTTTCTGCCTTGTTCCTTTGTTTTCAGTCATCCCTTCCTATTGTTTTCTCTGCCTTGTTCCTTTGTTTTCAGTCATCCCTTCCTATTGTTTTCTGTCTTGTTCCTTTGTTTTCAGTCATCCCTTCCTATTGTTTTCTCTGCCTTGTTCCTTTGTTTTCAGTCATCCCTTCCTATTGTTTTCTGTCTTGTTCCTTTGTTTTCAGTCATCCCTTCCTATTGTTTTCTGTCTTGTTCCTTTGCTTTCAGTCATCCCTTCCTATTGTTTTCTGTCTTGCTGGTCCAGTCACTGTATGTGTTCTGTAAAGCCTTAGGATTGATAATTGGGTTCATGTATTATGTGCACTTTTGGCTTTAAACAGATATGTGCAGAAATACTTTTGGATTAGTTTATATATATATATATATGTTTTAGTGTCCTTTGTTATGTATTCAGGTATGTATTATAAATCCCTGTGGTGATAAATTGGGTGGAATGGTCAGTGCCAGGGGCACGTTCGTAGATAAGTGCACTAATGCTTGGATGTGTGTACCTGAGTTTGTTGCATGTTTTTTTCTAACAAGGTGTTGTGTATGTTTTGAAATGGTTGTAGCCCTGATGTGGCTCTGTGCAGTTGGCTGGGCTTTTAAACAGTAGTAGTAGTAATGTGCAGGTGTTTGCAGTATGTGTGTGTGTGTGTGGTGTGTGTGTGTGTGTGTGTGTGTGTGTGTGTGTTGTGTGTGTGTGTGGTGTGTGTGTGTGTGTGTGTGTGTGTTGTGTGTGTGTGTGTGTGTGTGTGTGTGCGTGCTTGTGTTTTTATGTGTGTGTTTGCATGCGTGTTTTTGCATGTGAGTGTATGTATGTTTGTATGCATTTGTGTATTGTTGTATGTGTGTATATTTGTGTGTGTATGTTTGTGTATGTGTTTATGTGTGAGTTTGAATATGTGTGTATTTGTGTGTGCTTATAAATGTATTTGCGTGTGTTTGTGTGTGTATGCATGTTTGTATGTATGTGTTTCACTGTTTGGGCAGGTGTGTACATGTAATAGTGTGTTTTCATGTGTGCTTGTATGTATGTGTTTGCACATGTTTGTGTTTTCATGTGTGTGCACATATGTTTGTGTATGTGTTTGTATGTGTGTGGGCATGTGTATGTGTGTGTGTTTGCATGTGGGTGCATGCTTACACACATATACACACATGTACATGTTGTTTAATTTTTAGTTTCTTTTGTTGTGATCACCACCATGATCACCATTATTGTAGTGGTGGTTATTAATATCATCATCATCATCATTACTATTGTTATTGCTATGTTCTAATTCTGTGTTTTCTTCTGTCCCAGGTTCAAACGACAGTTCATCTCCATGCCCGACACTCGCCAGTCTTCTATGGTGATAGGAGTGGTGGGCATCTCCTTCATCTCCTTTGTTCTGCTGGGCATTCTCCTGCTTGACCTTGGCACCCTCCTGTCACAGGTCAAGGTCATGTGCAACAACCTGAATGAAGCTTGCAGGACGAGCGCAGACAAAGGAAGTGTTCAGACGATGAGCTCTGTGCCAGCAGGCACCAAAACTGTTTAGTTAGCAAGGTGTTTCTTAGCAGCAACATTTTTTGACATTTGGATCGGGTTGGTTTTTTGGGGCGTGTGTGTGTTTTTCTGGTTTTTTTGTTTTTTTTTAAAGTTGTATTATAGCAGTTGGCTGGCTGATTGGGTAGTCATGAACTTGTGATCTGATGTTTTGAGTTTGACGTAAAAACTGCCCTGTTCACTGCCCATCTTAAACCGTTGACTCTCGTACCATATCCACCACCACCAAAGACTTACCCCTTTGACCCCCTCACCCTATCCACCAGCTTCCTGCAGGTAGCTGGTGGATATTGTGAGGAAGTCAAAGGGTTAAAGTTTTGCATTGGTGTCATGGTTGACACTGCAGGATGCTAGTGGATAGGGTGAGGGAGTCAAAGAGTTAATGCTGTAATCATTGTGGTGGTGTCAGTGTCTCATAGGCACTCTTCTCCTGCCACTGTCAAAGGCCCTGTTCTCCTGCCACTGTCAAAGGCCCTGTTCTCCTGCCACTGTTATAGGCCCTGTTCTCCTGCCACTGTCATAGGCCCCGTTCTCCTGCCACTGTCATAGGCCCTGTCCTCCTGCCACTGTCATAGGCCCTGTTCTCCTGCCACTGTCATAGGCCCTGTTCTCCTGCCACTGTCATAGGCCCTGTTCTCCTGCCACTGTGACAGGCCCTGGTCTCCTGCCACTGTCATAGGCCCTGTTCTCCTGCCACTGTCATAGGCCCCGTTCTCCTGCCACTGTCATAGGCCCTGTTCTCCTGCCACTGTCATAGGCCCTGTTCTCCTACTACTGTCATAGGCCCCGTTCTCCTGCCACTGTTATAGGCCCTGTTCTCCTGCCACTGTCATAGGCCCTGTTCTCCTGCCACTGTCATAGGCCCTGTTCTCCTGCCACTGTGACAGGCCCTGGTCTCCTGCCACTGTCATAGGCCCTGTTCTCCTGCCACTGTTATAGGCCCTGTTCTCCTGCCACTGTCATAGGCCCTGTTCTCCTGCCACTGTCATAGGCCCTGTTCTCCTGCCACTGTCATAGGCCCTGTTCTCCTGCCACTGTCATAGGCCCTGTTCTCCTGCCACTGTCATAGGCCCTGTTCTGCTGCTACTCTCAAAGGCCCTGTTCTGCTGCCACTGTCATAGGCCCTGTTCTCCTGCCACTGTCATAGGCCCTGTTCTCTTGCCACTGTCATAGGCCCTGTTCTGCCTGTCATTGGCCCTGTTCTCCTGCTACTCTCAAAGGCCCTGTTCTGCTGCCACTGTCATAGGCCCTGTTCTCCTGCTACCCTCAAAGGCCCTGTTCTGCTGCCACTGTCATAGGCCCTGTTCTCCTGCCACTGTCTAGGTCCTGTTCTGCTACTCTCAAAGGTCCTGTTCTGCCACTCTCAAAGGCCCTGTTCTCCTGCCACTCTCTACTGATTTCAACATCTTGTCAGTGCAAAGGGTGTTGCACTGGCTCATGTATGTATGAACATGTGTGCCTGTAGGTGTGTGTGTGTGCCTGTATGTAGGTAGGTATGTGTGTTTTGTTCATGTGTAGGTTGAAAGGTTTATATTTATCAAATAATTTTATACATTTCTCTTCTTTTCATATTCTTTGTGGACTACTGGTACGATTACCCAGTTTTGATTGTATTATGTTACCCTGTGGGATGCTTGGGGCTCTTTCACCAGTATCCCTGCCTTCTGGAAATGTTGCACTAGAAATTTCCTCTTTTCTGTCAGTCTGTTTGTTTCTGCCTTGTTCCTTTGCTTTCTGTCGTCTCTTCCTTTCTGTGTTATCAGTCCATTCAACTGTCTGTGTTGTGTAAAGTCTTATGTACTTTCTATTAGGATTGATAATTGGGTTCATGTACTGACTACGTTTTTGGCTCTGAGGAAATGTCATGTTAAGAAGCAATGCTGGGTAATTTAGTCCAATTTTTCTATATATTTTCTTGTACTTAGATATGGTTTTATGTTTGTATTTGGGTTTGTTTTTTTAATTTTTAGATATGTTTTTGTGTTTGTATTCGAATTTGTTTAACCCCCTGATAGGGCGGAATGGTCAGTGCCAGGGATATATCCTTAGATTGTACATGTTTAATTTTCTTTTCTATCCGTTTTTTTGCCATGGTGTTGTGTGTAGTTTGTGATGGTATAGTTATAGCCCTGATGGCTCTGTGCCATTGGCTGGGCTTTTAAACAGTAATAATGATATTATTGTTATCATAGTGTTGTTACTCTTGATGAAATGTC
The DNA here is from genome assembly GCA_030674185.1 of Monoplex corrugatus. NCBI lineage: Eukaryota > Metazoa > Mollusca > Gastropoda > Littorinimorpha > Ranellidae > Monoplex > Monoplex corrugatus. Next base: position 97,635,489 of record CM060309.1, on the reverse strand, counting down.
TTCATTATCCTCCATTTATGTATGTCACCCTGTTTTTAGTGATTTTAGGTTTACTTTTATCTGTGATTGATTTTGGCCACATTGATAATGGTATAGATGTCATCCGTTCTGATGTTGCTGGGTCCTGGTGTTGACCAGCCTTGTGTGGATGGTCCAGGGATTGGCGTCTGTGTGGCACCAGAGCAGGAAGTGCTGCAGGTGTTGACAGCACTGTGGGTCTGGCTAGCACTGGGGATTTGGGGGGCAGTGACAGGTTTGGAGGACTGGAGAGGACAGGAGGGAGAGTGGGACAGGGGAGGAGTAAGGGCAGGTGCACCTGCTGTCCTGACGGCACTTCTTGGCCTGTCCTGTACCTTGCTTGTCCATGACAGCAGGGTCTGTACTGTTTTACAGCTTTCTGGGGTGTAGTCGCCCCATCCCTGCTTGGTCCTCTGGATGTATCCTCTCCTGTTCCCACACTGGTCTTCACTGTGGTCAGTGTGGTCACACCACAGGCAGTGTGGTGCTGGTTGTTGTGCTGCTGGAGGTCCCTGTCTGTCTGTGCTGTGATGTTGTGGTTGTTGGTTGGTGACCTGTGGTGGTGTTGTGCTGCTGGAGGTCCCCGTCTGTCTGTGCTGTGATGTTGTGGTTGTTGGTTGGTGACCTGTGGTGTTGTTGTGCTGCTGGAGGTCCCTGTCTGTCTGTGGCGTGATGTTGTGGTTGTTGGTTGGTGACCTGTGGTGTTGTTGTGCTGCTGGAGGTCCCTGTCTGTCTGTGCTGTGATGTGGTGATTGTTGGTTGGTGACCTGTGGTGTTGTTGTGCTGCTGGAGGTCCCCGTCTGTCTGTGCTGTGATGTTGTGGTTGTTGGTTGGTGACCTGTGGTGTTGTTGTGCTGCTGGAGGTCCCCGTCTGTCTGTGCTGTGATGTTGTGGTTGTTAGTTGGTGACCTGTGGTGGTGTTGTGCTGCTGGAGGTCCCCGTCTGTCTGTGCCGTGATGTTGTGGTTGTTGGTTGGCGACCTGTGGTGTTGTTGTGCTGCTGGAGGTCCCCGTCTGTCTGTGCCTTGATGTGGTGGTTGTTGGTTGGTAAGCTGTGGTGGTGTTGTGCTGCTGGAGGTCCCTGTCTGTCTGTGCTGTGATGTGGTGGTTGTTGGTTGGTAAGCTGTGGTGTTGTGCTGCTGGAGGTCCCCGTCTGTCTGTGTCGTGATGTGGTGGTTGTTGGTTGGTAAGCTGTGGTGTTGTTGTGCTGCTGGAGGTCCCCGTCTGTCTGTGCCGTGATGTGGTGGTTGTTGGTTGGTAAGCTGTGGTGTTGTTGTGCTGCTGGAGGTCCCCGTCTGTCTGTGCTGTGATGTGGTGGTTGTTGATTGGTAAGCTGTGGTGTTGTTGTGCTGCTGGAGGTCCCCGTCTGTCTGTGCCGTGATGTGGTGGTTGTTGGTTGGTAAGCTGTGGTGGTGTTGTGCTGCTGGAGGTCCCCGTCTGTCTGTGCCGTGATGTGGTGGTTGTTGGTTGGTAAGCTGTGGTGTTGTTGTGCTGCTGGAGGTCCCCGTCTGTCTGTGCTGTGATGTGGTGGTTGTTGGTTGGTAAGCTGTGGTGGTGTTGTGCTGCTGGAGGTCCCCGTCTGTCTGTGCCGTGATGTGGTGGTTGTTGGTTGGTAAGCTGTGGTGTTGTTGTGTTGCTGGAGGTCCCCGTCTGTCTGTGCCGTGATGTGGTGGTTGTTGGTTGGTAAGCTGTGGTGTTGTTGTGCTGCTGGAGGTCCCCGTCTGTCTGTGCTGTGATGTGGTGGTTGTTGGTTGGTAAGCTGTGGTGTTGTTGTGCTGCTGGAGGTCCCCGTCTGTCTGTGCCGTGATGTGGTGGTTGTTGGTTGGTAAGCTGTGGTGTTGTTGTGCTGCTGGAGGTCCCCGTCTGTCTGTGCTGTGATGTGGTGGTTGTTGGTTGGTAAGCTGTGGTGTTGTGCTGCTGGAGGTCCCTGTCTGTCTGTGCCGTGATGTGGTGGTTGTTGGTTGGTAAGCTGTGGTGTTGTTGTGCTGCTGGAGGTGTCGGTCCATGTTGGTAGTGAGTGTTTCCGGCTGTGTCACCAGGTAGCTGATGACAGGGCTGGTGGTGGTGTTGGCTGCCGTCAGCTGTATAGTGTGATCCTTAGTATAGTTGTGTCTTCTGGCATCCGCTGGTGGGCCTCCTGTTTGGTGCATTTGAAGTGCTGTCCGGGTGGTCTTGTGTGTGGCGCCACACGTCACTCCTGAGAATGGCCTAGTAGACACCACTGACAAGTAGGTCATGAAGCCGTGTTGGTGACAATGTCCACTCTTCAGATTGATTGGTCAATGTTCAGGGTATGTATAGGTGGGTCATGTGCTTTGTCAGTGACAGTCTTCCCCATTTCCTGTTGTCTTCTGTAGAACACAGAGATAAGTGTTGTGGAGTCCTGCTGGTGACCATGGTCATCTAGATGAGGGACAGTATCTTGACACTGGAGGACCTGGCAACCAGCAACAAAGGTGGACAGTCCAGGCAAGTTACTGTCCATCATCTCTAGATGACTGTGGTCACCAGCAGGACTCCACAACACTTATCTCTGTGTTCTACAGAAGGCAACAGGAAATGGGGAAGACTGTCACTGACAAAGTACATGACCCACCTATACATACCCTGAACATTGACCAGTCAATCTGAAGAGTGGACATTGTCACCAACACGGCTTCATGACCTACTTGTCAGTGGTGTCTACTAGGCCATTCTCAGGAGCGACATGCGGCGTCACACACAAGACCACCCGGACACCACTTCAAATGCACCAAACAGGAGGCCCACCAGTGGATGCCAGAAGACACAACTATACTAAGGACCACACAATACAGCTGACAGCAGCCAACACCACCACCAGCCCTGTATCAGCCACCTGGCGACACAGCTGACAACACTTACTACCAACATGGACCGACACCTCCAGCAGACAACAACAAGCTTACAACCCAAACACACAAATCACAGCACAGACAGACAGGGACCTCCAGCAGCACAACACACCACAGGTCACCAACCAACAACCACAACATCACAGCACAGACAGGGACCTCCAGCAGCACAACACACCACAGGTCACCAACCAACAACCACCACATCACGCACAGACAGACAGGGACCTCCAGCAGCACAACAACACCACGGGTCACCAACCAACAACACCACCACATCACGGCACAGACAGACGGGACCTCCAGCAGCACAACAACACCACAGCGTCACCAACCAACAACCACCACATCACGGCACAGACAGACAGGGACCTCCAGCAGCACAACACCACAGCTTACCAACCAACCACCACCACATCACAGCACAGACAGACAGGGACCTCCAGCAGCACAACACCACAGCTTACCAACCAACAACCACCACATCACGGCACAGACAGACAGGGACCTCCAGCAGCACAACACCACAGCTTACCAACCAACAACCACCACATCACAGCACAGACAGACGGGACCTCCAGCAGCACAACACCACAGCTTACCAACCAACAACCACCACATCACGGCACAGACAGACAGGGACCTCCAGCAGCACAACACCACAGCTTACCAACCAACAACCACCACATCACAGGCACAGACAGACAGGGACCTCCAGCAGCACAACACCACAGCTTACCAACCAACAACCACCACATCACAGCACAGACAGACAGGGACCTCCAGCAGCACAACACCACAGCTTACCAACCAACAACCACCACCTCACGGCACAGACAGACAGGAACCTCCAGCAGCACAACAACAACCAGCACCACACTGCCTGTGGTGTGACCACACTGACCACAGTGAAGACCAGTGTGGGAACAGGAGGGGATACATCCAGAGGACCAAGCAGGATGGGGCGACTACACCCCAGAAAGCTGTGAAACAGTACAGACCCTGCTGTCATGGACAAGCAAGGTACAAGACAGGCCAAGAAGTGCTGTCTCCCTCTCCCTCCTGTCTCTCCAGTCCTCCAAACCTGTCACTGACCCCACATCCCCAGTGCTAGCCAGACCCACAGTGCTATCAACATCACTTGGAATGGTGCAGCACCTCCTTTTCTGGTGCCATGCAGACGCCAGTCCCTGGACTATCCACACGAAGCTCATGTTAATAATGTGGAATAAAGTTTACTTCAGAAGTAATTCTGGTTTACTTGTGATCTTTATGGAACATTTGTTTATGCATCTATTAAATAAATCATGTCTTTTGTCAAACCAACAATATATTCATACTGATCAGAAAACAGTGCACAGTATATTCAAACAACAATAATGTCCTGTATGTACATACACACATGTACAAACACATACACACATGCCAGTATGCATAAAAATACATGTGCATAAACATATGAGGACATGCAAACAAACAAACACAATACATATAAAGCTTATTCCAATCGTTTATTTTTCATATTTATATTCGTTGTATTTTTATGAGGAAGCAACAATTATGATAATTTGCAAAATAACTAAGGGCTTTACAGTGAAATAAGTGTCCTGGAAGAACTTGATACTAAAACACACTGGCCATGTGTCATGCAACAAGACCATGGACCTCATGGCAACCATCTTTCAAGGAAAAACAGTGGCCAAAAGGAAGAAAGGCGGATCTTCAATCTCATACATCGAGAACATAACCAATATCAGTGACCTAAATATTCAAGAAATTGTCCACAAAAGCAGAGATATAGCGGCCTGGAGGGAGATGGCAGCATCCAGATGTGCAGCGGCCAACAGTGAAATAATTGTAATTGAATGCATACATTACAAAAGCATTTTAGTCAATTAGAGATAGATGGAACGATATACGCATGTGTATATAATAAGCATGTCTTTGTGAGTTTGTGTGTGTGTGTTGTGTATGTGATCGTGAGTTGGTGTGTGTTCGTGTGTGTGTTTCTAAGTGTGTGTTTTTTGTATGAGTTCATGTGTATATGAATACACATATTCATGTATATGTGTTTGTATGTGTATTCATGAATGTATCTTTGTGTGTGTGTTTGTATGTGGTGTGTGTTTGTATGTGTGTGTGTTTGTATGTGTGTGTATATATGTGTTCATGTGTGTACATGTGTTTGTGTATGTGCTCATGTGTGTGTGTATTTGTGTATGCATTCATGTGTGTATGTATGTGTGTTTTGTGTATGTGTTCATGTTTGTGTATGCATTTGTGTGTGTGTGTATATGTATGTGTGCATGTGTTTGTATATGTGTTCCTCTATGTGTGTGCGTGTGTGTGTGTTTGTATGTGTATGTGTGTGTGTGTTTGTATGTGTGTGTGTGCGTGTGTGTTTGTGCTCATGAGTTCGTATGTGTTTGTGTTCGTGAATAGATCTGTGTGTTTAAGTGTTTGTGTATATGTCTGTGTGTAGTTGATGTGTGTGTGAGTTTGCATGTGTGTTTTGATAAATTTGTGTGTATATGTGATAGAATATAATTTGTGTGTGTATGTGTTTGTGTGTGTGTTCATGTGTGTTGATTATGTACATATTTGTGAGTAGTATGTGTGTGAACGTGTCTGTGTGTCTGTTCTCGAGCTTGTGTGTATGCATTTGTGAAAAATGTGTGTGTATGTGTCGTGTGCATGGGAATCAGCAGAGTAACTGAGCAGAGTATGTGCATACGTGTGTGTTTGTGAAATACAAAATGAGACCAACTAAAGGAAAAGCCATCTTAATGTTTTTACAAACACATCCCCAATAAAACCACACTATACAATATCACAAATGATTCCACAGAAAATTTCTGACATGGATCTACTACTGACAGCAGATGCCAATGGCTCCGGCAGGAAAGCAAGGTGATACAATAACTATAGTTCCTGCACTACTACAGCTGCTGCCAGGCACTGAGGTCAATGGGGGTCACATTAATGCACTCTTTGACTGGATTCCTGCCACACACACACACACACACACAAATACATACACACAAACAATATACACAAAATCTTTTTTAAAGTACTTGTAAATATATGGAAACACACACATCTTAACAAGTTGGAAATATTTCACACATATTCTTACAAGTAGATGTACCTATACACCTATTTTTACAAATGGGTCTAAGTGTATGGAAATATATTCATGCACACATGTTTACAAGTAGGCGTACATATGTGGAAACATTTTCATGCACATATTTATAAGTATGCATAAATATACAAAGCATTTATGCACATATGTTTACAAGTGGGCAAACATGTGTGGAAACACTTTAAGCATATATTTTATATAAGTTTAAATATAAGGAAACATGCTCATATTCTGACAAGTAGGCATACATATGCGGAAACATTTTGTGCACATATTTTTACCAGTAGGTGTAAATAAACTTGGAAAAATTTTTACATGGAGGCATGTGGAAATATGTAGAACATTTTCCTCTAGCATTTATGAATAACAAGGATGATGATGTTTAAGTCAAACAGTCTGTGACATATCACATCAACTGTTTGGTGGCGTCAGTGTTTCATAGGATCCTTTTACCCCCCCCCCCCCCCCCCCCCACCATTTCAAGACCTTGCCAGTGCATAGGGTTTTGCACAGGCTCAGGGAGTCTGCCAGATAACTGCTGTCAGATTTGGATGGAGCGCGTATGGGACTGTCCAAGTGTGAGGAATCCCTCTTGAACAAATTTCAATTCTTGCATCTCTGATTGTTTTACATCAAAAAGGAAGAAGAAGAAATAATGATCTTTTTTCTTTTGCCATATTTCAAACTTTCTGTTGCATACATGCTGGAGGTGTTTCATGTTTCCTAAAGCCAGCCAAATATGACTTAGAGGGTCTTTAACGTGTGCTTTTGAAATTCTGCATGTGTATGCACACAAAGGGGGTTTCGGCCCTGGAAGGTCTGCACACATGTTGACCTGGGAGATTGGGAAAATTACTCCACCCTTTACTTTTTATTGGGAAAATTACTCCACCCTTTACTTTTATTGGAAAATTACTCCACCCTTTACTTTTATTGGGAAAATTACTTCACCCTTTACTTTTATTGGGAAAATTACTTCACCCTTTACTTTTACTGGGAAAATTACTCCACCCTTTACTTTTATTGGGAAAATTACTCCACCCTTTACTTTTATGGGAAAATTACTTCACCCTTTACTTTTATTGGGAAAATTACTTCACCCTTTACTTTTATTGGGAAAATTACTCCACCCTTTACTTTTATTGGGAAAATTACTCCACCCTTTACTTTTACTGGGAAAATTACTTCACCCTTTACTTTTATTGGGAAAATTACTCCACCCTTTACTTTTATTGGGAAAATTACTCCACCCTTTACTTTTATTGGGAAAATTACTCCACCCTTTACTTTTATTGGGAAAATTACTTACCTTTATTTTCTTTGGGGCATATTAAATTTCTTGCATACACGTTTTCATGTTTCTAAGGAAATATACTTAGAGCCTTTACGTGTGCTTTTATTTATGTGGAAAAAGTTCCACTACCACCTTTACTGGGATTGGGAAAATTACTCACCCTTTACTTTTATTGGGAAAATTACTCCACCCTTTACTTTTATGGGAAAATTACTCCACCCTTTACTTTTATTGGGAAAATTACTCCACCCTTTACTTTTATTGGGAAAATTACTTCCACCCTTTACTTTTATTGGGAAAATTACTCCACCCTTTACTTTTTATGGGAAAATTACTCCACCCTTTACTTTTATGGGAAAATTACTCCACCCTTTACTTTTATTGGGAAAATTACTCCACCCATTACTTTTATTGGGAAAATTACTCCACCCTTTACTTTTATTGGGAAAATTACTTCACCCTTTACTTTTATTGGGAAAATTACTTCACCCTTACTTTTATTGGGAAAATTACTTCACCCTTTACTTTTATTGGGAAAATTACTCACCCTTTACTTTTATTGGGAAAATTACTTCACCCTTTACTTTTATTGGGAAAATTACTCCACCCATTACTTTTATGGGAAAATTACTCCACCCTTTACTTTTATTGGGAAAATTACTCCACCCTTTACTTTTACTGGGAAAATTACTCCACCCTTTACTTTTATGGGAAAATTACTCCACCCTTTACTTTTATGGGAAAATTACTCCACCCTTTACTTTTACTGGGAAAATTACTCCACCCTTTACTTTTACTGGGAAAATTACTCCACCCTTTACTTTTACCCACCAGGTGAGGTATCCAGGTGAACTGAATTAGGGCACTTCTGATTGGAAGTCTGACGTTTACCCACTTGACTACTAGTATGTGTACAGTCATAGACATTTACAACTTCAATCCTTTACACACCCTATCCCCAAAGCAAACTTAATACCCTTTGACTCCCTCACCCTATCCACCAGCTTCAGGGTGTGGGAGTCGAAGGGTTAAAATGAAGAGAAAGAGAAAGAAGAAAAAGTGGAGATGCAGAAGGAAAAAGAAGAGGGTGGGGGACAAAAAGAAAAGAAAAAGTAAGGGATGATGACGATGATAATGATTGATGACGTGAAGAAGCAGAATAAGCAAAGGATGAGGATAAAGAAGAAAGAGGGGATGACGATGAAAAGAAAGGAAAACGGGAATGAAAGAGAAAGAGGCAACAAAAAAAAACACCACACACACACACACACACACACACACACACACACACACACACACACACACAGAAATACTCCACCCTTTACTTTTATGAAATATCCACCTTTACTTATGAATACTCACCTACTTACTGGGAAAATACTCACCCTTTACTTTACGAAAATTACACACACCACACACACACACACACACACACACACAACACACACACCACACACACGCAGAGAGGAAGACGGACGTACCCAACAGAGGCTTTAACGAAAGGATTGACCTGCACAGCCGTCATGTCTGTCGTTAAGCACAGGATGTCTGCCATTCCAATCTTCCGGATCACCTTAATTTGATCTGCACACAGACATACTTGTGATTATGATGATGATGGTGATGACATTATTATCATTATTACTGTTACGACTACTCTGAACCCTATAAAGGCCGTAACCATCACACTGTTACGACTACTCTGAACCCTATAAAGGCCGTAACTATCATACTGTTATGACTACTCTGAACCATATAAAGGCCTAACCATCACACTGTTACAACTACTCTGAACCCTATAAAGGCCGTAACCATCACACTATTACGGATTTATCTGAACCATATAAAGGCCGTAACCATCACACTGTTACGGACTACTCTGAACCCTATAAAGGCCGTAACCATCACACTATTATGACTACTCTGAACCCTACAAAGGCAGTAACCATCACACTGTTACGGCTACTCTGAACCATACAAAGGGAGTAACCATCACACTGTCGCGACTATTCTGAACCCCCCATAAAGGTCGTAACCATCACACTGTTACGACTACTCTGAACCATATAAAGGCGGTAACCATCACACCGTTACGACTACTCCTCGAAACCCTATAATAAAGGCCGTAACCATCACACTGTTACGGACTACTCTGAACCCTATAAAGGCCGTAACCACCACTGTTACGACTACTCTGAACCCTATAAAGGCCGTAACCACCACACTGTTACGACTACTCTGAACCCTATAAAGGCCGTAACCACACCACTGTTACGACTACTCTGAACCCTATAAAGGCCGTAACCACCACTGTTACGACTACTCTGAACCCTATAAAGGCCGTAACCACCCACTGTTACGATTACTCTGAACCCTATAAAGGCTGTAACCGATCTCACACCACACAGATCTAAACATGTGTGACCCCCCAGCACAAAATCAGTCTTAACTAGCATTTGGGCATTTTGAGATATACAAATCACTGGAAAGTGTACATTCTGCTGATTATTTTGGTACTTGAATAAAGCTTGTACTCAAAAAAATGTAGAAGTTATGTATGTTTAAAGTCATATTGTTGTATGACGGCCATTTTGAGAAAACAGCCTCTTAAGTTTTTGTGTGCTCTCCTGCACATTTTCCTTAAATTTCTTTATTTGGTGGCTTTGACCCAGTTTGTTTCTAATGTTCGCTGTCATTATCTGAAAGGTGCACCAAAGAGCTTTCATCAGTATATTACATGTGCGGGTACTGTACAGGTTATGGTTCATAATAAGAGACAGAAATAGGTCCTTTGGGTAGGAAATTGTGCTCTTTCTGTTGTGATCAGTGTATTAAAATACCGATTTAAATTGATTAATAATATTTTTTCAATAAAAAAATTTCTGTGGGGGATAGATTATAGTCTACAGAAACCAATTATGAGAAAAAGTCAAAACACCCCAGATAGACCCTCAGTCACCTTTTCAGCTCCTAGTGCTGTGTGCTGTTTGACTGATTGCAAGTTAAGACTGAGTTCGTGGTGGGGGGGGGGGGGGGGGGGTCACATTTCAGATCTGGGAAAAAAGAATGCTGAAAAAGAAAATTAGGCACAAATATCACTGCATTCATGCAGTTAATCTAAGAATATACCCCTGGTGTTGTCCATTTCACTCTATATCACCAGAGGAATTAAAACAACATGGAAACATGCACAGCAATAACTAAGTACCCAAAAACTGGCTTACAGTAGTAATAATAATAATAATTAATAATTACAATATTTATATAGCGCAAAATCTTGATAAAATCAAATCTAAGCGCTGAAACACACACACACGCACGCACGCACACACACGCACGCACGCACGCACACACACGCACCCCCCCCACACACACAGGCTATAAATAGGGAGAAAGAATAAAAACAATGGAAAATTATAGAGAGCATATTATATACAATTATATATTGCAATGTGATTCCCCTCCGAGCGGAGACAGGCTGCAGAGGGGATTGAGTGAGGTCAGGATTTTATGCAGAGGAGAAAAGGTGAGTTTTGAGAGCAGACTTGAAGGAGACAAAAGTAGGTTGCTGACGGACTGAGAGAGGAAGTTTGTTCCAGGAGAGCGGACCAGAAACAGAGAAGGCTCGTGGACCATAGGTATTGAGCTTAGTGCGTGGAAAGCGAAAAGTCAGAGGATCGGAGGCAGAGCGGAGGGTACGTGAGGGAACATAGATCTCAAGTAGGCTTGACAGGTAATCGGGGGCTGCGTTATTGAGGCTTTTGTAGCACATGGTGTCTAGTTTGTACTGTATGCGCTTTGATACAGGGAGCCAGTGAAGTTGTGCCAGGAGAGGAGATATGTGGTCAGCTTTTTTCTTTTTGAGTACAAGGCGTGCAGCATTGTTTTGAATGCCCTGTAGGATGTGAGTGGTGGAGGCAAGAAGACCGGACAGGAGTGAATTGCAATAGTCAATGCGAGACATTATGAAGGAGAGAACGAGTTTTGCAGTTGTTTCCACAGAGAGATACTTCCTGATCAGGCTTATACGATGGAGGTGATAGTAGCAAGATCTGGCAGTTTGAGAAACAAAGTTGTTCATGGAGAGGGTAGAGTCAATGCAGACACCAAGGTTTTTAGCTGAATGAGAAATTGGGACTGATGTGTTACATAATGGGAGAGAAAGAGGAGGCAGCTGAGAAAGTTTCTGACGGGTGCCAATGATGATAGCTAACACTGCTACTCAACAGACAACGACAACAATGATGATGATAATGATCATGAAGCATTGTTGTTAACCCTTTAACTCCCGCACCCTGTCCACCAACATTATCAACCATGCTAGCAAAGCAAAAACTTAACCCTTTGACTCCTGCACCCTGTCCACCAGCATCCCGCATTATCAACCATGCTAGCAAAGCAAAAACTTAACCCTTTGACTCCAGCACCCTGTCCACCAGCATCCTGCATTATCAACCATACTAGCAAAGCAAAAACTTAACCCTTTGACTCAATCAATCCTACCACCAGCTTCCTGCAGGAATTAAAAGGTTAAGTAGGAAGCTGGTGGACAGGATGAGGGAGTCAAAGAGTTAAGTATAACAGCTACACAAGAACACAATACAACACAATGCAATCTATTTCATAACAACATGGAACAATACACAACTGCAATGAGCTTGGTGCATCTTTCTTTTGTAATACAATGTGGCAATACCATACAATACAATCCAACCCAATTCCTACACAACACAGCATGATGCAACTTATCTGAATATTTCCAGAACATTCCAGACCATTCATAAAGGTGCCAGCGTGATGAATATTCTCTGAACAGAACACACACACACACACACACACACACACACACACACACACACACACACACACACACACACACTAAGACACAGACAGACACAGACAGACAGATACACACGCACACACATTTTCGGCTTTTCCATAACATTCCATACCATTCATGAAGATGCCAGTGTAGTGAACATTCTCAAACCAGATGACAGATACATACACACAAACACATGAACATATACACAGATATTAACACACACATTCACACACAAACAGAAACAGACAGACATACACTCACATACACACACACTCACACACACATACAAGAAAAGTGTGCGCATGTGCACACACACACAAGCACAAACACACATATTCTCTATCTCTCTCACTCTCTCTCTCTCCACACACACACACACAAACACACAAACACACACACACACACACACACTCAATCTTTCCAGAATGTTCCATACTGTTGTGCTGACACTAGTGTACTCAAATTCTCAAACCAGAACAAACACACACACAGACACACACACACACACACACACACATACACAAACATCAGCCTTCCAGAACTTCCCATACCATTAGTGAAGGTGCCAGCGTGACGGACGTTCTCAAACCAGAACCTGTCACCAAACCTGAGGTTGTGGAACTGTTGGGCAATGAGGCAGCCAAAGGTTGGCCCCACCACTCCCCCCTCCAGGGGCGTCTCTATCAGACCCCCGTGAAGAGGTCCACATCATTCAAATCCCTGTAACACAATAAAGAAAAAGATAACATTGATACCGAGGTCCTTTGTGGGCAAGCTACTCCCTGTAGGGATGCTGGGGTTTCAGTATAAATAATATCCCCACCTTCTGGACATTCTGTGCTAAGAATTTCCTGTTTTCTGTCACTGTCTTTGTTTCTCTGCCTGGCTCCTTTTGCTTTCTGTCATTTCTTCCTTCACTTTCTGCTTTCATCTGTACATGTTTTGCGTGGCCTCATGAACTTTCTATCAGGACTGATAATGGGTACATGTACTGACTGATTTTGGGCTAAAATTGCTTGTGCATGTCGTATTTCCTTGGAGCCCAAAATGCAGTAAATACATGTGCCCAATTATCAATTTTCAGTCTGGAGAGAGTATGGAAGGCTTGATGGAAAACAGATCAGTGAATTGGCCGGCAAGGCAGGAAGCGGCAACAGAAAGCCAACTTGCAACATGTATGCATGCCGACCTACAATGCAATATGCAAACTGAGCAGCAACAAATCACCAGCACAGTATGTGCAAAGTAATACACATCTGAGAATGATTAGAACACCAAACACAAAACAAAACCAAAAAAAACAACACACACATACACACACATATACACACATGCACACATGTACTTATACATACAAGTATGAGGTCACACATACACACATGAATTCCACATACATACACACAACATATACATGTGCACACACATACACATTTGCACACACACATACACAAATACACATACTTACACAAGCACAAGAGCAAACACATACATGCATTACACACAAACACACATGCACACTCACACATCTATACACATGCAAACACCCATATGCATATACAAACATGGGCACAAAAGCTGTGGAAAACACGCGCGCGCACACACACACACGCACGCACGTACGCACGCACACAAATACACACACACGAGCACGCACACAAATACACACACACACCAACACACACTCACCGATAAACATTCAAGAATGGCACATCAGCGTATTTCCCCAGGGCCATCACAGCCTGCAGCGGGGGAAGTCCACACAACTTGCGGAACTCATTATAAGACGGAAGTCCATGGTCCCTCCCCCTCTGAATATTCAACGACGCCAGATCCAAGCTCTTGCCATCTTTGGACTGGAAGAGGTGGTCCGTCAGATCTTTGTTCATGAATCTGTCGCGCTTTTGGGACAGGTCCCGGATCAGTCCGTTGAGCACAAGGACCAGCCCTTCTCCACGCTCGTGTTGCACAAAGTGGGGATGGAAAAACATGTTGCGAAGGTCCACCTGTGAAGGAAGAATGATGATGAGACAGGGCTGGTTTTTTGTTTCCAGTCAAAATTACACTTGTTATCATAGCACGAAACACTCTTAAGTTAAAACAATACAAGCTTCAGCAGCAGCGGTAAAACAACAGCAACAACTTGATACACTGGCAAATAAATATATGCCCTATTTGTCTGTCTGTCTGCCTGCCTGCCTGCCTGCCTCTCTGTCTGTCTCTCTATCTGTCCACCTATCTGTCTACCAATCTATTTATCTGTCTGTCTGTCTATCCATCCATCCATCCATCTTTTTATTTCACCATCTGGCTGGTAGGCAGTGAGGCCTAAGGCAGATGTATAATAAAACAGTCTGAGTTCTCACCATTTTTCTCTGATTTTCTGTCTGTCGGTCTGTCTGTCTAGCTCTTTTTCTCTCTACCTGTCTATCTTCCTCTCTCTCTCTGCATGTCTTTTTATTTGTTTATTTCTCCAACTATCTGTCTGTCTCTCTATCTTTCTATTAAGCAAATGTACAGTAAAACATTTTGAGTTCTGATTCTCTATCTGTTTATCTATCTCTTCCTTCTCCTAACAGTCTATTTATTCATGTTTTCTTCTGTGCCTATCTATCTGTAAGTTTATCTATCTATTTGTCTGTCTGTCTACCTATTTATCTTTCTGTCTGTCTATCTATCATTAAGGCAAATGAACAGTGACACTAAAACATGCTGACTTCTGAATGCCACATAATTTGAACTTTGTCCTACTTCCACCCTAATCCCAACGCAGTAGAATATATTTTTCGAAACATTTTTCACACACGTCTTTTAGGTCATGTCTCACCTTTCAATAGCCACAGATCATGAAATAATCATGAACAGCTCTCCTTCACCTCTCTCTTCCTCCACATGTAAATATCTGTGGCACCACAACTAAGTGCCCCCCCCCCACCACACACACACACATACACAAACCTCATGCCTCACCCCTCCCCAACCTTATTCCACCAAGCCTTACCTTTTGATAGCCGTAACTATTTTTGCCAATGATCATGGAGTGACCGAACCTGAAGGCTGCCGTGGAGAAGGAGTTGATGATGCTGGGGTTGACATAGGGGTTGTACACGTAAGGCACCTTGCTATCCAGGTGCAGGTCATAGCGTAACATCTCGCGGTCACCCAGAACCAGGGGAAGGTACTCTCCATACGTCACTTGTTGCATGATGGCCCCCATGATTTTGCGAGTTTCCTGGAAAGCGATAGTTTGTCAGTATGCTTGAAACAGCGGCACTGCAGAATATATCAGGCAGATTTTGGCAATGGCAGACATGGAAAATTTAACCATCCACTGTTGAATGGTGTCACTGTCTTTACTTTTGGGAAATACCGATGGGTCAATCAGTCAAGATCATAATCATGCGCCACACCATCCCTGCTAAGTCCTTGTCTGATGTGGAGTAGTTTGTTTATTTGTTTGTGTTCATTCAGACAAGAGAGATTTATTGCACTCAGACAATTCCATACATGCTCCACCCAAATCTGCCGACAATTACCTGACAGACTCCCTGAGACGACTCAAAACTCCATGTGTTGGCAAGGTCTTGAAACTGGGAGGAGGGGGGTAGGATCTATCAAACAGTAAGCTGACACCACCAGAATGATGGAAACATTAAGACGGGCAGTGAACAAGCCAGTTTTTTTAATGCTGCTGGCTGGGACTCGACTTGAGGTATCAGATCTGGAGTCCACAGGTGTGTCAAAAGAACCAACCTGTCCCTATGTGTCTGGAGTCTGTTGAAGAGGGTTTCACCACACTGTGACAATTCCATATGGGCTCCATCCAAACCTGCCAGACACTTTGAGCCTGCACAAAACACTACACACTGGCAAGGTCTTGAAATGGGCAGGGGTGGGGTGGGGAAGGCCATCTACAAACCACCAAGCTGACACCACCACAATGATAGAAACATTCAGATGGGCAGCAATAGTAGCATAAGGTCCCCCTGGACCTGTCTTACACATACACACACACACACACACACACACACACACACACACACACATTCACAAACACACACACACATTCACAAATACACACACACACAAACACACACACACAAACACACACATGCACACACACACATACACACACACACATACATACACACACAAACACACACACAAACATACACACACACACATACACACACACATACTTTACACACACACACACACACAGAGAAACACCAGGCACACACACATACACACACACGCACGACACCACACACACACACATTCACAAACACACACACACACACACACACACACACACACACACACACACACACAAACACACACACACATACAAACACATACACACACACACATACACACACACACACACTCACACACACACACACACACACACACACACACACACACACACACACACACACACACACACACACTGTTCCAATACATTCTCTCTATAGATAAGACAGAAAAACACAGCCCACAGACCTGATAAAGAGTCTCATCATCCCAGTGGGGGTTGACGGCAGACAGGTGAGTGGCCAGCTGGTTGTGCAACCTGTGAAACACCACGTGCAAGCTGGACAGCATGGGGTGCTCATTCACACGTGTGTCACCTGACCAACCACAGGACAAAAACAATCAGTCAAACAGCTGGTTAAATGTGAAGAATACTACTTGTCAGTGAACACTGTGGTGACATTATACAGAACACTGGTTGTCAGTGAACACTGTGGTGACATTATACAGAACACTGGTTGTCAGTGAACACTGTGGTGACATTATACAGAACACTGGTTGTCAGTGAACACTGTGGTGACATTATACAGAACACTGGTTGTCAGTGAACACTGTGGTGACATTATACAGAACACTGGTTGTCAGTGAACACTGTGGTGACATTATACAGAACACTGGTTGTCAGTGAACACTGTGCTAACATTATGCAGGGCTTAAAACAGGAGGAGGAAAAAAACACTGAAACTAGATGGGTCAGGAGGCATGCTCCCCCAGGAAATTTGTTTAAAAACCAAGTGTAAATCTACACCATTTCGCGTTTTCTGGACATAATTTCAAGAGATATGTATTGCACAAAAATTGCTGTAAACACATAATGATTACAGGAAGATATATTTGGGAAAAGGGGAGAAGGGGTTAAAAACAATAATAAAATGAACACTCACCCTTTAACTTGAGTGTTTTACAGGTGTTTATCAACTGTAGTCTTTGGATGAGAAAATCAGGGGCCATAACTTGCTCGCCATTGCTATGAACGCTTGCAAGCCGATCACGGATGCCTTTCTCCTTTCGTTTTTTTTTGTTTTTTTTTTGGGGGGGGGGGTTGACAAACCGAAATCGCGGAATTCCGCCCAGACACAGAACGTTTTAAGCCCTGATTATAGAGAACACTGGTTTGTCAGTGAACACTGTGGTGACATTATACAGAACACTGGATGTCAGTGAACACTGTGGTGACATTATACAGAACACTGGTTGTCAGTGAACACTGTGGTGACATTATACAGAACACTGGTTGTCAGTGAACACTGTGGTGACATTATACAGAACACTGGTTGTCAGTGAACACTGTGGTGACATTATACAGAACACTGGTTGTCAGTGAACACCGTGGTGACATTATACAGAACATTGGTTGTCAGTGAACATTGTGGTGACATTATACAGAACACTGGTTGTCAGTGAACACTGTGGTGACATTATACAGAACACTGATTGTCAGTGAACACTGTGGTGACATTATACAGAACACTGGTTGTCAGTGAACACCGTGGTGACATTATAGAGAACACTGGTTGTCAGTGAACACTGTGGTGACATTATACAGAACACTGGTTGTCAGTGAACACTGTGGTGACATTATACAGAACACTGGTTGTCAGTGAACACTGTGGTGACATCATACAGAACACTGGTTGTCAGTGAACACTGTGGTGACATTATAGAGAACACTGGTTGTCAGTGAACACTGTGGTGACATTATAGAGAACACTGGTTATCAGTGAACACTGTGGTGACATTATAGAGAACACTGGTTGTCAGTGAATACTGTGGTGACATTGTTAGAACACTGGTTGTCAATGAACACTGTGGTGACATACAGAACACTGGTTGTCAGTGAACACTGTGGTGACATTATACAGAACACTGGTTGTCAGTGAACACTGTGGTGACATTATACAGAACACTGGTTGTCAGTGAACACTGTGGTGACATTATACAGAACACTGGTTGTCAGTGAACACTGTGGTGACATTATACAGAACACTGATTGTCAGTGAACACTGTGGTGACATTATACAGAACACTGGTTGTCAGTGAACACCGTGGTGACATTATAGAGAACACTGGTTGTCAGTGAACACTGTGGTGACATTATACAGAACACTGGTTGTCAGTGAACACTGTGGTGACATTATACAGAACACTGGTTGTCAGTGAACACTGTGGTGACATCATACAGAACACTGGTTGTCAGTGAACACTGTGGTGACATTATAGAGAACACTGGTTGTCAGTGAACACTGTGGTGACATTATAGAGAACACTGGTTATCAGTGAACACTGTGGTGACATTATAGAGAACACTGGTTGTCAGTGAATACTGTGGTGACATTGTTAGAACACTGGTTGTCAATGAACACTGTGGTGACATACAGAACACTGGTTGTCAGTGAACACTGTGGTGACATTATACAGAACACTGGTTGTCAGTGAACACTGTGGTGACATTATACAGAACACTGGTTGTCAGTGAACACTGTGGTGACATTATACAGAACACTGGTTGTCAGTGAACACTGTGGTAACTTTATACAGAACACTGGTTGTCAGTGAACACTGTGGTGACATTATACAGAACACTGGTTGTCAGTGAATACTGTGGTGACATTATAGAGAACATTGGTTGTCAGTGAACACTGTGGTGACATTATACAGAACACTGGTTGTCAGTGAACACTGTGGTGACATTATACAGAACACTGGTTGTCAGTGAACACTGTGGTGACATTATACAGAACACTGGTTGTCAGTGAACACTGTGGTGACATTATACAGAACACTGGTTGTCAGTGAACACTGTGGTGACATACAGAACACTGGTTGTCAGTGAACACTGTGGTGACATTATACCTTGGTGTTACTGTATGTAATCTGTACCTAACCCTTAAACTCCCTCAGCCAATGCACTAATATCCTACTTTGTCAACCATGACGGCAAAGCAAAAATTTAACCCTCTGATTCCCTCACCCTATCCACCAGATTCCTGCAGGAAATGGTGAGGGAGTCAAAGAGTTAAATTTTTGCTGGTGGTGGATAGGATGCGGGAGTCAAAGGGTTAGATTTTTGCTGGTGGTGGATATGGTGTGGAAGTCAAAGGGTTACATTTTTGCTGGTGGTGGATATGGTGTGGAAGTCAAAGGGTTAATCCCTATATTGTTATGGACACAAATGAAGCAAGCTCAGGTATGGTGGATTTGACTTTTCCATGCAGTCTGCTAAATGTCTCATAAACACTGTCTGGCTGCAGGGGATCCGTTAGTTCACAGTTCACATTGCTTATAGCCCAGCCAACTACTAGAGCCATATCACAGCTAACACCACATCAAAAACAACGACTCAAGATAAAAGACAACAGTAAAAACCACGCTCACTGTATTGGAACATCTGCATTCAAAAATGTTAAGACATAATACGTACTTCACACACACACACACACACACACACACACACACACACACACACACACACACACACATACTTCACACACACACATACACACACACACACATACACACTCACACACACACACACACACACACTCACACACACACACACACACACACACACACACTCACACCCGTCTAATATCACTTATAGTGAAAAGACGTTAAATCAAGGAACGAACGAACACATCCACACACACACTCACACACACACACACACACACACACACACACACACACACAGCTCACCAGAACCGAAGCAGAAGTCCCCAGAGTTGGGTCGCTTGGTGCACATGGTGGTGCTGTTGGCCGGCAGCAGGTCGTAGGGAGCAGATCTCAACTGTCCTGTTGACAGTGCATTTCACCATCATTACTTTGTCTGTTGGGATGCTGGATTGTTTGTGTGGATGGATGCATGTGTGTGTGTGTCTATCTGTCAAACATACTGTTTGTCTATCTGTCTGTCAGTCTGTCTGTCGTTTTCTCTCTCGTGTTATTGATAAGATGGTAAAAGTGACCATGTGCAGCACACACCATGACCTAAAGAGTTGTTTCCAGGCAATAGTTTGTAACAAAAACACCTTAACTCATTGATGTTGAGCCACTTCATGTGAAGCGGCCGTCTGTGACGTCATAAACGACATGCCGCTTCCAGGGACGCGGCGGCAGACGTAATTAATTTTCACTGTGTGAAGCAGCCTTGCTATTCAAGGGAAATAAACCAGTCATCAAGTTGTAACCTTCCACTACACAGTTCCTTCCCTTAGACTGTCTGCCAACACTTTTCCTTGTCTGAATTGGGCTTGTTTTTGCCGTACCCCAGGTGACTGACTGATAATCTTTTTTTATTTTGTGGCATAAGTGACTATGAAAAGGATCAAACTGACTGAAATTTTGCTGTTCAAAGCTTCTCCTGCCATCATTTGACCCAAAAAGAACTGATTTCATAATGTTGCATGTGTGTAAATATGACTTCAGAACTTTTTTATTTTTTGCATTTACATAGCATTTTGACCTGACATTTTGGAAAGTTTACCTGAATTACTTATACAAGTTGGTTTCATTTCTAAAAAGTAGACATAATGAGCTTTCTAAAAATGTATAACTTTATGTTTTTATTGCAAATAGAAGGGGCTCAGAATTTTTGTAAAACTGCTAAAAATAGTGCGTCTCAGGAAATTGCCGGGGTCCATTTAGCTGCGTCGTCAATGAGTTAACACTATGGCTTGGGTGGGGGAGGGAGAGGGGGAGGTTGCTGCACTATAGCAAGATAGGTGCCCTGTGAAAAACAGTTCAAAGTTAGAAAAGAAAAGGAGAAAAAAAAAGACAAGAAAAAAACAGCTGCTAATTTCTCAGTTCCATCCTGATGCGAGTTCTTTTCCTTTTATTCTAAAAGTAGACACACATCCCCTCTGAAAAAGTTTGTTTTACCATGACGGTCATCTGCTGCCTCCTTCCCCACTGCTCTGTGTGTGCGTGTCATTATGTGTGTGTGTGTGTGTGTGTGTGTGTGTGTGTTCGTTCGTTGCTTGATTTAACGTCTTTTCACTATAAGTGATATTAGACGGGGAAAAATGGCATGGAGGATGAAATAAGGGGGGGGGGGGGTGTGGAGGGGAGAGGGGAACAGAGTAAGGGACGTAAAAAAAATTAAAAGGAAGCGGCAAGGTCTTAAGAAAAAGGATGTGGATGAACAGAGAAATGAAACTAGAACAACGCTAACATCAATAATGTAAAAGAAAAATCGTCATAAAAACAAAACAAAACAAAAATAATCATAATTATAATAATAATCTTAAAGTAACGCATTAACAGGACTGTGAACCAATGATTCTGAAATTTTAACTAACAAAACTTGATCCGATACTACTTCTTTAAAATGCGTTTCAAGATAGTTTCCTTGTGTAAATGTCTTTGGTAAAAAGGAACGAAGCTTTCTGCAGTAAAACAAACAGTGATACAATGTGAATTGTTCGCCACAAATACATAAAACGTTGTTACAATATTTTGTTTTCAAAGCGTTCAGTTGAATGCGAAAATATGTCATAACAATTAATCTCAAATGATATAACGAGGAATACTGCAAATTTTTACAGATATTTTGAACTGAAAGTTTGATTCTTTTTTGAGACACAAATTTTTCATTTAAATGTTCATGAAATCGAATCCATGATGCTAATTCTAGCGAGTTGTAAGCTTCTTTTACCGAGGTGTTAACATGTAATTCTATGGAATTTTCAGAATGGAGGGCACCGGATTTAGCTGCTCTGTCAACTACGTTGTTGCCATGAAGACCAACATGAGAAGGCACCCAGCATAAATTGATTTCCGAACCATTTATCTTTAAACAATGTATTAGATGATTTGCCTCAATAATTAAGTCAGGTCTTGTGTCTGTATCAAAAGACTGTAAGGCATATAATACAGATTTTGAATCAACAAAGAGAACTACTTTGAATGACACAGGCCGAAGGCTTATTAAATAATGCAACGCTTGAACAACAGCGACCAATTCTGCTGTATATATAGATACATTTGCCCCAATGAAAAAAGACTTTTTAATGTTAAATTTTGGAACATAAAAGGCTGCTCCAGCGCTCTGGTTTGCTAAGACTGACCCATCGGTAAAAATGTGGAGGTGGGTACTGTACTTTTCATCGATGTGTTCACAAGCTGTGGATAGCGTAATGTTGACATTATCATCTTTTTTAACTTTTGCATAATCGAGATCAAATGTGGCATTTAGCATTTCCCATGTAGGTATAGGCGTTATCGTTGGTTTCTCAGCAATTTCATCTATTGTTATGTTGGACTGTTTGATCAGGCCAGATATGTAAGTTGCGGCTGTAATTTGTGATGAAATGTTTTTTGCTCGTTTTGGAAAGTCAGTATCAGACCTGATCTTAATTTCTTTGCTCACAAAATTATCCACTTGTGAAGTAGTTCTAATTGCAAACTTTGCTGTAGCTAACTCACGATGGTTGTTTAAAGGTAGAATTCCAGCAACTTTGTACGTTTCCAGAGTAGAAGCATGAGTTGGTACACCTAGTGCAATTTTAAGACTTTTGCAGTCCAAGCTCTGAATCTTTTTTAGTAAATATTTGGGTGCATTGAAGAAAACTTCTTGCGCGTAGGATAATTTAGACCTGACCAGCGCTGTTGACAGATGAATCAGTACATTTGTATCCATTCCCCAGGGTAATTTGCTTATTATCTTTAGAAAATTTAAGGTTTTTCGAGCTTTTGTTAAAATATAATCAAAATGGACATTCCAGCTTAATTTGGACGTGATGTAAACTCCCAGGAATTTTACGACCTGTTTGTAATTTAACACTTCACCAAGCAATTTGAAAATAGGCAAGTTATTTGAGTTACCACCAGGATCAAACAGCATCATGTTAGTTTTTTCTGCTGACAACGACAGCCCATTTTCTAACATATAGTTTCCAAGATTATCAAGATCAATTTGATACAACTTCCTGACGTAATTTCGCGTTCTCTGTGGAGTTGTCTTTTTTAAAGTGATATTCATCCAAGTGCATATATCATCAGCGTACTGTACTAAAACAACACGATTTGAAAGAGCTTTAGGAAGATCCTGTATAAGGATATTAAATAAAATAGGTGCTATCACTGAACCTTGTGGAATCCCCATGTCGAGGCATCGTGAAGAAGAATAACTAGCTCCCACTCTTGCCTGAATTGTTCTATTAGCTAAAAAAGATTTAATGTAATTGAACATATTGCCCGATAAACCAACAGATTTTAGCTTGAACAATAAACGTTTATGCCAAACTTGATCGTAAGCTTTTTTCACATCAAAGAAAGTAGCTAAAACACTTTTTCTGCGGGCAAACTGTTGTTTGATCTGAGTTGTAAGTTTAACTAGGTGCTCAACTGCGGATCTTCCTTTTCTAAAACCTGCCTGGTTTACCGGAATAACGTTATTTTTATCACAGTAGTGTAAAAGTCTGTTTAAGACCAATCTTTCCATTAGTTTGCTTGTATGGGACGTTAAAGCAATAGGTCTGTAACTGTTTTTATCGGTTTTCGATTTTCCTGTTTTTAAGATTGGTATAACTATAGACTTTTGCCAGATTTGTGGCACAGTTCCAGTAACCCAGCATTTCTGCAAAATTTTGTGTAGGAAAATAAGGTAGCTTTCAGGGAGATGTTTAATCATTTCAGTCGAAACTGCATCAACACCTACCGAACTCTTTTTGTTGTGTAGAGACAGTACTGTGTTTTTTAGCTCTTCTAAGGTGATTGGAGAATTAAACCAGAGATCATTCTGTGGTACTGGATCAGTGTAGATTGGGTTGTAATCTTCCATTTCTCTGTGATGTTTGCAGTCTGGAGATAAACCTTCAACTTTACTGTTTTTGGCGAACAGATCCACAAAAGTTTCTGCTTTGTCCATGTCTGAAGGAAATGTGTTACATGTTTCAATCATTATCGGACACCTAGGTAAGTTGGTTCCATCCTTCATTTGTTTCATTTTCGTCCAGACTTTATGGAAATCTTTGAAATCTGAAATTTCTTTTGTGCAGAATGATGCCCAATAATCTTTCTTTGCTTCAGCAATGATTTTGTTACATTGGATGTTAGCTTTTTTCATTTCGACATGATCCTCAGGTTTCCGGCTTTTGATGTAGATTTTGAATTTCTCCCTTTTATATTGAACTGCTTTCTCACATGCCTCTGTCCACCAAACATTACCCAATCGATTATTTGATCTAGAAGATTTGAGTTTCGGAATCGATAGGTCTGCAGCGGCTAAAATTGACTCTTGGAATTTAGAAAACATAATGTCTACATTTTCACTTTCATAATGTCTGTAATCTTGATTAGCTAGAGCAGTTCGAAATAAGGACCAGTCAGAACGCTTGTAATTATATTTTGGAATAATTTCAGGAGAGCTGTCTTTCATCCTGATGTTTTTGTCAGTTATGGTTATGATGATAGGTAGGTGATCGCTTCCCAAAGTGTCTCTGTGAGTTTCCCAGGTACAGGATGGTGCTAATTCTGGTGAGATTAGAGACAAATCGATGGCTGTCGCCCTGTGTTTGGAAACATCAGGGATCCTAGTGACACTACCATCATTTAGAAGGTAAAGCGAACTATCAACGATATTTTCTACCAAACGATTGCTCGTAACAGTAGAACAGTTCTTTTCCCAAAATGGGGAGTGGGAATTAAAGTCTCCACCTATTAGCCATTTACCACGCTGCTGATCTTGGATAGTGTGCAGCCATTCTGTGTTGTGGTCATTTGGACCTGTTGGTAGGTAGACTGACAAAACGTTAATGTTTAGAGAATTGCTTAATTGGACAGTGGCAGCACAAGCATGCAGATCTTCGCTTGATTTGTGTGTGTGTGTGTGTGTGTGTGTGTGTGTGTGTGTGTGTGTGTGTGTGTGTGTGTGTGTGTGTGTGTGTGTGTGTGTGTGTGTGTGTACGTGCATGTGTGTATGTGTATGTGTGTGTACGTGTGTGTTTAATCTCATTTTTCCTATATGTGACCCGTTTTCACGAAATGAGTCCTAACTCGCAGGCAGTGAAAAGCGTAGAGGCCCGGAAAAGGTGTGATGGGTCGATTTTGTCAATTTTTACTTTTCGTCAAAAACAGAATATTTAATCTTTAAATTACATGTACATGCACTCAGCACTTTATAATTCAATCGGAAAATGTATTTAAAATGCGTTTCAACCAGATAATGGCATGCTTTTTGTGTCATAAAAAGGGATATATAAACTTAAATAACAAGACAATTACAGTAGATTTTCACACCAAGTTTTGTGTGCTATTGTGGCATGATGTTTTATCATGGTACAAAATTTGATAAAGATTGGTGAAGTACAAATACCTGTTGCTAAGATAAAACATCACTGAAGTGGTGAAAATTTTAAAACTTGATTTTCTCAAAATGGCTGTTTGCTATGTTACACACTTCAAACACCCATAACTTCCTTATTTTTAGGAGTAGAATAATAAATTTCATATGAAAAGAAAGTTAATAATCTGGACATTTTGAAAATCAGAATATCCTAAAATCTGTTATTTTCACCTTAGGTCTCATTTTGTTAAAATGGGTCACATATACTGATATAGAGAGATCGTTTCATAGGGTTTTTAAATTTAATTGTCTTTTGTTGTTGTTTGTTTATTTTGGTGGTCAAAACTGTCTGGTGATCAATATTCCAAATGATAATAACCCTGACCTGCTACACCTGAGCGAAGCTGAAGCTGGTCTCCCAGTGTGGGTCCGTACACTTGTGAGGCATCCACGTATGATGTCTGCATGTTGCCCTGTTCCCTGGTGGCTGTAACACACATACACACACACACACACACACACACACACACACACACACACACAACAAACACACACACACACACACACACACACACACACACACACACACACACACACACACACACATCCTCAAACATACACACACAAACACACATACACACACAAACATGCATACCATCTAATATCACTCATAGTGAACAGACGTTAAATCAAAGAAGGAACGAAACATGCATACACACAAACACATACGCACACAACACAAACACACAACACACACCCACACACACATATCCTCAAACATGCACACACCAAGCACAGTATGCATACACACATACATGCATACACACAAACATATACAAATGCAGCACACACACACACACACACACACACACACACACACACACACACACACACACACACACACACACACACGTACGCACGCACGCATGCACATACAAACACACACACACACACACACAACATGTGGTTCAAGGTAAAATAGTTCCAATGATCTGACAGTGTCAAAATCTTATCTGTGTACAAACTATACTCAACTAATTTTTCATTTGTTTCATTTATGTATACTTACTGAAGCAGAAGGGCATCCAGGAGTCATGACCTGTATATGGACCGGCTCCCGTAGAATGTCAGGAGTTGCTTATGGGGGTCTCTCCTGTGAGCAGCTTCTGCTGTCTGGCTCTCCACAGAGTTTCTTACTATACCACTACACTTATTGAAACTTCTGTAAATATTTTTTCAGTCATTTACTTTTTATTTTCAATTTTCCACCTTCCTTAGTCTGCAATACCTATGCATACTTGAAGATGTATGGTCTTTCTTTTTGTTAATCCTGCCATTAAGGCAGCCAGACTCCGTTTTAAGGGATGTGCATGATGGATGTTTTTGTATTTCTGTAAGCCACCGAACACTGACAAGGCTTACAAGATCTTTAGCGGGTGAAGAGGGTGCTGGTATTAGCAGTTCTGCACTTCTGTTGACCTGGCAGTTTATGAAAATCTCCATCCTTCAGGTAGATCAGATAGATCACCATTCTTTAGGTACCAGGAGGTACCCATGAAGGTACCAGGAGATACCCATGAAGGTACCAGGAGGCACCCATGCAGATTCGAATCCAGCCCTTCCAACTGGAAGTCTTTGAGTCCTGACCACCTGACCAGTATGCCCAAGTTTCACTACAACTTTTACTTTTTACCTTTTTCTCTCTCTCCCTTCAGGCCACAACAGCTCAGTCAGTTAGACATAGAATGCCATGCTGACAATGCAGGGGTCATGAGATCCAACCTTGGGTGGCCACAGTTTTGACACAGGCTGGTTGCTTCTTTTGATACAGCCATGGACTCCAGTTCAGCCCCAGCCTGCGACATTGAAAACTGACCTGTCCGCCGCCTGTCTGAACCCTTTCCCATTTTATCCCGCCGCAGCCTGCCGACCGGGAAACCCAGCATTTTATTTACACCCGCCGCAGCCTGCCGCTTGTCACTTAGGCCTGGTGGGGAATTTCCATCACACTCTAAGCACTAGGGGTTACACACACCTCAAGAATAAAGTTTCCCGCAAAAGTCAGGATTAACCAATGAAAGAATGATACCGAGTTTGGTACACACATCGCCTCATTTACAAGATATTGGTCAGCATCTGACCTTTTCATTCACACGCTTTCGGAAATCTCTGAATACTAGGAAGTTTCTGAGCAGAATCTGCAAATGGGAAAGGGTTAACGTTTCCATCATTCTGGTGGTGCTGGCACAGTGTTTCACAGGACCTTCCCTCCCCCCATTTCCCTGTTTCACCTTGCCAGAGCTCAGATTTTTGTGCAGACTCAGAGTCTGCCAGATAACTGCAAGTAGATTTGGGTGGAACACATCCAGAAATGTCCCAGTGTGACGAATCCCTCTAAGTCTTAAACAAACTCCAAATTCAAAATTCTATCACCACCACCACCCCTTTCCAAACAATACTGTATACGTACGTGACAGACAAGTCTGGGTGGGAGCAAATACTTTGGATCTGACGAAGTTCATGCACTTAGTGCGGAAGAATCGGTCGGTCACAGGGTTGATAGCGATAGGAAAACAGTTTCTGTTGTTGTTTCGTTGTTTGTGGGTGCTGTGGACACACACCACACACACACACACACACACACACACACACACACACACACACACACACACACCACACAAAAAGAATCAGTCTGTCATAAGATTGATAGAAATGGGAAAAAATCAAAACCAAAAACCAAAATCAAAAAACAAAAAATAACTGACACTGATGACTGGACATGTCCAGATGCTGCATACACATAAACACAGCGAGACAAAGACAGAACTTAACACTTTTTTCGTTCAGGATATTGGCACATATATATATGTGTAGTAATGTTTCTTCACACAGCGGACCTTCACTAATAATACAAACTTGTACACTATAATGCCCTTGGAAGGTTTAGACAAATTGAAATGAAATGCACTAGCATAATAATATCAAAACTAATCAAATATCAGAAAAAAGAAAGTGAGAGAGAGAGCGAGAGAGAGAGAGAGGTAACGCACATTCTTTATCATTGCAACCACGTCAGCCATGGTGTTGGTTATATTACTATTAGTAATTATGGTATGTCGACAGTCCTGATAGCTGACCTATTCATGCATACTGTAGACAGCAGAAGTTATGTGGTTGTAATAATCCTGTGCAGTAACACCAGCTAAATGATCCCTGGGAATGAACAGGCACACAGATTCTGTTGTGTAAGGAATTCAATTTGTACAGACCCCCTTTCTGCGCTGTGCTTGTGCATCAAAGGTCAGAGTAAGACAAGTCTGTGACCACTGATATTTCTGCTGCTTGGAAGTCGGAAATCATGTCCACTTTGTGATGGGCATGGTGGTCAGGTGGGAAAACACTGACTTCCAACTGGAATGTCTGGGATCACTTCTGCCTGGGTACCTCCCACCCGCTGGGTAAAGGGTGGACTTTTCCTGACCTCCCTGGTCAGCATGTGTGCAGACCTGCCAGTGCCTACACCCCTTCGTACATATAACCTGTAACTTAAGTGTAAGTCATGGCAGTACCCCATGGCTTATAAATGGATGCATGAAAACACTTGGCAAACAAGCCCACCAAAGTATGCAGACTTTGCAGCAGCATTATGCCAGCACAGCAATGGCAAACAACATACCTCCAAAAAAACTTGGATTGCTACAATAAATAAATGAATGCAAAAATAAATAAATAAATAAAATAAAGTAAAATAAAATAAAATGAAATAAACTACATCATCATAAATAAATGAAATAAATAAGGCCTGGGCCTACATAAACAAATTTGAGAACGCCCGACTCACCAGTCATCTGCTCCACGACACTGTGACAGGGTATTTTTTCAATGATCAGGGCGAAATGATCTAAAAGTTTTCTTGATTAAAAATTGGTAACTTTTCGTAGGACGTCCTCTCAAACCAGCATCAGATTCAAGCATCCTCACTACGATACTAGCGTCAATTACTCAATAGCACATTCTTGCACAACTGTTTCTTCCTCACTCGATCACTGCAGCTGAGCTTATAATCAAAGTCAACTGTCTCCGGCTCTTTGGTGCACATACTATCACAGAATGTCGTTTTCTTTGGCCGTTTTCCTCTCATCATCTCATCACAAGACATGCCGATGAATGCACTGGTACCCATGTCGATACTAAAAACCAAAAGCATGTGCAGGAACTCAGAGTTATCCTTCTTGATCCAAACAACGGGAGTGGTTATTGTTTTACTGTGGCACCTGTTGAGTTTGTACGAAAACAAAAAAATTCTGCATTCTGCATTTCCCGCACAAACGTCTAGACGATGATTTGTGAGCATACCGAAAGCGACTTTGTTCTGCATTCCCATAGTGGTTCCCCCCCCCCCTCCACACAAACACTGTCATTTGTGCCCACTCAGGAGCATACTTACAAGCACTTTTCGAATGCTCATGATACAATGGCTAAGCAACGCAGTGACATAATTCAAAATAAAATGAAATCAGATACATTTTGATTGTGTGTGTGTATGTGTGTGTGTGTTTTGTGTGTGTGTTTGTGTGTGTGTTTTGTGTTAGTTTATGTATGTGTGTGTGTGTGTGTGTGTGTGTGTGTGTGTTGTGTGTGTGTGTGTGTGTTGTGTGTTGTGTGTGTGAGTGTGTGTGTGTGTGTGTGTGTGTGTGTGTGTGTGTGTGTGTTTAAGAGAGAGAGAGAGAGAGAGAGAGAGAGACAGCATGAAATATTTAGACAGAAGACTACCTTGAAGCCAGGAAGGAAGACCAGTACAAATCTCTCTCTGGAATCAGTTGTGGGCTATTGCAACAATCCAGCTTCGATCCGTCATTATCTGAAAACACACACACACACACACACACACACACACACACACACACACACACAATCATGCACGCAGGCACACACATGCACGCACTCAGACACACACACACACACACACACACACACACACACATACATACACTCACTCACACACACGCACACATGCGCCCACACACACACACACATTATTGTAATTTTCTTATCATTTTTCTTCGTTATCTTCTTCTTCTTCTTCCCATTATTATTATTATTATTATTATTATTAATGTTATCACAACTATGATCATATTCATAATTAATTCTTTCTTCTTCTTCCTATCATTATATCAATATCATTCATTTATCTACACGATTAACACACATCATCCTACTTCATTCTTAATTCATTCCTGTAATGCAGCTCATGGGCCTTGCCTACATTTTTCTAAGTAAAGGAAACATAAACAAGCAAATAAATAAATAAATAAATAAATAAATAAATAAATAAATAAATAAATAAATAAAAGATCTTGAAACATAAATACCCAAACAAAAACCCAGCAGCGCTCAGTTATCGAAATACACTTTTGACTTCTTCAGATCTAACTCCAATAACTTCGTCAAATGTTAAAGTATGTATTGAAAGGAGGAGGAGAAGAAGAAGAATGCGAATAATAAGAAGAAGAATGCGAAGAAGAAGAATGCGAAGAAGAAGAAGAATGCGAAGAAGAAGAATGCGAAGAAGAATGTGAAGAAGAAGAATGCGAAGAATGCAAAGAAGAATGCGAAGTAGAAGAATGCAAAGAAGAAGAAGAATGCGAAGAAGAATGCGAAGAATGCGAAGAAGACGAAGAAGAATGCGAAGAAGACGAAGAAGAAGAAGAAGAAGAAAATCATTTGAAAACTTGAAAATACCATCAGATTTTCACACACACACACACACACACACACACACCCCACACCACACACACACACACACACACCACACACACACACACACAAAACACACACACTCTGGCCATGGGGGTGTGCGTTATATCGTGATCCAGAAACTGGCCCCAGACGGTAAAGAAATGGGTCAAGTGCAGCGACTCCGTGAGCATGCTGTCTCCAGAATGAAGAATCTGGCTTACTTCCCTTGGACTGGGCAGTCGCCTGCCCGTGACACTGTGTGTGCGTGGTTGTTCTCGTCCTGTTTGATTAACCAATCGATCAATAAATGAATCAACGGACTGAACTATTAACAAACCAGTAAATCAATCAGTCAATTAGTCAATAGACTATCACTTGGACAATAGACTATCAACTGGACAATCGATTAAAAAAATGAGTTTCGATTTTCAGCTTCAGTTTCTGAAAATAATGTCTCGCTCCTCTCCAACCCTCTAAATGTATCCGCACTGAGAATCAGTCCCATTTGCTCTGATGCCAAAGTTCGGAGTTTGTTCAACAGAGATTCATCGCCCTTGAACAGTTCCATACACGCTCCACCCAAATCTGCCAGCAATTACATGGCAGACTCCTTGAACCTGCATAAAACCCTCTGTGCTCGCAAGGTCTTGAAATGGAGAAGGGGGTGGGGTGAGGGAATAAAGAAACACTAGATTGACACAACCAGAATGAAGTGAACGTTAAGATGGACAGCAAACAGGCCAGGTGTTAATGTTGCTGCTGAACGTTAATATGGACAGCAAACAGGCCAGGTGTTAATGTTGCTGCTTAACGTTAATATGGACAGCAAACAGGCCAGGTGTTAATGTTGCTGCTGAACGTTAATATGGACAGCAAACAGGCCAGGTGTTAATGTTGCTGCTGAACGTTAATATGGACAGCAAACAGGCCAGGTGTTAATGTTGCTGCTGAACGTTAATATGGACAGCAAACAGGCCAGGTGTTAATGTTGCTGCTGAACGTTAATATGGACAGCAAACAGGCCAGGTGTTAATGTTGCTGCTGAACGTTAATATGGACAGCAAACAGGCCAGGTGTTAATGTTGCTGCTGAACGTTAATATGGACAGCAAACAGGCCAGGTGTTAATGTTGCTGCTTAACGTTAATATGGACAGCAAACAGGCCAGGTGTTAATGTTGCTGCTGAACGTTAATATGGACAGCAAACAGGCCAGGTGTTAATGTTGCTGCTTAACGTTAATATGGACAGCAAACAGGCCAGGTGTTAATGTTGCTGCTTAACGTTAATATGGACAGCAAACAGGCCAGGTGTTAATGTTGCTGGCTATGACTGAACTCAAGCCATCAGATTTTGAGTCAGCCAGCCTGCTAAGAGATCCAAACATATGACATGACATGATGGTAGTCCTTCGTTGCCGAAGATGACGATGAAATCCTGCAGCTCATCTGTGGACGCGCATGTGGCTGTGCAATCCGATCTTGGATGTACAATGTCTGTTGCAGTGGGGACACTGGAATGTCGTGGTTGGGGTGGTTGGATTATGTCTCCTCTCTCTTCTGATAGTCAGCTTCTCCCTGTAGTTGATATCGCTGTTTCTGCTGGTAAGATGGACGGCCCTGCGCCAGGCGTTCCTTTCGGTGGCAGTTCTTTCGAGTTCTTTGGGGGTAACCTGTGCAAACTGGAGGTTTGCCTTTATCGTGTCCTTGAAACGCTTTTTTTGGTCTCCCGAGATTTCTTTTGCCACTTGTGAGTTCGCCGTACAGCAGTTGTTTGGGCATTCGGTGGTCTTCCATGCGGATGACATGGCCGACCCATCTCAGTTGGGCTTTGACAAGCAGGCTTTCTATGCTTTGTGAGCTTGATCGGTTGAGGACCTCAATGTTGGTGATGCGGTCTTGCCACCGGATGCCAAGTATGCTGCGGAGAGCCCTTTGGTGGAACTGCTCTAATTTGTTGATGTGCTTCCTGTAGAGTGTCCAAGTCTCCGAACCGTAGAGGAGGGAGGAGAGCACAACGGCATTGTACACTTTGATTTTTGTTGACAGCCGGACATTGTGCTGGTTTAGTACCTTGTTTTTCAGCCTACCGAGAGCCTGGCTGGCTTTGCTGATTCGTGAATCAATTTCCTGATCGATGGAGCCGTCTGCAGAGATGATACTTCCAAGGTATTTAAAGTTCTTGGTGTTCTTCAGACTGCTGCCATCGATGGTGATGTTTGGAGACAGTGGGTTAGTTTGTGGGGCAGGCTGGTGAAGAACTTCAGTTTTCCCGATGCTTATTGTAAGTCCAAAGAGCTTTGAGGCTTCTGCGAAGTGATTGAGCATTGTTTGCAGGTCCGCTTCCGAATGAGCATTCAAGGAGCAGTCATCGGCGAAGAGCGCCTCCTGAAGGAGTTCTGTGCTGGTTTTTGTCTTGGCTTGCAGGCGACGTAGATCAAAAAGGGAGCCATCCAGGCGGTACTTTAGGTATATTCCCTTGTCAAGATCCTTGCAGGCGTGGGAAAGCATGGCGGTGAAGAAGATATTGAAGAGGACTGGTGCCAGGACACAGCCTTGTTTGACGCCATTTGTAATTTCGAATTCGTCAGTCATGTTGCCACTTGCAAGAACTTGCCCACTCATGCCTGTGTAAAACCCCCATGAGTTGACAAAGTCCTGAGGTCACACCTAGCGTTTGGGATTATATCTTATCATCATATAAGTGTGTCGGTGGAACAATCTGTGATACATTGTAGCGACATGTGTATCTCAATCTCTCAATCTGTAATGTTAAAAAAATGGAAACTGATGGGGGAAAAACAACAACAGCATCCAGCTCCCTAGTACAAACTGTCCTCACCACTTCCTGTAATAACAATAACAATAATAACAATAGTAATAATGATAATAATAATGATGATAACGACAACAACAACAATGATGATGATACTAAATAATACTAAATAATAATAATAATAATAATAGCAGTAGTAATAATATAATAATAATGATAATAATAATAATAGTAATAGATCGGGCGCCAAATCTTGATTCAAGAATCAAACCAAGGCGCACACTCACGCCATTCACCAAAGCAATCACCAACAACGACCAAATCTGCACAGCACAAAGCACACGCAAACTGGGAGGAGGAAGTCAGGAGGGGAGTGGGGCGTTTGACCCCTGATCCAAGCCGTCAATTTCCCTCTGTCTCTCTCTCTCTCACACACACACACACACACACACACGACCCTTAACCCAAGTGGTCATGTTCTCTCTCTCTCTCTCACCAAAACTTCAGGTGGACAAAAGACTAATTGGGCCTCAAGGGGAGGGACCTGGGAAATGATCCTATCTCTCCAATAGCTTTTTGCCAGGGCAGCCGGGCAAATGGCCTGCTCGTCACGATTTTCAACTGCTGAGAGATCTTAAATGTGTGCAGGCCAGAAGACATGGGGGTCCGACTCGTTTTTCGTCCCCTTCCGAAGGACTACATGATCACATTTTCAAATCAGCCCCCAAACAATACGATATATCACATTTAAAGATCCTGTAAGTCATATCAATTCCCCAGTGGGGAAGCTGGGGGCTCTTTCAGTATAAATAGTATCCCCACCTTCTGGAAATTCTGAGCTAGAACTTTCTCTCTGCCTTGCTTCGTTGCTTTAAGTCATTTCTTCCTATCTTGCTGGTCCATTCACCTGCATTTGTTCGATAAAAAAAATCTTACATACTTTTTCTTAGGATTGATAATTGGGTACATGTGTTAAGTGCATTTTTGGCTCTAGGGAGATGAGACATGCGGAAACAATTTTAGGTAATTTAGACCCGTTTTTATATATGTTTTGGTGTCCTTGGGTATACTTAGATTTGTATTCAGGTGTGTTTCTTAAAAGATTTTATTCAGGTGTGTTTCTTAAATCCCCTGTGCGATAAATTGGACGGAATGGTCAACGCTGGGGGCAGATCCTTAGATTATGTGCGCGAAATTAGGTGTACTCAATTTTCTTTTCTTTTTTTTTCCCCGTTGAAGTTTTGTAAGTTTTGAAGCGGTTATAGTTTAATAAGGCTCTACGCAGTCGGCTGGGCTTTAAACAACAATAACCAAAAAAAAAAAAAAAAAAAAAAAAAAAAAAGTTATGTCAATGGCTGGCTTATGGAAACATGGAAACACCCAGCATTCACATCCACCAAAGATGCAGACTGTGCAACATGTTCGCTGAACAGCGACAGCTCTCTGTGGTCCACTAAAACTGATGTCTGATGATGCGTATGTGTCGTGATCCAAATGAGTTTGGAAAATCTTTTTCTCTTCTTATTCTGTTTTAATTCCATAAAGAGAGCCACAGTGGCGCCACACTAACGAACTGTTCACCAGATTCCTCCAGCTCTGTTGGTTGTGTTCCAAGCCTGGGTCTCTACAAATGGTTTCTCTGACCATTCCACAATCAGTTGCCTGTCCATCGTTTCTTTTTTTCTGCTTTGTTTTTTTTTTTCTGCCAGTGTCTTCCCCTCTGTCTCCCTCCCTCAGCAGTTCCGTAGAGGAATGACTGAGCAAGGCCACCGTATTTTTTTCCCATTTTTTTAAGGATCATTGCACCCAGGCAGGTTAATTTGCGCTCACCTTTTTTTTTTTTCGTCCCATTTTCTGCTCCACCTCAATGGCCACAGAACCTGGCATAGTTTTTTTTTTCTTTTTTCTTTTGTTGTTGTTGTAACAGTGCAATGATGATGATGTCGATGAGGATGATAATTATGATGCTACGGAGTTCCATCTAGGATTGAGACTGCGTAACAGGGCTGTACTCTACGCTTACTATCATAATATAGCTTGGCGTCAACCAGGCCCGAGAGATACAGACACCTGCAGTGCTGGTCAGAAGATTTGCGCATCCGTGAAGTGGGTAAGACTCAACTGTGTGGTCCCAGTCTTCCCAATGAACCCATAGCACGCCCAACTCTAAGTAGAAGCCGATCAGAGCCGAAAAATCCCACTGATGGGGATTCGAACCCACAACCTTCCAGTCAGTAGTCCGTTGCGTTGACTACTACACCACAGTGACTGGTCAAGGCCATTGTATCTTGTTACATGGCTACGCCAACTTTGTTTTCTTGTCGTAACAGAAGTCAGCAGATATTGATATAGTCCAGTGTACTGCTTGATAGTCTGACACACTTCAAATGTTCACTGATGATAATGATTATGATCAGTGTGTCTGATGTCTGATATCTTGCCATCACACCTCATTTCCATGGCTTGTGTTCATCTGTCCAAACCCACTGTGAGGGTCCATGTCTAGGACATGCATGACGCAGGAAGATGGAATTTACCGATGCATGTAAGAGGCTGAAAATTAGACTTTTAAAATGTTTGATCTGGCCAGTCATGATTTGTGGCTCTGAGGCCTGGACTCTGAGAAAAACTGACTGTAGAAGAATTGAGGCAGCAGAGATGTGGTTTTATCGGAGACTGCTATGTATCAGATGGACAGACAGAAGAACTAATCTAAGTGTCCTGGAATAACTTGATGCTGCCGGAGGACTGCTGGTGGACATCAACAGGACAGGACTAAGGTGCATTGGCCATGTGTCACGCAGCGGGAGCAGGAACCTCATGGCAACCATCTTTTAGGGGAAAAGTGACAAAAAGGAAGAAAGGCAGACCCCTAATCTCATACATCCAGAACATAACCAACATCAGTGGCCTCAAATATTCCACAAATTATCCACAAAGTCAAGACAAACCGGCCTGGAGGGAGATGGTGGTGTCTAGGTGACGCCGACAGGTGAGACAGGTGAGATGTAAGAGACTCAGGTTATGTAGTTTTCAATATGTGCTTTTTCCTCCCATACAGGTTTCAGCCTGGACAATACTGATGTTGTCTTTGCTGCCTGCAAGTTAGGAGAATAACGCCGTACAACAATGATTTATTGTAATGAGGACCTGGGAGATGGGAAAAGTGGCCAATCCGGACAGGATCGAACACAGGCCTTCTCAGTACTAATCAGAAGTTTGATATCTTACCCACCTGACCTGTCCACCCGTTGCTCATGTTTAATGATATCATAAGAGAATCTTTTTTAATTACGGACGTTTTCAAATCTAAACAGTACTTTGAAAGCAAGTTTTGGATGTTTCATGAAATAATTGTTTTCAATAATTAAGAAATAACATATGAAACTAATAACAAAAACTGCACACAAAAAGCAAAACAAAACAACAAAATTCAGCTGGGAAAAAAAAAAAATTCAGTGGCCCACATGGGGGTCGAACCCACGACCTCCGCGTTATCAGCACGGCGCTCTAACCAACTGAGCTAATGGGCCAGCCATGCAAACTACGCTATTTTTAACATCATATAACTTTACGTGGGGCGAAACGACAACAGCCAACCTCGACAGCACAATTATTATTATTATTATTATTATGAACATTTAGTACGCCTAATCAAATTAATGCCCTAGGCGTTTACAATGGCAAAACATATAACCAGAATCACAAGCACACACACCCACAGAAGCACCCACACACACACAAACACACACACACACACACAAACACACACACAGCATGACATGCAAATACAATGACACATTGACACTAAGACACTATAATGTCACCATTACATTACATGGGGGGAAGGGGGCAGAGATTACCAGTTTTGGGAAACAGGTAAGTTTTGAGGGAGCGTTTGAATGTGGACAGAGAGGGTGAGTATCTAAGAGAGCGAGGTAACTGATTCCAGATGGTTGAAGCTTGATAGGAAAAAGAACGCTGCCCAAACCTTTTAGTGCGGACTATGGGGATACTATAGAGACGGGTATCAGATGAGGACCGCAAAGCTCGAGATGGCGTGTAGAGATGTAACAGATGGGTGAGATACTCAGGACAGGAAGACTCAATAGATTTGAAGCAGAGGCAGGCAATCTTGTAGGATATTCTTTGCTGAACAGGGAGCCAGTGGAGAGAACAGAGCAATGGCGTAACATGGTTAAATTTTGAAGAGCGGAAGATGAGACGGGCAGCATGATTTTGAACTTTCTGAAGTTTGTTAATGAGATGAGAGGGGGAACCAGAAAAAAGAGCATTACAGTAATCGAGACGGGATAGAACAAATGCACAGACAAGAGCCTTTGTCGTGTCTTCTGAGAGGAGGTGGCGGATAGAAGCAATTCGGCGGAGTTCAAGAAAACAAGTCCGACAGACGTTGCTCACATGCTGGCGGAAGGACAGGGTTTGATCAAGAGTTACACCAAGGTTACGGGCAAAATGGGAGAGAGGGATAGATGAGTCAACAAGTGTGACAGAGGTTGGAAGAGAGGGGTGATTTTGGAGTTTGGGTGGGGTGATCAAGATCAATTCGGATTTCTCTTCATTTAATTTCAGTTTGTTTTCAGTCATCCAATCCTTCAGGTCAGCTACACAAGATTGGGTTTTCTGGATCATGTGTGTTTCTGTTCCTTTATGTGTGTTTCTGTTCCTGCAACGGTGATGCACAGGGCTCGGGACTGCATAAAACCACTTTTCTTGTTTTTATCTTGGTAACGAGGGAGTGTTCAGACACACTGCACTCAAGCAAACTGTCCGTAGGCGTCCTCGTGCGAAAATGTTCACCAGAGAATCGCAGAGTTATGGTTCGGGAAAAAAAAAAACGCACACCGTGTTCTTTTCAAATAAATGTACCAACGCATAAATAAATGAATAAATAAACAGATCAGTAGCATACGATTTCAAGTTTTTCGAGCTAAGAATCTGGTGTTTATTCTCTATTCATGAGAGATCTACTGCATTCCGAGCATTCCTTATGCGCACCACCGACCAGATCGGTTATCTATCATAGCAGCTACTCCTTGAGCCTGCGCAAAACCCAGTAGGCCGGCAAGATTCTGAGATGGGGAGAAGAAAGGGACTTACTTTCAATCAAGTGGGACGTTAATATGCAACAACAGGGACTTACAAAATACCGACACGGTCATAATGACTGAAGCATTAGGGTGAGCTGTGCACAAGCCAGCAACTGTAATCACTATATATATATATATATATATATTTATATTCATTTCTTTTGTCACATCGGATTTACAAATTGACATTCGGGTTCTCTCCCCTTTGAGAGCACGTCGCCGCAGTGCAGCGCCACGCAATTTCTTTTATTTTTTTAACCAAGCCTTTGGAAAGGCAAGAAGGCCAATTAAGTTAGAAATGCACTTATTTAAAATTCCTTGGTTCAGTTTGGCCTCCCTATCCCGACCTACTTTTGGTTCTGTCTGCTTTTACAGCGAACGGTGACACATTTTTTGCACCCCCATCAAATTATTCAAAACCATTTCACCATTTCGGTAGACAGTCCTATTTCGATGTAATGTGCACTAAAGAAAACATGTTTTTCGGTTCATTCTATATGAACAAGTTTTGAGGTTTCTAAAACGGAAGGAATGTACGTAAAATATAAAGTTGAATGTAGTCAATTTTGCACGGCTAAGAGCGCTAGCTGACCACCGGTGCCAGTGATGAGATACATGTAAGAGACCTGGTTGCCAGTGCTTAGTGCTCCTGGGGAGGAGTTGTTAGTATGGGATGTAAAACACCTGCTTCCATATCGATAGGGCTGAGTGTACTGATACGGCGTTAACACACATAGTATGCAGTCTGTGCAGCAACATGCTGCATGCAACTGCACTCAGGCAATGCCATATGTGCTCCACCCAAATCTGCCAGCCGCGCACAAAACCCAATACACTAGCAAGGTCTTGAAATGGGAAGGGAGGGGCAGAGAGGGACCAATGAAACACTGAGCTGACACCAGCAGAATGGTGGAAACATTAAGATGAGCAGCCAACAGGCCTGGACTGTGGACCCAAATGAAACAGATCAGGCTGACTACACACCAGCAGAATGATGGAGACATTAAGATGGGCAGCCAACAGGCCTGTGGACCTATGAAATAGTCAGCTGACACCAGCAGAATGATGGAGACATAAGATGGGCAGCCAACAGCTGTCTTGAATAGTCGCGCACAGCAATGAGAACATAAGATGCAGCAACAGGTCAGTCTTTTATGTTGCAGGCTGGGACTGAACTCGAGATAACGAGTTTTTCTACACAATTTTTGCCAGGGACAACTGCTCTGCTGCCGTGGGATCATTAACATGCGCTAAGTGTGTGCTACACACGGGACGTCGGTTCCTGATCTCATCGAAAAGACTAGCAACCAGACTACCATTCAGATCTGCAGGCTTGGAACAGCATGGAGAATGGGGCGGAACGAAAAGCAAGAACTGAAATAAGCGAAAATAAAAACAAACAACAACAAAACACACACAAAGAGAAAGAACAGAAGCAAATAACATTGACATCATTATCATCCACAACAACGACAACGATAACAACGACGACAACAACAACAACAACCACCACCTCACCATCACGGTAGTTAGCAGAAAGCAGCCTGACTTGGGGTCTTCCCGACATGCCCCAGGTGGGATGTCCATTCAGATTGTTACAGGAGCCGTCTGCTGTGCGGTACTTGCCGTCCAGACAGACAAAGGTGGGGTCACTGCACACGGCGGGCTGAGGAACCCTGCTGGGGTCCAGGACAGTGATGGGCGGGCCCACTGCTGGCGGCTGTACAGGTTGAAGGGGGTGGACAGGTTGTACGGGTTGTACAGGTTGGAGGGGATGGACAGGTTGGACGGGTGGTACAGGTTGGAGGGGATGGACAGGTTGTACAGGTTGGATGGGTTGGACAGGTTGGAGGGTGGCAGGACCGGTCTCACAGGATCTCTTCCATCCGGTTGAAGGACGACTATCGGGGGCTTTACGGGTCTGAGGCACAAACAGAGCATTTCTATTGTTTAGTGCATATTTCTATGGCGTAAGCAGAGAGAAGAAAAAGAAGAAGAAGAAAAAAAAGAAAAGTCTGAATGAAATCCAAAACAAGTGTGACTGCCCACGTTCAAGCAAACAGGAACCAGAAAAAACACGAAAGAAGAATAAGAACGCGTATTTAATACACAGGGCTTAAAACAGGAGGAGGAAAAAACCACTGAAACTAGGGGGGTCCGTTGCTATGAACGCTTGCAAGCCGATCACGGATGCCTTGTTCCTTTCGTTTTTTGTTTTTTGTTTTTTTTGTTTTTTTTGACAAACCGAAATCGCGGAATTCCGCCCAGACGCGGAACGTTTTAAGCCCTGAATACAACAAAACAAGACAGGAGCAAATTTTCGGCCAACTGGCCTTTGTTGACCAAAAATTTGCGCCTGTCTTGTCTTGTTGTATTAAATACGCGTTCTTATTCTTTTTTCGTGTTTTCTTTTTCTGGTTCCAGAGTGTGAATGAGTTTCAGTGCATTATGGAGTGAAATCTCATGGCCAGGTCCAGTACTAAGGAAGGCAAAGGCAGGAGTAGAGGACGGATGAAACATTACGGTAACACCGTCACAATGGTTCAAGCGTTAAGGCAGGCGACAAAGACGTCAGTTTCTGTGTTGCAGGCCGGGACGGAACTTAACCCTTTGACTCCTCACTATATCCGCCAGCGTCCAGCATTGTCAGCCCCATTACAGCAAAGCAAAAACTTAACCTTTTTACTCCCTCACCCTATCCATAGCCTCCTCCAGGAAGCTGGTGGGTAGGGTAAGGGAGTTGAAAGAGTTACAGGTTTTGCAGCTGACGAATAGGGTGCGGGAGTGAAAGGGTTAAAGTCATCAGATCTTATGTCCACGGCACTAGCAACAGAGCCAGCCAGCCGGCATATTTTCAGGGTGTCCCGAAAGAAGGTCTTTACTTGCATTGTGGTGGGTGATGTGACCAAACCAGAGACAGCATAACCCTGACCAAACCCAACAACTGCACGTAGCGTCGAGTCACTGTTATCAGCATCTGTTTCTGGGCACACCAAATGTTGATCTTCTGGCTATAAAGTGACTTTTTTTTCTGGTGTAAGCACACATATAAATGTGATGTTTTGGTGCAAAAGCTGGGATGATTTGATAAAAGAGAACATTTTCCAATGTTGATCTTCTGGCTTATAAGGAGAGAAGTATGTTTTACGTGTGTGCTTATGTTTGAGTGTGTTCGTGAGTGAGCGTTGTTTGTATATGTGTGTTTGTGTGTGTGTGAGTGTTTGTATGTGTGTGTTTGTGTGAGACTGTGTTCGTGTACATGTGTTCATGTGTGCGTGTGAGAAAGAGATAAATGTGTGTGTGTGTGTGTGTGTGTGTGTGTGTGTGTGTGTGTGTGTGTGTCTGTATGTCTGTCTGTATGTGTGCATGCGTGAGAGAGGAAGAAAATGAATTAGCGTATGTGTGTGTGTGCGTGCGCGCGCGCGCGTGTGTGTGTGTGTGTGTGTGTGTGGTTTGGGTGCGTGTAAGTGTGTTAGTGTGCGAGTGTGTATGTGTGTGGATGTATATGTGTATGTGCTCGCGTGTGTGTGTGTGTGTGCGTTCGTACATGAGTGTGTGCGTGTGTGTGTATGAGTGTGTGAAGGAAAGAGAGAGTGAAATAGAAAGAGGGAGGGAGAGAGACAGAGATCATC
This sequence comes from Monoplex corrugatus, assembly GCA_030674185.1. Taxonomy (NCBI): domain Eukaryota; kingdom Metazoa; phylum Mollusca; class Gastropoda; order Littorinimorpha; family Ranellidae; genus Monoplex; species Monoplex corrugatus. The sequence goes on along the minus strand of CM060309.1, from coordinate 97,592,483 downwards.
AGACAGAGAGACAGACAGACAGACAGACAGACAGAGACTCACGAGCGTAATTTGCCGTATATAGAAGACAGTAGAGAGGTGGGTGGGACGATCGCTGTCACAGGCCCGGAAGCTGGAGACATGACGGTCAGCTGTGTACCTGCGGGTGTGTATCGGCGGTCTGTGCAACAAACAAATGGATGAAATAAATAAATACATAAAGAAACACATAAATAAAATAAATAAATAAATAAATAAATACATACATACATACATACATACATACATACATACATACATACATACATACATACATACATACATACATAAAGAAACACATAAATAAATACATAAATAAATGAATGAATAAATAAACTCGTTTTTCTATTGTGTTTTTGCTGTCTCATTTTCTAGTCTGTCTCATTGGCCTTAGAATACAAGACAGTTGTTCTCAATGCTATGTTGATGATGATGACGCTGGGGCTGATGATCATGATGCTATGGGGTTTCACCCTGGTTTGAGACTGCGTGACAGGGCTGCACTCTATGCTTACTTTCATGTAATATCCTGGTGTCAAACAGGTCCGAGAGATACAGACACTTGCAGTATTTGTCCAGATATTTGAGCAATACCCTTAAAAATGCTTCCGTGAGATGGATAAGACTGGCTGTGTACCCATAGCACACTCAACTCTGGATAGAAGCTGATTCGGCCTGAAATACTCCTCACTGATTTTGACAGGCTTTGCGGGATTTGACCCCCCAACCTTCCAGTGTTTTGTCCGTTGAGCTAACTGCTGCACTTCGATCACTGATCTAAAATGAACTTACAACAGTGCATTAATCACACACTACCACAACCACCAACACCAGTACTTTCGGCACCAAAACCATTACAATCATAATCAACTGCAGGCCTGGTACCTCAGACTTCAGCTTCAGCCCTGTCATACTGCATGGTACTATGGTTTGTTAGAAGGTGCCTGCAGACCTGGTACCTCTGACTTCAGCCCTGTTATATTGCATGGTACCATGGTTTGTTAGAAGACGCCTGCAGGCCTGGTACCTCTGACTTCAGCCCTGTTATATTGCATGGTATTATGGTTTGTTAGAAGACGCCTGCAGGCCTGGTACCTCTGACTTCAGTCCTGTTATACTGCATGGTATCATGGTTTGTTAGAAGACGCCTGCAGGCCTGGTACCTCTGACTTCAGCCCTGTTATATTGCATGGTATTATGGTTTGTTAGAAGACGCCTGCAGGCCTGGTACCTCTGATTCAGCCTTTAGAGTTTGGAATCCTTCATAGGACAGGTAGGTTTTTTTTTAAGGCTTGGCGATGCCATGTCCCACACCGTCTTGTCCTGGTAGACACCATCACTAGTCAGTCAAGGACTGCTTCTTCACCCAGACCAGCCTGACTTGTTTCACAACTAACCCCCATAGCTGATGGCCATGCACCATTCACAACACGTCACCCGTTGGGTTGGTGATGGTCGCCAGTCTGAAGGCTGTCTTGCCCTGATCACCTTGACAAATACAATTTATTGACGACAAGGAAGACAAGACAACCGACTGACAGGAACCGTCACTCCTGGTTGTCAACTTTCTACGTGTAGACGCTGAAGAGATGTGCCCCAGGTATTATCTGTGTAACAGTGTACTGGACGTGTGTCTATTTGTGCCTACGATAATGTATTTCATGTGAGAGCCACTCAATCATATCTACAATGCTGACGCCATCCCCTGTCAGTATCTTCAGGGAAAAACCTTGGGGGACTTGTATGTCATCACTCTTTGTGATTAGTCTGGCCCCGTGTGGTGGGTCAGTTTGCAGGGTTGGAGCTGGTTCAAGAGAGATTCATCGCACTCGTACAATTCCATATGTGCTCCACCCAAATCCGCCAGCAATTCACTGGCAGACTCCCTGAGCCTGCGCAAAACCCTATGCGCTGGCAAGGCCTTGAATTGTGGAGAGGATGGAGAATGATCTATGTTCTCACAATCATATAAACATTAACTAGGGAGTAACACTAAGCTGACACACCAGCAGAATGATGGAAACATTAAGATGGACAGCGAACAGGACTGTATTCATGTTGCGGGTTAGGACTGAACTCCAGATATCACATCATGAATCCACGGCTCTATCAAAAGAATCAATTGGCCCAAGCAAAATAAAACAAACAAACAAAACAAAACAAGAAATACACACACACACACACACACACACAACAACAACCACACACACACACGGTCCATATATATCCATCTGTATAATGTATGTATGTATGTATGTATGTATGAATGTATGTATGTATGTATGTATGTATGCATGTATGTATATATGCATATACGTATGTATACACACACACACACACACACGTATATATATATATATGTGTGTGTGTGTAAACATATGTTTATATAATTATATATACACGTACATAATACGCAGTGCGTTTAGTATCAAGAATATTTTTGCCAGTGTATCGACATTTCTCGGACATAGGTTAGAATATAACATTATATGCGTATGCGTATGCGTATGCGTATGCGTATGCGTATGCTTTGTGTGTGTGTGTGTGTGTGTGTGTGTGTGTGTGTGTGTGTGTGTGTGTGTGTGTGTGTGTGTGTGTGTGAAACAAAACAAGAAATACACACACACACACAACAACAACAACAACAACCACACACGATCCATATATATCCATCTGTATAATGTATGTATGTATGTATGTATGTATGTATGTATGTATGTATGTATGTATGTATGTATGTATGTATGAATGTATGTATGTATGTATGTATGCATGTATGTATATATGCATATACGTATGTATACACACACACACACACACGTATATATATATATATATATACATATTATATATATATATATATATATATATATATATATATATATATATATATATATATATATATATATATATATGTGTGTGTGTGTGTGTAAACATATGTTTATATAATTATATATACACGTATATAATACGCAGTGCGTTTAGTATCAAGAATATTTTTGCCAGTGTATCGACATTTCTCGGACGTAGGTTAGAACATAACATTATATGCGTATGCGTATGCGTATGCGTATGCTTTGTGTGTGTGTGTATGTATGTGTGTGTGTGTCGTGCGTGTGTGTGTGTGTGTGTGTTTTTGTGTGTGTGTGTGTGTGTGTGTGCGTGTGTGTTGTGAGTGTGTTGTTGTTGCTGTAGGTCTGCATACTACGTCTTAGGTTGGGTGGACGTGCATTCTGAGTGCTTTCATGTTTCCAAAAGCCATCGGACTGTATAAATTATATGTTGAATGATATAGTCGTGAGTTTCACATCCTATTTAGAAGATAGATAGAGACAGAGGAGAGAGAGGAGACAGAGAGAGAGAGAGAGCAGGAGAGAGAGAGAGAGAGAGAGGAGAGAGAGCAGTGGAGAGAGAGAGAGAACATATAGGAGAGAGAGACAGAGAGAGAGAGAGAGTTCAGACTTTCGATTGTTTATTCATATAGGCCTTAGAAGGGGGATGCATCTAAGTATATGTTCTCACAATCATATAAACATTAACTAGGGAGTAACAATATTTTTAATTCTAAATCTTTTGTACAAGTAGGTTACTTTATAAATCATCTGTTGAATGATATATTCGTGAGTTTCACATCCTGGTTAGATAGATAGATAGATAGAGAAAGAGAGAGAAAGTATAGGAGAGAGAGGGAGAGAACGTTGAGAGAGAGAGAGAACCTCTAAGAGAGAGAGAGAGAGAGAGAGAGAGCGAGAGAGCATAGAATAGAAAACAGAGAGAATGCATATGACAGAGACAAAGATGGGGCGGGAGAGTTGTACTTACACACTGGTCGAAGCACCTGCAAGCTGGGATAAGTGGCGAGGGCTGACTGCACAGCACACAACACACACACCTGGAAGACAATGGTGTTCACCTGTGCCGTCTTCATGATGTCTGTGTGTGCAGGTAGACTCACAGGTAAGCCACTAACTGCCTCACTCCTTTATCAACACTTAATTTATCCCACTGAAGACCTCACCTTTACACCAGGCTTGTCTTTGAACCTATCCTCCTTCTTTCTTTTCTATTAAAAAAAAATTGTCCAGCACTTAAATCATAATTTTTCCTTTCAATTTTTATTTTCTTTGACAAACAGATTTTTATTCCCTACTGCTTTTGTTTCCCCTCGGTGTGTTTTCCTTCCTTTTCTCAATTTATTTTTCTTTATTCGTTATTTCTTTTCAGTCTCTGTTTTTCTTTTCTTCTTTTCTTTCTTTTGTTTGTTTGTGTTTTTTGTGGTTGTTGCTTTTATTGTCTCGCGTACAGCACCTTTTCTCTGTCTATTCACCAAGTTTTTTTCTTCGTTATTTCTTTTTGGTCTCTCTCTCCGGTTGTTTTTGATTGATAGTTACAATATCTTGATCAATCGTCTATCAGTCTCTGCGTTTGATTTTTTTAAGGTAATGTTTACTAAAGAAATATTTATGTGATCATGGAACAAAGTAAAGCTTTCGGCTTCAGCTCTTCCCGGTTCTTTCGTTCTTCTTGATTTCTTTTTCTGTCTTTCTTTCTTCTATAGATGTGGTACAATTCTTACTAAGTTCAGTTTGTTTTATTCACTGTTCGTTTTTCTTTCCTTTCTTTTTTATTTATTTTTGAACAGTTTTTTTTAACCTAAAAATGGATTTGTTACAGCAGGCAGTTGTTGAAGGCCTAAGCGTGTTTTCCTACACAAACTTACAAACAAAGCGTTCCTTTTAAAAATATCAAGTGTGCAGAGCTGACAGCAAAAAGGACTAGATCTAATGTATGTTCGAGCTTGCAACTCGCGCAGTTTTTGTACAGTGGTGACGGCGAAGAGTGATTAATGCCTGTCACGTGACCCATCACAAGCAAGGGGCAGTAATGCTGCTGCCAACTTCCTGTCGTTGACAAAGCGGTTGGTAACGTAGGTGATTGATGTGGGAGAGAAGGAGGTGGTGGGGTTGGGATGGTGGTACTGACGGTGGTGGTGGTGGTGTGTATATATATGTGTGTGTGTGTGTGTGTGTGTGTGTGTGTGTGTGTGTGTGTGTGTGTGTGTGTGTGTGTGTGTGTGTGTGTACACGTGTATGTGTGTATGTGACTTAACTATTTGTGTGGAAAATCCGGATATTATACAAAGTAAACACGTAGTTTTTTGTTGTCTTCCACAAAGGTATCCGTTTCTGTTTTGTATTTTTAGACCAGACAATTCATTCTGTCAAGCAGAAGGTCAGTTTTGTCTGCTTGTTTTTGTCTGTGTGTACCCTTCAAGGGAGACAATGTTATCTTCCGTCTCTTAGGACTGTACCGACATGCCCACGTTTACTTTATTTGACAATAATTTGCCTGGAAATATCTTTTTTTTTATAAACATATCAGTAGTTGATCAGTTGAGCCTGAAACTTATACCGTGCATACTGTAAGTCACTATGTATCTGTGTGTGTATGTGTGTGTGAGTGTGGGTGGGTGTGCGTGCGTGCGTGCGTGCGTGTGTGTGTGTGTGTGTGTGTGTGTGTGTGTGTGTGTGTGTGTGTGTGTGTGTGTGTGTGTGTGTGTGCGCACGGGCGTGTGTGTGTTCTTATATCTCTTATCACGACTGTGAACACATTAAACAAAAGATTCCTTCCTTCGTTTGAATTTTGCATATGTAAATGTACTTTTTCCCCCAAGAAGGGTAATCAAATACTAAATCTGTGTACAAATGTTCGTCAACACCAAATACCACCACGTTTTCAGTCAATGTAATATTTCCATGTTTGATACAATTGGACAGTAAGTTATCAATGTACGCTTTCCTCTCAGTAGGTACGCTATACACAGAGTACACACAGAGATAAAGACAAAATACAAACAAAAATTGATGTGAGACAAAACCTAACAGTGTAATTATTCATTATTACTGTTTAAAACCCAGCCGACGGTTCACAGCCACATCAGGGCTATGACCATCTCAAATAAAACACACACATTTAACACATCATAAATCATAGGAAAAAGAAAACAAAAATAGGTACACCTATCACGTACACGTATATATACGTATCACTGATTTCAGAGGATATCCCCTAGCGTTAGTTAGTTAGTTAGTTGAGTGAGTTTTAAAGTCCTACCACTCTTAGAGTATACGAGGACTAGCGAAGAAATGTTTTGAAGAAGCCTTCAATAATTTTAATGCACTGTGAGAAACCGATGCTTTATTCCGTTCTCCTGATCCACCTTGAATGGATGGAGGATTAAAATTGCCCCTAGCGTCGGACATTCCGACTTATTTATTACCGTTCAGTTCAGTTCATATTGCTTATAGCCCAGCCGACTACTAGAGCCATATCAGGGCTGACACCACGTTAAAAACGACACCCAGGTTAGAATATAAAGACAACAGTTAAAAACCATGCTCATCGTTATCCTCGCAAATCTTAAAATATGTTCAAAGAATAACATACTCATACTTAAAATCTCGTAAAAACTTGAAAAATTGCTTCCGGAGGGACGTCTTTGAAGAGGATGTTTAAGGAGACCACCGTGTAGTGCTTATGTCTCACATCGTTTAAGTCTCAGCATTCAAGGTGTCTGATGATCAACAGCTCGTCACATGGTATACACCACAAGTATCTTCAGTTTTTAAAAGATACGAATGAGCGTAGGATGTTTTACATAACAATGCCTCTTTCTTACGGTTTCCTGCAGCAGATAGGAGAATTTCTTTCAGGTTGGGGCGTTACCGGGGGCTGGGAACTGAATACAAATGTATAAATATAATTAAATGCACAAAAAATATACATAAAAAACAGGGCTGGTGTAACAAGCGGAATTTACTCCCCGCTGAATTTACTCCAGAGTAAAAACCGCGTGTGCCAATTTTTACTGGGAGTAAAAACGGCGTACGAGAAATTTACTCCCTTGACCGAGCCGAAAGTACTCCCTCCACGAAAAAGTTGGCCCACAGAATTTTACTGGGAGTAAATTGCGCGTACGGCAAATTTACTCCCTTCCCCTCTGTTTCTTCCATCCTTTTCTCTTTTTTTGAGGGGTAGAGGGGGGGGGGGGGGGGTCGGGCGTCTCCGAGCATTCTAGGGGTGTGTGTTAGGGTATCTTAGTTAGGTTTAGAAGTATTTGTCTGTGCGTTCGTCAGTGTGTACCTGATGCATAAATGGCTGGATGGGTATTTCGGAGTGTTTTCGGGCATCTTTGAGTATTCCAGGGGTGTTTTATGGTATCTTGGATGGGTTTACAGGTATTTGTCACTGCGTTTGTCAGTGCGTACTTGATGCATAAATGCCTGGAGAGGTAATTTTTGGGGTGTTTTAGCGTGTCTGGGAGTAGCTTAGGGATGCTTGAAGGTGTCTTAGATGGTTTCAGAGGTGTTTATGAGCGCGTTTGTCAGTGTGTACACATGCATAACTACCTTGAAAGGTGGTTGTTGTTTTTTTTTCTTTCTTTTTTTTGTTTTTTTTTTGGTGACAGGTAAACAGACCCACACACACAGCGCGAACGAGGTCGGCTCGCTGGCTGAGTCTGGGCGTGACGGCACGGTCTGTCAAATGGAGGGGAGTAAAATCTCGCACGGGAGTAATTCTGGCGTGTGTGCGGGGAATACTTTTCTCGGGAAGGGAGTAAAAACCGCGTTGGGGAGTAAATTCCGCGTGTTACACGGCTGTCGAAAAACGGACAACAAAGAGTCAAGACTGCTGCTGAGGACAGAATTTAAATTAATAGGCATGATCACACTATCACCACTTACTGTTATTGTTGCTTTAAAGCCCAGCCGACCGCGTAGAGCCATATCAGGGCTATAACCTTCTCACGCACATAATCTAAGGATATGCCCCTGGCGTTGACCACTCTGCTCAAATTGTCACCAGGAGATTTAAAAAACAAACCGGAATACAAATGAATTATACGGACACTAAAACATTATTGTAATGTATATATATATGTATATTATATATATATTATATATACATACATACATATACATGTATCTCTCTCTCTCTTCTTTATACTATATAATTATTTTCTCATTTTCTATATATATATATATATGTGATGGGGCGAGTGGTTAAGGAGGGTAAGGTAATGGTGATTTGGTGGTCGTTATTGATTGCAGCGCCAGGTGAGATGGTGCGATGATTGCAGCGCCAGGTGAGATGGTGCAAGTTGGTTAAGGGGTTAAGGGTGATGATGATATTTGCTGTGGTGGTCGTTTGAATCCAGAGCAGAAAGGGAAGTCTCTCAATCAAAAGACAAGTCCTCGTTTTGCTACTTGACTCTTTATTATTGAGAAGTCAGTCAACGAAGACCGAAAGAAGACATGTAAGAAGAAGACATCAAAGAAGACGCCAAAGAAGACAGTGCTACAGTAACGCCGTGAAGTTGATCACCTGCTGTGAGACCAAGAGTGGTGGCAGGAAAGGGCACCTCTGGTGAGACAGAGTGGCGGTGGAAAAGCACACGCTATTGATGTGCCTTGTTAATTTGTACTCTGGGAACAGAGCATGATGGTCATATTTTCAAATCTCAAACCTTTCAGATGGCAAGGTCTGATTGGTTGTTCTCACCTAATTAATAAATCAACACTTAGTGTGTAGTTTTAATGCAGCGCGTCAGTACACACAATGAAACGCTGGTCATTGTCCGGCAGTTTCGCGAGTGGCTATGTACTCGCTATCGAGCCACAAATACCTAAGGGCGGTTGAGACAGACGCGCCCTGCGGTCATTGTCTGAGTGTTCCCGCCGGCAATTACACGGCGATTGTTCTATAATGCTACAGTAAAGGCAGCATAAATTAGTGACGGCCCCCTCTACGTTCTGTAAAACTACAACGTAATACTGACTGGAGATGACGACAAAATCTTGTCATAGGCCTGCTTTAGAGTACATGTACACATTGTAGATCTGCTAATTGTTTAGCAGTGTGTTATCTACAATCATCATGTACTGGCTAGATCCTTGGAATGTCCAATGCATAGCTATGGGTAGGCAGAGGCTGTGAGATAACA
>CM060309.1:97538461-97578461 GCA_030674185.1 Monoplex corrugatus | reverse complement strand
TGGCCCACGTGAGCATAGTATTCACAAGCCCTGCTTTAACATCATTCCCCTCTAACTAACAGATCTGTTCTTGTTGTTTAAAGCCCAGCCGACTACGTAGAGCCATATCAGGGCTATAACCGTTTCAATACATACACAATAACTTCAACAGGAAAAAAAAAAAGGCACAGAAAATTAAGTACACCTATCAATGCATTCACGCACATAATCTAAGTACATGCCCCTGGTGTTGACCACTTCGTCCAAATTATCACATAGGGGATTTAATAAAACAAACCTGAATACAAATTTAAACATAACTAAGGACACTAAAACATACATAAAACGGGCTTAAATTACCTAAAATTGCTTCCGCATATCTCATTTCCCTAGAGCCAAATATGCACTTAATATATGTACCCAATTATTAATCCAAGAGAAAGTAGGCCTATGTAAGACTTCATCGAACACATACAGGTGAATGGACCAGCAAGGCAGAAAATGACAGGAAGAAATGACGGAAAGCAAAGGAACAAGGCAAAAACAAAGAGAGTGACAGAAAACAGGGCATTTCCAGCACAGGATTTCCAGAAGGTGGGGATATTATTTATACTGAAAGAGCCCCCGGCATCCTCACGGGGGAAACCAGTCGAGTTAATCTTCTTCTTCCCCCTTATGTCCATGAGGAATCACTGGGGTGCTGCACTAGAGGAAGGTTCATCAGATTCCTCCAGTTCTGTCGGCTGTTTGCCAAAGCCTGGGTCTCTGCAGTTTCTCTGTCCGTTCTGCAGTATTATCAGTCCAGCGTTTGTTTTTTTCTGTCATCTCCCTTAGCAATTCTCTGGAGGACTGATTCAGCAAGGCCACTGGATCTTGTGACATGGCCATACCAGTATAAGTTTACTTTCATGCGTCGTGTGTGAGGCAAAACAAACCTGGTGGACCCCGACCCTCTCCATCTCCAGGTTGGATCTTTTTCTCTTTTGTTGTCGTTGTTGTTTCATTCCTTACATGAGGCAGGTAGTACTGGGTTACATGGTTACCAGTAACAGAGAATGACCTCTGACCTGACTAGAAAGATGACTGAGTTCATGGACTATAAAAAAAACTAGAACTACCATCACCACCACCACCATTATCACCACCACAACTACCATCACCACCACCACCACCACTACCACAACTACCATCACCACCACCATTACCACCACCACAACTACCATCATCATCACCAACCACCACCACCACCACAACCATCACCATCACCAACCACCACCACCACTACCACAACTACCATCACCATCACCACCACCATCTGAAAGCTAAGGAAAGACAGCGAACAACCAATCAGTTCTATGATACTTTTATTGCTGTATATCCATATATCTATATATATATATATCTATATCTACACACACAGGCACACAAACATACAGAGAGAGAAAGACGGAGAGAGAGAGAGAAATATCTTAACATTCAAACAGCAATATACATTTCCATTTTTCAAACTCTACCATTAAAACAGTATTATATTATGTCGTTTATATAGGGCTACTAAAAACAAACACTATATCAATCATAATGCTCCATGTAGGCCTACTGTCTCCTCTCTCCTCCCTAACCCTTTTTTTTTCCTTTGGGGGGGTGTAGTGGGGGGTGGTGAGGAGGAATTTTTGTAAAATTACAATCAGGAAACTTTTCCATTCACTTTTGGTGACAATTCATGCCGCTGTAAAGCTGACAGAGTAATTCATTTAAATGCGCGAAAACTGAAAACAATTCACACACACACACACACACACACACACACACACACACACACACACACACACACACACACACACAACACACACACACACACACACACACACACACCAAAAGATACAAAATCTAATACACATATATGTAAACAAGAAAAAAGCACTGAAAAGAAAAACATCTACACAAACATACCACACACACACACACACACACACACACACACACACACACACACACACACACACACACACACACTACACACACACACACACACACACACACACACACACACACACACACACACACACACACACACCACACACACACACACACACACACACACACACACACCGAAAGATACAAATATGCATATCTAAACAAGATAAAAGCATTGAAAAGAAAAAAATTTACACAAATATACTCTCACATACACACACATACCCCCCCCCCCCCCCCCCCAAAAAAAAAACAACAACCCAAAAACAAATATGCATATATAAACAAGAAATGAACACTGAAAGAAAAAAAAAATCTACACAAACGTACCTCACCCCCCCCCGAAAGATACAAACATGCATACGTAAACAAGAAAAAAGCATTGAGAAGAAAATATCGACACAAAACCCTCACACCCCCCCCCCCCCCCCCGAAAAGATACAAAATTTAATATGCACATGTAAACAACAAAAAAGCATTGAAAAGAAAAAACATCTACACAACTTAGCCTCACACATACACATATCCCCAAAAAAGATACAAATATGCATATATAAAAAAGAAAACAGCATTGAAAAGAAAAAATCTACACAAACATACCTTCACAAGCACACATACCCCCCCCCCCCCCCCCCCCCCCGAATAAAGATACAAATATGCATGCATATGTAAACAAGAAAAAAGCATTGAAAAGAAAAATCAATCTACACAACCATACCCTTACACATAAAAGCCAACAAACAATATTCACTTCTGAATTCCACTATGCCTACTACTGTTCAGATCATCCCTGCCTATTTTCTCGTCATTCAGTTTCACACAATTTATCACTGGATTTCTCTTGTTTGTCTCAGTAGTTTGTTGTAGTAAGATGACAGGCACAAATTAATCTTTAACCCTTTGACTCCTGCATCCTGTCCACCAGCATCCTGCGTTGTCAGCCATAATCAGCAAAGCAAAAATTTAACCCTTTGATCCTGCTTTCTGCAGGAAGCTGGTGGATAATATGAAAAAGTCAAAATCAAAGGATTGAATTTTTGCAGTTTGTGGATATGGTGCGGGAGTGAAAGGGTTAAGATTGAATGGAACTTTATCAAAATTGCTCACTGAAGAAAACTGATCATAACTTCAGATGTTTACAAAATATAATCGGCCCGACAGTGACGCACTGGCATCATTTGGATCAGGTGGAGTGTGTCTGTGTGTGTGTGTGTGTGCATGCGTGTGTGTGTGCGCATGTGTGTCTGTGTATGTATGTGAGTGTGTATGTGTGTGTGTGCGTGTGTGAGGGGGTGTGCGTGTGTTTGTGTATGTGTGTATGCATGTCCTTGTGTATGTGCGTGATCTTGTGTATGTGAGGGTGAGATTTGTGTATATGGTGTGTGAGTGTTGGTGTGGTGTGTTGTGTTTGTGTGTGTGTGTGTTGTGTGTTGTGTGTGTTGTGGTGTGTGTGTGTGTGTGTGAGTGGTGTGTGTGTGTTGTGTGTGTGTATGTGTTGTGTGTGTGTCTGTGTTGTGGGTGAGTGTTTGTGTTTGTAGTAGTGTGTGTGTGTGTGTTGTGTGTGGTGTGTGTGTGGTGTGTGTGTGTGTGTGTGTGTGTGTGTGTGTGTGTGTGTGTGTGTGTGTGTGTGTGGTGGTGGTGATGTGTGTGTGTGTGTGTGTGAGGGTGTGTGTGTGTGGTGTGTTTGTGTGTGATGTGTGGGTGTGCACATATCTTTGTGTATATAGAGTGCTATTTTGTGTGGTGCATGGTATGTGTGTATGGGTGGGTGGGGGGGTGGGTGTTTGTGCATGTTCGAGTGCACATGACCGTGTGTGTGTTGGGGGGGGGGGAGGAACAACAACATAAACTTCAAAATCAAAACTGGCAAACAACAGATCTGCTTCAGACCTGCTGAAATAGATGTCACAGCAACCTTACCCATCATCTTCTATTGTCCAAGTATAAAAAATATGAAGGTGGCCATGAAAAATATTTATCAATCAGCAATCAAAAGCAATGTTGGATAGGCAATAACCCATAAAAAATACAAGTGGTCTTATTCAGGTATACACTTTGTGATCAGCAGTGTAGGCTACTTATTGCAATGACAATGAAACAAACAAAATCATCGATAGTTGGTCAATCAATCACCAATCATAATATCCACTGATCACTCAATCAGTCATTAAATCAACCAACCATTTGATCTTTATTCTTACTGTTTAGAGCCCCGCTGACGGCACAAAGCTATAACCATTTTAAAATGTAACAATATCTAGTTGAGAAAAAAAAATGTAAGTAGGCCTACACATATCAATGCATGCGCACTCTGTCCAATTTATCAGCACAGGATTTCAAAAAACAAACCTGAATATAAATGTGACCTTCCATCACGGAATGAGTCGCTTGTCCACTGGCAGCGTTTTGCACAATGGGGCAAAATAAGCGAGAGGGGTGTCAGGGCTCGTTATGGAGTTGTTAATTTTAGCTGATGCTGGAACCCTTCCTACACATTCTAAATTCAATAAATTACGCATATTGTGGTTCTTTTTTTTAGTGAAAAAGCTATTTGCATTACCCTACCAACATGCTGATGCTGAACTTTCACTTTCGTTTTTCTTGATTTTCTCAAAACTGTTTCGGAAGAGTGCCATGTTTGGTAGGCTGTACCTCAGGTATTTATTGTCCGATTTTAAAATGGTTTTCCTCATTAGAAAGAGCAGTAAATGTACATTTAGAAGCAATGAAAAAGTGAAAATTGCCTGAAGTGGACAAGTGACTCATTTCGTGGTGGAAAGTCACAAATGTGAACGTAACTAAGGACACTGAAGCATACAAAAAAATGGTCTAAATGACCTTGAATTCCTCATGCACAGTTCGGTTCTTTACAGCCAAACACGCAGTCAATACATATATCCAATTATCAATCCTCAGTCAATCGACCATTCAATCAACTAAACAATCAATTACATCAGTCTTTCATTGAAAATACATTTATCTAACAATACAGCAACATTGTAAAATCTGACATTACACAACGATTCACTGTATCAAAAGCACGATCAGAAAGACAGTCTTCAGCACATTTTCGTTTGCTTGCATGAAAAAGTAGGCTACTGCACAACAAAGCGTTTGAATGAATTTAAAAATATCTACAGATGCAAAATGAACATAAAAGATAAATATCCTATTGTTATTGTTGTTGTTGTTAAAAGCCCGGCCAGTTGCACTGAGCCATATCAGGGCAATACACATCTCAAAAAGCACACAATACCTATTAAAAAAAAAAGGAAAAGACAATTAAGTAAATATATAGATGTATTTGTGTCCATCTAAAAATATGTCCCTGGCAATGACCACCCCGTCCAATTGATCACCGGGCGATGTTTAAAATAATGAATACAAATGTAAACATAACTAAGGACACAAAAACACACATAAAAACATGCCTAAATTATTCAAAATTCGCTCAGCACATCACATTTCCTTAGAGCACAAAATGTCCTTAATACATGTACCCAATTGTCAATCCTAAGAGAAAGCATGTAAGGCTTTATAGAACACATGCAAGTGAATGGATCAGCAAGGCAGAAAATGATAGGAAGAGATGACAGAAAGCACAGGAGGAAGGAAGAAACAAAGAGAGCGACAGAGGAAATTTCTAGCACAGAATTTCCAGAAGGTAGGGATACTGTTTATACTAAAATAGCCCCTGGCATCCCTACTGGGGAATCACTAAGCAGTTCACATTTGCTCAGAGCTAAAAATGTAGACAATGTGTACAATTAAGTACCCAATTATCATCGATCCCAACAGACAGAATGTTGGCTATGTAACAGTTTATGAGTCAGCCACCAAGGGAGACGAGAGAAAGAAAGAGATGACAGAAAACAAAGGGAGACAAAACAAAGGAAGAGATGACAGAAAACAAAGGCAGACAAGAGAATGGAAGAGATGATAGAAAACAAAGCCAGACAAGACAAAGGAAGAGATGACAGAAAACAAAGGCAGACAAGAGAAAGGAAGAGATGACAGAAAACAAAGGGAGACAAAACAAAGGAAGAGATGACAGAAAACAAAGGGAGACAAGAGAAAGGAAGAGATGACAGAAAACAAAGCCAGACAAGACAAAGGAAGAGATGACAGAAAACAAAGGCAGACAAGACAAAGGAAGAGATGACAGAAAACAAAGGCAGACAAGAGAAAGGAAGAGATGACAGAAAACAAAGCCAGACAAGACAAAGGAAGAGATGACAGAAAACAAAGGCAGACAAGAGAAAATGGGAAGAGATGACAGAAAACAAAGGGAGACAAGAGAAAGGAAGAGATGACAGAAAACAAAGGGAGACAAAACAAAGGAAGAGATGACAGAAAACAAAGGCAGACAAGAGAATGGAAGAGATGACAGAAAACAAAGGCAGACAAGACAAAGGAAGAGATGACAGAAAACAAAGGCAGACAAGACAAAGGAAGAGATGACAGAAAACAAAGGCAGACAAGACAATGGAAGAGATGACAGAAAACAAAGGCAGACAAGACAAAGGAAGAGATGACAGAAAACAAAGGCAGACAAGACAATGGAAGAGATGACAGAAAACAAAGGCAGACAAGACAAAGGAAGAGATGATAGAAAACAAAGCCAGAAGACAAAGGAAGATGACAGAAAACAAAGGGAGACAAGACAAAGGAAGAGATGACAGAAAACAAAGGGAGACAAGATAAAGATGACAGAAAACAAAGGGAGACAAGACAAAGATGACAGAAAACAAAGGGAGACAAGATAAAGATGACAGAAAACAAAGGGAGACAAGACAAAGGAAGAGACGACAGAAAACAAAGGGAGACAAGATAAAGATGACAGAAAACAAAGGGAGACAAGACAAAGGAAGAGACAACAGAAAACAAAGGGAGACAAGATAAAGGAAGAGACAACAGAAAACAAAGGGAGACAAGACAAAGGAAGAGACAACAGAAAACAAAGGGAGACAAGACGAGGAAGAGATGACAGAAAACAAAGGGAGACAAGATAAAGATGACAGAAAACAAAGGGAGACAAGACAAAGGAAGAGACAACAGAAAACAAAGGGAGACAAGACAAAGATGACAGAAAACAAAGGGAGACAAGAGAAAGGAAGAGACGACAGAAAACAAAGGGAGACAAGACAAAGGAAGAGACGACAGAAAACAAAGGAGCGATTATCAGTGACTGCATCAGGTTGGGTCACATTTGCATTACATATAATGTGTATTCATGAGCACAGTAGGCCCTATACGGGTTTGAATGAAAAGAAAAAAATGCAAATGCTATATGATTAATATGAGGTCAATGACATACATATGTAAAATGCTAATGAATGATACAAATATCAGATCATTACAAGTCTAAAGAATACGTATAATTCACATATCAATCTTACAAGTTGAATGAATATGCATGGCTCTTACATTAATCATTATAAGTGAGTATATATCGATTGTACATACATTCCCATCTCCAGCTCTACATATGTAATATTTATTTACACAGGTCTACACGATTGAATATTTTTTTTCAATCCATTCGCATCTTGGAAGTTTTTTTTCTTAGATCCTTGCACTTAAGTTTCATTTGTGCGTGTCTTTTTGTCTGTGCCATTCTCTATGCCACCTTATGGCTACAGAAGTTAGACAACTTTTATAATGCTATGATGATGATGATTGTCTGTGCCATTCTCTATGCCACTTATGGCTACAGAAGTTAGACAAACTTTTATAATGCTATGATGATGATGATTGTCTGTGCCATTCTCTATGCCACCTTATGGCTACAGAAGTTAGACAAACTTTTATAATGCTATGATGATGATGATTGTCTGTGCCATTCTCTATGCCACCTTATGGCTACAGAAGTTAGACAAACTTTTATAATGCTATGATGATGATGATAGGGATGACAATCATTATACTATGGAGTTCCATTTAGGAGTAATAAGACTGCTTGACAGGGTTGTACTCTATGCCTACTTATCATAATATGTCCTGGCATCAAGTAGGCTAGAGAGATACAGACACATGCGGTGCTGATCAGGTTTGAGCAACACCCTCATGTACATATCCATGAAGTGGTTGGGACTGCACTGTGTGATCCCAGTCTTCCCAATGAGCTCAAAGGTCAATGCTGAAATCCCACAATGATTTTGAACACTCCTGATGAGGATTTGAACCCACAACTTTCCAGTCAGTAAGCCACTGCTCTAACCACCGCAACACAAGCGACCGATGATCTGTTCACATTTCTACATAATTGGTATATGACCACGACTAGAACTTTTCTTGGGGCCAGCAATACGGTGGTGGTGTTGATCTCCCGTCCATCACTGCTTTACCTTCCCCAACCCTGAACAGGGTCAGGGGACCATTCACAGCTGGACGGACCAGAAGCAGCATGCACAATGTTTTGGTTCCACCAGGCGAAAACCAACAACACTACAGCAAAATAAGCTAAGCCAGGAGTCTGGGCTTTGTTGAAGAAGGATTCACTGCAATCAGACAATACCATACACGCTCCACCCAGATCTGCCTGCGCCCTGATATGGCTCTCCACAGTTGGCTGGGCTTTAACAAAAATAACATTAAGATGTAGGCCTACCTGATATTTTCTGGCAGATTGTTATTGCTATTTTTTGTTAAAGCCCAGCATACAGCTTCCTCGAGCCAGTGCAAAACCCTGTGTACTAGCAAGGTCTTGAAGGGGGGAAGGAGAACATAAAGGTGACACCATCAGATTGATCACAGCCTTAAGATGGGCAGCCGGCAGGCAAGTGTTTCATGTCGCTGGCTGGGATTGAACTTGAGATGTCAGATCTTGAGACTATGGCAAGAACATTGTCGCCCACCTAAGGGTTGCACTCAAGACCTCTGTGTTACCAATATGATGCGTACACTAACTAAACTAGCAAGCCAGGGTTGAACTCATACAGTCACTAGGCAAGTGATTTTTTGATAAGTTTTTACGTTGGCACCCACCTCAGGGGATAACCATCCCAGGGAAGTGTGAGTAGGGGGACTTGTCTAATCCTATACTGACACCATCAGAACAACAGTGATGTTAAGATAGGACAGTAAGAAGGCCAGTTTCAATATGGCGCACCCCGGGAATCGAACCCACAACCATTAGCATGTGAATCTGATGCTGAACCGAGCTATTGAGGCCCACACTAGGCAAGTGACAGGTGATTGTGGTTGATAAAGGTGCAGTGGTCAGCACACCATGCTACTGACTGTAGGTTCGAACCCCTATCAGTCAAGAAAATTGTTTAAGGATTTTTCCATCCTAACAGGCTGCTACGAAGACTTGAGTATGCCATGGGCTTGTTGGGAAGACTGGGACCACACAGTCGAGAATCACCCATTCTACAGATGCATCATCAAAGGTGTTGCTCAAATTTCCTGATCAACATTGCAGGTATCTGTAACTCTCAGGCCTGGTTTGATGCCAGCATGTATTATGAAAGTAAAAGTTAAAGGCAATCCTGTCACCCAGTCTCAATTCCAAATGGAACTCCATAACATCATCACTGTCATCCATGTTCTCATCATCATAGTATTGTGAAAACTGTCCCATATTCTGTGACCCTTCATGCCCTGCTGTCATGGTGACCTCAGTTTTGGAAAGTGTGGAGATGTGTTGGACAGCTGAAATGCTAAGTGTGGAATAGTGACACAGGGGCTGTGCAGACAGTCAGACAGAACAAAGTTTAAACCAACCAACCAACTATAGAAACAAAAGGGCTCAGACTGCTGTGAACAGTCACTGCTACAAAGGAAACTGACTGGTCTATGTGTGGTCATAAAAATTGATAAATCAAAATCAGTCCACAGAGATTCTTGTTTAAATGTCTGTTATCAAATAAAATGAAAAGTAACAATAAGAAACAACACACACACACACACACACACACACACACACACACACACACACACACACACACACACACACATTATGGATCAATTTGAAACTTTGCCCTATTTCTTACAAGCCAGACAAACATCGAAACAAAAAGATGTTATGATCAATTATTACCTTTCCTTAATCTAACCTCTTTCAGTGCATCAGAACTAAACATCGAAAATTCAACTCTACCTTTAAAACTCAAAACGCCAAATAGGGTTGACAAGGGAGATAACTTTAAAAGAACTAAAGCTGTTATTACACAACTGCATTGCTTCCCAGTTTGAGTAGTGCTTTTTACTCGAGACATTTTTTTATATTTTTATAAAGTATTGAAAATTTTGTTTGACACCGAATAGGTTTTTTAATTTTATACACGATAACATGCAACATCTGAGGTGTTGCTCTTCTATGTCTTTTATATCTTGAGGCAATTTTTTTTTCAATGACCTCTAACAAAATGTCAGATTTCAGACTTCCAATGAGAAAGTCCTGAGTTCGTCGATCCTACTAGACACCTACCTCCACCTGGTGGGCAAAGGGTGGAGATTTTCCTGATCTCCCAGGTCAACATGTGTGCAGACCTGCCAGTGTCTAAACCCCCTTTGTGTGTTCATGCGAGCAGAATGCCAAACATTCACGTTAAAAGATACCCTAAGTCATATCAGTGTTTGGTGGCTTATAAAGGAAACATGAAAACACCTAGCATGCATACCCACTGAAGACAAGGGTGTGTAGACTGTGCAGCACCAGACTACCCGTACAGTGTGGACAAGACAACGTGCAAATACATATCCAAGAAAAACGTGAATGCCGCAATGTAACGCAGGCGCACACACACACACACACACACATATATAGTTAGATAGTTAGATAGATAGATAGATAGACAGATAGATAGATAGATAGATAGATAGATAGATAGACAGACAGATAGATAGATAGATAGATAGATAGACACACAGACAGACAGCTAGTTACATGTAGCTAGCTAGACAGATAGACAGACAGATACAGATATAGATAAAGATATAGATACATATAATCTTTGATAATGACATTGAGGACAAAGTGTGGCAAATCTCACTTAGAGGGACATCAGTTGATACTGAAATCACTGGAAAAAGTATAACATTTCCTTTCCAAAGATGCATGAATGCAGTTTTTAGGACAAAATCTGTTGGAGTTATGGCCAACTGAAATGTCACATGTACACGATTCTTGTACTCTGAAAACGGAAGAGAAAGTTCCAGAACACTCACTGTAAAGTGTTCCTTGGTAACAACTATGAACACATTTTTGTAAATTTTGATTGAGTTATTTTGTATTACTGTGTGTAGCGCTAAGAAGGGAGTCCTACTTCAAAACAATGTATGGAATGTAGGGGTTCTGTACAGGGCCATGTTTTGTGGAGGTGTGAACACTGGCAATTTCAGGTCATTTGAATGAAGCATTTCTGAGGAGTATCACCAGAATCGTTCACTTTCAACACCAGTTTTGAAGAGTGAACTGCAATGAAAACCACCGTACACTCAAGAACAGAACCAAAGTACAAACAGCAACCAAAATGTCAATGTAACCCACACAGACCCTTAACATCTGTCTGTCAATGTCACCCACACAGACCCTTAACATCTTTCTGTCAATGTCACCCACACAGACCATTAACATCTTTCTGTCAATGTCACCCACACAGACCCTTAACATCTTTCTGTCACCCACACAGACCCTTAACATCTTTCTGTCAATGTCACCCACACAGACCCTTAACATCTTTCTGTCAATGTCACCCACACAGACCTTAACATCTTTCTGTCACCCACACAGACCATTAACATCTTTCTGTCAATGTCACCCACACAGACCATTAACATCTTTCTCATGTCACCCACACAGACCATTAACATCTTTCTGTCATGTCACCCACACAGACCATTAACATCTTCTGTCAATGTCACCCACACAGACCATTAACATCTTTCTGTCAATGTCACCCACACAGACCCTTAACATCTTTCTGTCAATGTCACCCACACAGACCATTAACATCTTTCTGTCAATGTCACCCACACAGACCCTTAACATCTTTCTGTCAATGTCACCCACACAGACCATTAACATCTTTCTGTCATGTCACCCACACAGACCCTTAACATCTTTCTGTCAATGTCACCCACACAGACCATTAACATCTTTCTGTCAATGTCACCCACACAGACCCTTAACATCTTTCTGTCACCCACACAGACCTTAACATCTTTCTGTCAATGTCACCCACACAGACCCTTAACATCTTCTGTCATGTCACCCACACAGACCCTTAACATCTTTCTGTCAATGTCACCCACACAGACCCTTAACATCTTTCTGTCAATGTCACCCACACAGACCCTTAACATCTTTCTGTCAATGTCACCCACACAGACCCTTAACATCTCTTCTGTCACCCACACAGACCTAACATCTTTCTGTCACCCACACAGACCCTTAACATCTTTCTGTCAATGTCACCCACACAGACCCTTAACATCTTTCTGTCATGTCACCCACACAGACCATTAACATCTTTCTGTCAATGTCACCCACACAGACCCTTAACATCTTTCTGTCAATGTCACCCACACAGACCCTTAACATCTTTCTGTCAATGTCACCCACACAGACCATTAACATCTTTCTGTCAATGTCACCCACACAGACCTTAACATCTTTCTGTCAATGTCACCCACACAGACCTTAACATCTTTCTGTCAATGTCACCCACACAGACCCTTAACATCTTTCTGTCAATGTCACCCACACAGACCCTTAACATCTTTCTGTCATGTCCCACACAGACCTTAACATCTTTCTGTCAATGTCACCCACACAGACCCTTAACATCTTTCTGTCACCCACACAGACCCTTAACATCTTTTCTGTCACCCACACAGACCCTTAACATCTTTCTGTCAATGTCACCCACACAGACCCTTAACATCTTTCTGTCAATGTCACCCACACAGACCATTAACATCTTTCTGTCAATGTCACCCACACAGACCATTAACATCTTTCTGTCAATGTCACCCACACAGACCCTTAACATCTTTCATGTCACCCACACAGACCCTTAACATCTTTCTGTCAATGTCACCCACACAGACCCTTAACATCTTTCTGTCAATGTCACCCACACAGACCATTAACATCTTCTGTCAATGTCACCCACACAGACCCTTAACATCTTCTGTCAATGTCACCCACACAGACCCTTAACATCTTTCTGTCAATGTCACCCACACAGACCCTTAACATCTTTCTGTCACCCACACAGACCCTTAACATCTTTCTGTCAATGTCACCCACACAGACCATTAACATCTTTCTGTCATGTCACCCACACAGACCCTTAACATCTTTCTGTCAATGTCACCCACACAGACCCTTAACATCTTTCTGTCAATGTCACCCACACAGACCTTAACATCTTTGTCATGTCACCCACACAGACCTTAACATCTTTCTGTCAATGTCACCCACACAGACCCTTAACATCTTTCTGTCAATGTCACCCACACAGACCTTAACATCTTTCTGTCAATGTCACCACACAGACCCTTAACATCTTTCTGTCACACACAGCCTAACTTCTTGTCACCCACACAGACCCTTAACATCTTTCTGTCAATGTCACCCACACAGACCCTTAACATCTTTCTGTCAATGTCACCCACACAGACCTTAACATCTTTCTGTCAATGTCACCCACACAGACCCTTAACATCTTTCTGTCAATGTCACCCACACAGACCTTAACATCTTTCTGTATCCCAGACTAACACTTCTGTCACCCACACAGACCCTTAACATCTTTCTGTCAATGTCACCCACACAGACCTTAACATCTTTCTGTCAATGTCACCACACAGACCTTAACATCTTTCTGTCAATGTCACCCACACAGACCCTTAACATCTTTGTCAATGTCACCCACACAGACTTAACATCTTTCTGTCACCCCCAACCTTAATCTTCTGTCAATGTCACACAAGACCTTACACTTTCTGTCTCACCACACGACCCTTAACATCTTTCTGTCAATGTTCACAACAGACCCTTAACATCTTCTGCATGCACACACAGACTTAACATTTTCTCGTCACCATCAGACTTAACATTTGTTCAGCAAATTTAGTCACCCACAAGACTTAAATCTTATCTGTCACCCAACGACCTTAATCTTCTTCACAGTCAAGACACCATTAACATTCTTCATTACTCATGACAATGATCACAAACCTACAAGTCACCTTAACATCTTTCTGTCAATTACCACACACCTTAACATCTTCTGTCATGTGACCACACCCACCACAAGACCTTAACATCTTTCTGTCAATGTCACCCACGACCTAATTTCTGTCAGCCCACACAGACTTAACATCTTTCTGTCAATTACCACACGACTTACTTCTGTCACCACACAGACCTTAACATCTTCTGTCAATGTCACCACACAGACCATTAACATCTTTCTGTCAATGTCACCCACACAGACATTAACATCTTCTTCAATGTCACCCACGACACGAGACCTATAACATCTTTCTGTCAATGTCACCACACGACCTTAACAATCTTCTGTCATGTACCCACACAGATATCTTTCTGTAACACACAACTTAATTGTCATGTCACCCCAACATTGACCAAATTAACATCTTTCTGATGCACCACAACAAGACCAAGTTAAATCTTCTCAATTACGTACATTTGTCACACACAAGACTTAACATCTTCTTCAATGCACACACAGACTTAGACACTTTCTGTCAGTACCCACCAGCCTTAACATCTTTTGTCAATGTACCCACAGCCTACATCTTGTAGTAATGATTACCCAAAAGACCTTACATCTTTTGTCAAGTACAACAGACATTACATTTTCTCATTCACACAGACTACACTTTGTATGTACACACAGACTTAACATTTTGATGTCAACGTTAACATCTTCTTAATGTACACAGAAACATGTTGCATTCCCAAACTAACACTTCCCCTAAATTCACAAACCTACATCTGATGTCAACATCTTAACAATGTCAATTCACACGAGAACGGATTAAATTTCTGCATGTACAACGATTAAATCTCTGTCATGTAACGATTAACAATTCTCAATTCAAGACACTTTCTGTACAATGTCCAACAAGACGTTAAAATCTTCTCAGAAAGATTACATTCTTCATCATGAGAATTCGATTACCACAATCTTAATCTGATGAACGATGATACGCAAATTTCATCATTCCCATTGAGAACGATTACAAATATCATTAATCATGAGAACGATTACAATACTGACAATCCAATTACATTCATGAGAATCAGAATTCTACAGCACATTATGAATCATTCTTGTCCTTCAATCATCGAGAACGATTACAAATTATATCATGAGAATGGATTAAAAATCATTATCTGGAGATAGAAATATACATGAGACTTCAATATCATTATCTGAGAAGATGCAAATAATAATCTATGGAACTGATTAAATATCAAATCATAGACAGATTAAAATTCATTAATCTGAACGTATACTTAACATGAGAACGGATTAAATATTAATCATGAGAAGGTTACAAATATCATTAATCATGAAACAGTTGCAAATGTCCCATGAGACATAATAACAAATATCCCTTCATATGGATCAAATGTGGACCAAAGTACTCATTTAAATGTCATTATCTGTAACAAAGCAGGCCATTCATTTTCTTGATCTATACTGTGGGTATACTGTGTAGGTTAAGACCTGCTTACACATGCCTTATCTGGGCAAAGCAGGGGCCAGCAGACCGGATGTGACAGCCTTTAAGTGTCATGTGGCGGACACACTATGACCTCTTGACAATCTTTCTGTCGTAATTGCTACGCTATCCAGGGGCACAGCGGTTAGACACCTGTCTGGGCCAAATTGTTCACCACACTCCAGACATTTTTCTGTCCACCCGCCCACTAGGTCTGAAGTGGTGGTCTGGATGTTTGATTGACTGATTGCCACAGTCTTTACCGTTTCAAAACAACAATCAATGAATGAATCACACGGCACACAAATCCGAGATACTTTAGTTGGTGGCTCTGCCGGCTATTAATAGCGCGCATCTTTCCCCTTCCCTTCCACTCCCCACACCCTTTTCACCCGTCCCGCTGCCGTGTATAGCGCACTCAGCTTCCTTCTTTATCATTAGTGCTTGAGCACATAGGCGCGCTACAGAGATAAGACTTTGGTTGACCCTGCCTGGCTAAAAATAGCACTCGCAGGCGATGCCAGCTCCTCAACTAAAGGGTGTCAGAATGGCTGGGAAAATGCAGCCATGATCGATCAATCAATCAGGTTACTGGAGCAGATGGTAAACCGAGGTCCCGTGCGTAACACTCACTCAGCGTATTTCTAAGACGAAACAGCAATGAAGAAGTTGTCCCTGGGAAACTACTGTAGCAAAGCCCATTTTCACAGATGAACACAAAACACATGCATACAGAAAACCATGTCACTGCACTGTGCTGACATCCTCTTCCCGCTGAGAACAGGATGAATTTCACCTGGTGAATCCACAGCAACAGATACGAACAAAGAAACCAAACACCATTCATACTTCCCTTTACAATTTGTAGACTGTAGTTGCCTGAACATTCCCCTTTATTACAAATATTCTTTAAAACCCAGCCGACTGTGCACAGCCTTAACAGGACTACAACCATTTCAAAACACCTACAACATTATATCATTTCAAAACACCTACAACGTTATATCAGCATTAGTGTTTCAAGTCGAGCCAAAAACTCTGAGCCATATCAGGGCTAAAACAATTTCAAAACACACATAACATTATTATCATTATCATCGTTATTCATCATTATTAGTGCAAAACACACATACATTATTATCATTATCATCATTATGCATCATTATTAGTGTTTCAAACTCATGAGACTTCACAGCCATATCAGGGTTAAAACAATTTCAAAGCACGCATAACATTATTATCATTATCATTATTATTAGTGTTTAAAGCCCATGTGATTGTTCACAGCCATATCAGGGCTATACCAATGTCAAAACACACATAACATTATTATCATTATCAGGGCTGTTAGTGGTAAAATCTGTTTTTCCCTGAAAATTGGCCGGGGTCCAGGGGCCGCCCAGGCCCCGGTGGGGTCCAGGGGCAACGCCCCGGTGGGGGGTGCAAGGGGGCGAAGCCCCCCGCCGAAAATTGAAAATATGACATTTTGAAGCCAATCAGAGGGCCTATCCTGGCAGCAAACTGGGTAATTTTTAGTTCACAAAAAATTAACAAATCAATGGATCAATTTGTGTTTAGAGTAACTTTCTGAAACCACATGACATATATAGCACTTGGTTTTAGAAAGTCATTCTAAACACAATTTTTTTGTATTCATGCAATAATTCTTAATGTCAAGGCGTACTGCAGGTTCAACTTAAGAGAGCTCTCTATACTATTCCCTTACAGAACTTGGTTTTTTTTTTTGTTTTTTTTTTTGCTTTTTTTTTTCTTTCGCGGAAGCACTTTGACTTTCCCTGAAATGGGATCACTGTATTCGCGGATTTCCGCGAAATCGCTGAACTCTAACAGCCCTGCATTATGCGTGCTTAAAGCCCAGCTGACTGCTCACAACCATATCAGGGCTATAACCATTTCAAACCAAACACACATATCTAAACAAACCGATGACCCTAGGGAAAAAAGCTGAAAAAGAAAATACAATGCAATATCATCACATTCATTCCAATAACACATGCCCCTCGTACTGGCCATTTGTCAAATTTATCTGCAGGGGAATGGAAAAAAAACAGAAATCTGAATACAAGCACACAAAAACATGTATAAAAACTGGCCTGTTGTATTTAAAATGTTAAGTGCAATCAATATATGTATCCAATCATCCATTTCCAGTACACAAACTATGTAAAACTTTATGGACAATATAGAGACACCTTCAATGGACCAGCAAGGCAGAAAATGATAGGAAGAAATGACAGAAAGCAAAGGAATAAAGAGAGTGACAGAAAAAAGGAAATATCAAGCACAGAATTTCCAGAAGGTGAGGATATTATTTATACTGAAAAAGCACCTGGCCACTGGAGGTGACAAGCATGTAAGAGCAAAGTACAAACAAAATACTAAGATAATGAGTGTGTGCAAAGACACAAACACACACCATTATAATCAAATACCATTTATTTTAGTACTGAAATTTTAAGAATAATAAGAACACAACTCAGAAATTTTGAAAAACATAAAGATTGTGAATAAATGTACAACCACTGCAGAAAAAAATCTCATTTTCAAAGGAAAGCATGAAATAACGTGTTCGAGGAAAATTTTAAAATGATCATTATAATGTAAAATGTCACATTTTCAAACAGGCACGCACACATGTGCATGCACACACACAAACACACGCGCGCACACGCACACACACACACACGCACACATAACACACACATGCATGCATGCACACACTCATACAAAAACAAAACAAATAGTAAGACAAAGAAAATAATGTAAGCGGTAGAAGAAACAACTCTGTTCAGTCACTAACATTTCTTGTAGAAAGCTGCAAAAAACAAACAAAAAACAACACACACACATACTGTAACGCCGCGACCATGAAAAAAATCAGGCAGTCCGTCAAACATGATGAATATAACCCTCTGACTCCTGCGCCTCATCCATGACCAGCAAAAATTTAGCCCTTTTGATTCCCTCACTCTATTCACCAGCTTCTTGCACTGAAGCTGGTGGATAGGATGAGAGAACCAAAAGAGTTGAATTTTTGCTTTGCTGTCATGGTTGACAAAGCCGGATGCTGGTGGATAGCTGAGGGAGTCAAAGGGTTAAAACACCCACGTGGGTGCAGCGGTCACAGGGTAAGGTGTTGGATATCCAAATACGAGGTCCGGGTTCGATCCAGCCAGGGTACATCCAAGCTGTTGGTAAAAGATGGAGATTATTCAATCTGCCAGGTGAACGTGCGCCAAGACATACTAAAGCTAAAACCCCTTTCACATGAAAACATCAACAAAACATCAAATGTAGGCCTACATGCTAAACATCCTGCAAGTCATGTCACAGTGACTTATGCAAACATGAAAATGCCCAGAATGCACACTGACCAAAGACAAATTATGAAGACTGTGTAGCAACAAACAGTCCGTGCAGTGTGGATAAAATAATGTGCATGCACACAACAAGAAAAATATGTGAAACTACAACAATAACAATAACACACACATCACACACACACACAATACAACATATATATAATATATATATATATAAAATGAAAGATATTAATATATATAATATGTATGATATATATATATATATATATATATATATATATATATATATATATATATACGATATATAGTATATAAGTTATAAAATATGGTTTACACACTGTCAACCCATGAACTGGTAAAGCCAAACAGAGCTGGAAATACACTGAACACAAGCACATGTTTCAAAATGCACCAGCACACAGAAAGAACAAACTTTGCCATCCGTTTGCCCATTTCTTTGTTTGAGGCTTTTTTCCTTTTTTGTTTATCTACTTCATACACACATCTTGAAACAAAAAGATGGCACAGCACCTGAAACATAGGGAAAATGTTTCCATCTGCCCTGACAACACTTTTATTTCAAATAACAAAACCTTTCTATCCATCCCCACCTACCAAAAAACAAAATGCACATGTACCACACAACACTCTCTCCTCTCTTCTCTCTCACACACACAATCATGTGCGCACACAGCACACAACACACACACACACACATACACTCACAACTACACAACACACACACACACACACACACACACACACACATCTCTTAAGAAAATGTTATACCTTTCATTCCCTCATTCAATCCATCAGTTGCACAAACGTCACCCTTTTATTCCCTCACCCTATCTACCAGCTTGTACATAAGATGAACAGGGTGAGGAGTGTTCTTTTCCATTTCCTGTCCATATGGTCAGGCAACATCCAGCAATTAACACCTTCCTGCAGGCACCTGGTGGATAGGGTGAAGGAGTGAAAGGGTTACTGCAGGAAGCTGGTGGATAGGGTGAAGGCGTGAAAGGGTTACTGCAGGAGCTGGTGGATAGGGTGAGGGAGTGAAAGGGTTACTGCAGGATGCTGGTGGATAGGGTGAGGGAGTGAAAGGGTTAATGTGAGAAGCTGGTGGATAGGGTGAGGGAGTGAAAGGGTTACCGCAGGCAGCTGGTGGATAGGGTGAGGTGGAGGTTACTGCAGAAGCTGGTGATAAGTGGGAGGAAGGTCTGCGGAACTGTGGATAGGGTAAGGGAGTGAAAGGGTTACTGCAGGCAGCTGGTGGATAGGGTAGGGAGTGAAAGGGTTACTGCAGGAAGCTGGTGGATAGGGTGAGGGAGTGAAAGGTTACTGCAGGAAGCTGGTGGATAGGGTGAGGTGAAGGTATGCAGAAGCTGGTTGTAGGGTAAGGCTGAAAGGTTAATGTGAAAGCTGGTGGATAGGGTGAGGGGTGAAAGGGTTACGCAGAAGCTGGTGGACAGGGTGAGGGCTGAGTTAGAGCTATTTATCCAGTTCCTGCTGGGTGCCCTGTTGAGGTGGAGGACTGGGTACTGCTCCACCCAGAAGAAACCTCAATGAGTGAACACCGTTCTAGTCTAACATCTATGACTGTGTAGACATGTGTGTCATATTGCATGGTACCATGGTTTGTTAGAAAAAAACCCAGCGCCTGCAAGGTCAGGTACCACAGACTTCAGCCCTCTAGATTTTGTCCCTTTTTTCTTTAAAAGGACTATTGCACTTAGATAGATTTCTTTTCTGTTCACCTTTTTTATCCCTCCCCTTCCCCCACCCCCTTTTCTACACCACCTTAATGGCCACAGAAGCTGGTACAGTTTTTTCATGCACTGATGATGATGATGATGATGATAATAACCATGATGCTATGAGTTCCATCTAGGATTGAGGCTACATGATAGGACTGTACCCTAAGCTTACTATTATAATTATCCTGGCATCAACCAGGCCTAAGAGATACAGACACCTGCAGCACTGGTCAGAATATTTATGAGCAACAACCTTAACACATTCCATACCGCATCACGAGATCCTTGATGACTCAGTTTTCTCTCTCCGTGGACCGCATCACGAGGATTTCATGCCCTGAACCGTAGTTTCAGTTTCGAGTATATAAATAGAAAATGACCGCATTGCTGACGTGAATCCTTTTCAGGCAAAGGGACTATACTCTTGTCATGTCCTTTCTGCGTTTATGCGTTTGAAGCAGCAAAAATGGCCAAAAAAAACAGGCGTAATTTGAGTGTTTCTGAAATCTCTCTCCTAACATTACTTGGTCAATGGTTAGTACAGTGACCTATTTTCTTGGTAAGGAAAAGGGTTAATGATGATCCATTAAGTGGATGAAGCTTGACTGTGTGGTCCCAGTCTTCCCAATGGGCCCATAGCATGTAAAACTCTGGTAGGTGCTGGTCAAAGCCAAAATATCCCACAAAGATTTTTGAAGGGACTGATGGGGATTCAAACAGACAACCTTCCAGTTGGTAGTCCGTTGCGCTAACCACTACACCGCAGCAACTGGTGTCCTCCAGGTTTTCTGTAGGAGTTCCCTGCCCTTGGCTCATGGCCAGAAGATCTACCCTGTGAGCAGAAGGGGACACAGCTTTAGGTGGCCTTTATCTGCTTGATGGCTCTTTGATAAGACCTATACAGAGAGAATTTTCAAGTGTGGTGTTGCCAACAAGAGCTAACCCACTCCGTCCTGATAGAAACCGTTACTTACTGGTCCAGCCAGGACTGCTTAATCATCCAAGCAAACCTGGCTTATTTTGCAGCTAACCTTCATGTCTGAAGGACATGAGCCATCTGCCGCCTGTGAGCCACTGGACTGGGAATGTCTGCCCTACCACCAAGTTGGACGCAGCCAGATACAAAACACATGTATGTTTGCTTTACTATCATGGCTGATACAGCAGGAAACCTGTGGATAAGGAGAGGGAGATGTCAATGGGTTAAACATAGTTAACCCTTTTTCTTCTCCGCTAAAAATCCGAGATCAACAAGACATGATTTACACTTTGAACTTGTAACTGAAATAGAAACACACACACAAAAAAAGGATGAATTCCAAAGTTTACACAGCATCACAGACAATATCTAGGAATCATTACTTAACGTAAATAAATTATCATAAAATGTGGCTGTTAATATGGTAAAGAAAATGGAAAAGAAATATAATATGTGGAAAAAAGGAAACAAAACCTTCATCAGATGGTCTAATGAGGTATGTAGTCACCATTGTCATTGAACATCATAGTAACACATGGTCGTAATCAGCAAGATTCATGGTTCATCCATTAATCACCACTTCTCTCATCATCATCCTAATACTTTAACTGAAGAACTTCATCTGTCTTTATAGCTTGTTACCTTCTCTTCCTGTCTCTCTCCTATCCCTACACACACACCCTTATATTTATTTTTCCTACTGTTTAAAGCCCAGCCAACAGCGTATAGCCATATCAGGGCTATAACCATTTCAAATTGTACCTAACACCCTGTTGGAAAAAAAAAACTGGAAAAACATTAAGTACATATATCAATGCAGTCAAGCACATAATGTTGGGATATGCCCCTGGTGTTGACCATTCTGTCCAATTTATTGTAAAAAAAACAACCTGAATACAAAAAAAACATAAGTAAGTGCACTAACAAATACAAAGTACATTAAACGTATATAAAAACTGGCCTAAATTACCTGAAACTGCTTCTGCACATCACACTTTTAACAACCAAAAATGCCATTGATACGTGTACCCAATTATCAATCCTAAAAGAAAGTAAGCAAGGCTTTATGAAAAACATATATGTCAATAGGCCTGCACGGCAGAAAATGATAGGAAGAGATGACAGAAAGCACAGGAGAAAGGCAAAAATCAAGAACAGTGACAGAAAAGAGGAAATTTCTAGCACAGAATTTAAGAAGGTGGGGATACTATTTATACTGAAAGAGCCCCTGGCAACTCTATAGGGGAAAACACACCCAAATATAAGCATATTTCCCCTCTGGCAACGCACAGCATGGCGCTCGCATGCAGCACGAACACACACACGAAAAAAGAACACAACCGTACAATTTTGCATCAGCAGACAAATACTCCAGTCTCCATCTCAACACCAATCCATCAACTCGACCAACAACTGGTTGGGAACGTTGGGGAAAAACTTCTTCATCGTGGGCTTCCACTCTTGACAGATACTGCGGAAAAAAATCAAGCTCCCTTGCAGCGCCATCAGATACTTCTCACTGTGGTGGTAGGAATACAGCGACTGCAGATAGTGCCGCAGCAAGATGATGTACTTGTCACGAATGGAGTTGATCAGCTGTCGATCGATGACACGCTCATCGCACGGGTCGAACAGCATGACGCAGTGAAGCAGGGCGTAGAGCGTCACGTCATTTTTAACGATGGATTTGATGCTGCGGCAAAAGGTGACACTGAGGTCGGTGCCAGGATGACCCGGCATGAGTTTGAGGACGTGTTCCAGCGTGAAGTAACCCAACCGGGTCAGCCAGGCGTTCTTCTCCACAATGTACAGCGCACAGCTCCGTAGTCCCAGCACCTGTGGCAGAATTGTTGCTCTTATTATTATAACTATCATTACTATCATTATCATAATTATTGTTGTTACTATTAAGATTATTATCATCGTTATTATTGTTGTTATCATTATGATTATTATTTAAATGCCAGCTCACTGTTCAGAGTCATATGTCAGGGCTATAACCATCTCAGACAAAACACACATATCTAAACACATCAATAACCCTGAAAAAAAGAAAACTTGGAAAAGAAAATTCAGTACACATGTCATTGTACTCGCTCATATAATCCAAAAATATACCCCCGGTTTTGACGTTTTTTTCTTCTTTTATTGTTGTTAATTAAAGCCCAGCCGACTGCGCAGAGCCATATCAGGGCTATAACCACTTCAAAACACAAAACTTCAACAGGAAAAAAAAAGAAAAGAAAAGAAAATTAAGTACACATATCGATGCATTTGCACACATAATCCAAGGACATGCCCCCTGTGTAGGACACACCTGAATACAAATATAAGCATAATTAAGGACACCAAAACATATATAAAAACAGGCATACATTACTCAAAATTGCTTCCGCATATCTCACCTCCCCAGAGCCAAAAATGCACCTAATACATGTACCCAATTATCAATCCGAAGAAAAAGTATGTAAAACTTTATCGAAAAAATACAGGTGAATGGATCATTAAGGCAGAAAATAAGTAGAAATGACAGAAAGCAAGGCAACAAGGCAGAAACAAAGAGAGTGACAAAAAAGAGGAAATTTCTAGCACAGAATTTCCAGAAGGTGGGGATACTATTTATACTGAAAAAGCCCCCGGCAACCCAACGGGGAACGGTGTTGACCGCTCCACCCAATTTATCACCATGGGGTATAAAAAACAAAGGTAAATATAACTACAGACACTAAAACATACATGAAAAATGGCCTATACAATTACTTCTGCACTTCACATTTCTTTAGAGCCAAAAATGTAGTAGTGTTGTTGTTGTTTAAAGCTAAAGTGAACTGCTCAGAGCCATATCAGAGCTATAACCGCTTCAAAACATACAAAAAACTTCAACAAGAAAAACGGAAAAGAAAATGAAGTACACATATCAATGCATTTGCGCACATAATCTAAGAACGCGCCCCTGGTGTTGACCAGGGGATTTAAAAAAACACATCTGAATACAAATTTAAGCATACATCAAGACATCAAAACATACATAAAAACAGGGATAAATTACCTAAAACTGCTTCCACATATCTCACCTCCATAGAGCCAAAAATGCAATTCATACATGTACCCAATAATCAATCCTAAGAAAAAGTACATAAGACTTTATTGAACACATACAGGTGAATGGACCAGCAAGGCAGAAAATGACAGGAAGAAATGACAGAAAGCAAAGGAGGAAGAAAGAAAGAAAGAGAGTGACAGAAAAGAGGAAATTTCTAGCACAGAATTTCCAGAAGGTGGGGATACTGTTTATACTGAAAGAGCCCCTGGCATCCCCATGGGGGGAAAGAATGTAGTTATTACAATTATCAATCCTAAGAAAAAGTGTGCAGCGCATTATAGAACACATACAGATGAATGAACCAGCATGACATAAGATTATAGGAAAAAATGACAGAAAGCAATAAAGCAAGGCAGAAACAAAGAGAGTGACAGAAAAAGGCAATTCATACCACAGATTTTCCAAAACATGGAGGTACTATTTAGATGGAAACAGCCCCCACATCCCCATCGGGACTGAGAAAGAGTGAGTTCAAGATAGAAAGAAAGAGAGAGATTGTTACTGGAAGGTTTTGGTGGACAGAATATGAAATTGCCTGAATGTGACCAATCCATCTAGAACAAACTCCTAACTCCATAAATCAGCCAATGACATAATGACAGGATCTTTAACGTGCAGATTCAATATTCTGCACATATACACACAAAGGGGGTTGTTAGGTGTCAGCAGGCCTACACACCATGACCTGGAAGATAAAAAAATCTCCAACCTTTATTCACGAAGTGGAGGTGTCTTGGCGAATCAAACCCACAACCTCCTGACAAGAAGTTTGAGGTTTACCCACTTTCCTAACACATCCATTGTCTTGGCTCTTTGTGTTCTACTATGTACGTTTGACAAAGGCCTGCTGGCCAAATTCTGAGCCTGTCTTGTTTTGTCAATTAAATGCACAATCTTATTTTCTTTTTGTCAACTAAATACATATTCTTATTTTCTTTTTGTCAACGAAATACATATTCTTATTTTCTTTTTGTCAACTAAATACATATTCTTATTTTCTTTTTGTCAACTAAATACATATTCTTATTTTCTTTTTGTCAATTAAATACATATTTTATTTTCTTTTTGTCAATTAAATACATATTCTTTTTCTTTTTGTCAATAAATACATATTCTTATTTTCTTTTTGTCAATAAAATACATATCTATTTTCTTTTTGTCAATTAAATACATATTCTTATTTTCTTTTTGTCAATAAAATACATATTCTTATTTTCTTTTTGTCAATTAAATACATATTCTTTTTTTTTTTTGTCAAGTAAATACATATTCTTATTTTCTTTTTGTCAACTAAATACATATTCTTTATTTTTTTTTGTCAATAAATACATATTCTTTTTTTTTTTTGTCAATTAAATACATATTCTTATTTTCTTTTGTCAATTAAATACATATTCTTTTTTTTTTTGTCAATTAAATACATATTCTTATTTTCTTTTTGTCAATAAATACATATTCTTATTTTCTTTTTGTCAATTAAATACATATTCTTTTTCTTTTTGTCAATCTAAATACATATTCTTTTTTTTTTTTGCCAATTAAATACATATTCTTATTTTTTTTGTCAATTAAATACATGATTCTTATTTTCTTTTTGTCAATTTAAAATACATATTCTTATTTTCTTTTTGTCAATTAAATACATATTCTTATTTTCTTTTTGTCAATTAAATACATATTATTTTCTTTTTGTCAATAAATACATATCTATATTTTCTTTTTGTCAATAAAATACATATCTTTTTTTTTTTTGTCAATTAAATACATGATCTCATTTTCTTTTTGTCAATAAAATACATATTCTTATTTTCTTTTTGTCAATTAATAATATTATATTCTTTTTGTCAATAAAATACATAATCTATTTTCTTTTAGTTTCAAAAAATTCCATAACTATTTCTCTTTGCAAGAGATACCATACATTCACATTTGCAGTACATCTCATTGCTGATTGTCAATAAAATACATAATCTAATTTTCTTTTTGTCAATAAAATACATATTATTTTCTTTTTTCAATAAAATACATACTCTAATTTTCTTTTTGTCAATAAAATACATAATCTTATTTTCTTTTTTCAATAAAATACATACTCTAATTTTCTTTTTGTCAATAAAATACATATTCTTATTTTCTTTTCATGTATTTGTAATTTGTATCATCATCATCAACATGTCAATATCATCATCATCATCATCATCATCCATTATTTACATTACCTGATTTGTGGAGGCTTTCAACAAAGCAATCTGCTCGTCAGTGCGAAGCTGCCGAAAGTCTTCCATGCGCTTTGCGAAGGAGATGGCGTTACGAGCATGGCATTCACATTCCTGCCAGTACATCTCAGGCGTGACGTTCTCTTTGGGAATGAAGTCGCTGGGTGGAGAGCCCTGCAGGATGGCTAACAAAGTGTCCTGGTAGGCGGCTGACAGCTGGGTCAGCAGGCATCGCTCCTCTTCCGACAGCCGCCAGTACATGCAGGGGTCAGAGGGCAAGGCGTCACGAGGTACGTGCTTGAAGGAACTGATGTACTGTGACTGGGCGATCAAGGATGACGACAGCGGGGGGAGATCCTCCAGAAGCTGCGTCGACTCCGGTCTTGAAGGGGCGGGTGAAGGGGAAAGTGAAGGTGAAGGTGAAGGTCTTTGCTGCCAGTGTGCCGGAGGATGAAGGTTCCTGGGAGGGGCTGGAGGAGGTGGATGGGAAAGATCCACAGAATGAGGGACCACACCGTCCTGCTTTGGGCACATCGTCTTCGTTGTCATCGTCTCCGGGTTGGAGATGACCATCTCAAAATTCTGGCCGGCCTGCATGGGGGCGGCAGTCAAGTTCCACTGACTCTCAGAACGTGAAGACGATGCTGAAGAGTTCACCACAACCACAGGTATGTCAGATGTGTTCCACTGACTTCCTGAAGCAGCACCATCAGAAGAGCTCACAAAGGTCACAGGGATACCTGTTCTGTTCCACTGGTCACCTACTGAAGATGCCAGCGATTCTGCCACCATTCTTTCTTTGCTGTCGACCTCCGCGACCGGCAGCCACCATGTCTGTTGTGCCGTCACGTCCGTCACTGGGTATGGACTTTGTGCCAGGTTTGAGTGTGCGATTTCCGGTTCCATGGACTTGTCTGTGGCTGTGGTAGTGACCGAGCACATTGCAGAGTGAACATGACTGCCGTCTGACTCCAAGGACGAATTCTGCACATTCTTTTTGGATCGGTTTATGTTCACTTTCTGCATTCGCTCCTTCTTCTCGTCATCATCTGCATGCATACAACAGAAAATATTAAGACATAATACAAGGAATGTCTTTTTATCCCTCCTCCACTGTGTATCATCAACAGATAAAACAATAAAAAATACATCCTCCTCCACTGTGTATCATCAACAGATAAAACAATAAAAAATACATCCTCCTCCACTGTGTATCATCAACAGATAAAACAATAAAAAATACATAAAACAATTATAATGGCCTCACAGAGCAGGATACTACCTGACTCTTATAGAAGGTGCTGCTTGGCAACTTTCTTCCCTTTCTCTGTGGGTTTGTTTTGTTTTGTTTTGTTTTGTTTCCAATTTTTCTCAGGTGCATGCATGCATGCTGTTTTGCTCACACCATGCCGGCAGTATGCGCCTAATGTCAGTTTCAAAATAACAACAATAAAAAGAAGACTCCATATAAGCGCTGATCTGTTGTTTGCAGATAAACCAGACATACTGAAGATCATGCTTAGCGTTGATAAACACCAAACTGACTCTTTGAGTGGATATTGAGTATGCAAAGTGTTGTAACAGCATCTGTTTTTGGAAGGTTTCAAACTGCAGTCAAACGACCCGTGTGTAGCTGGCATGTTACAGTTTCACGCTCGGAGTAAATTCCATATGCACTAACACCATGTTATGGAGGAGATGCAAAGTGATCATGGCATGCATAAACCCTAAGCCTGCACACAAACCTTATGCACAGATCTTAAGGTCCTACATAGTGTGCAGGCTTTCTATCTTTATACGAGGGTTGTTCAATTTAAGATGACACTAGGCTTGCCGTTTGAAAACGAAGCAACGCACAGAAAAATGTTTATACCAAACACAACTTTAAAGTTTACCTGATTAGCATGCAGAAAATAAAGTTGACATCATGACGCAACTCGGAGTATGACGTAATTACAAATGTGTTTCAAATAGCTGAGCCTGAAAAAAATGGACGTCACCAATGAGCAATTTCGTTTCTACACTTTCACAAGGCTACAACTTGGTGACGATTGTAGGAAGATACACGCAGATTTGCAAGCTGTTTACGGAACGGATTGTGTGTCTTACCGCACAGTTTGCAGGTGGGTCAAACAATTAGGAGCAGGTAGAGTGCCATCTGATTGGGGTAATCGTGCAGAGCGAGCTTTACCAGCTCGGAACGAACAAAACATTGCATATGTGAAAAGACTGATAGAGGAGGATCCACATTCGACTGTGCGGGAATTAAGCGAGGCATGTGAGCTTTCAATTGGCACCATTAACAACATTCTGCACAAAGACCTTCACATGAGAAAACTGGCTGCAAGATGGGTGCCACATCTCTTAAGTGATGATCAGAAGCAGCAGCGGGTGGCATGTTCACGCAAACTGCTCGATGAGTTTGAGCCCAACGGGCCAAAACGACTGTGTGACTTAGTGACGGGAGATGAGAGTTGGCTCACATTCTATGGCATCCCCAACAAACACTGCAACCGCATGTGGGTTGGCCCTGACGGAGACCGACCAGTTGTTCTTCGCCCAGGATTCCAGAGTCGCAAGCGACTGTTTTCTATTTTTTTCAACACGCAAGGCCTTGTGGCAATTGACATTTTGCCTGAGAAATCAACAATCACTGCCTCCTACTATACCCAAGTTGTGCTCCCCAAAGTTGTAGGAAAAATCCATGAGCAGCGCCCAACCGTCGGCACCCAGAGGACCCTTCTTCTGCATGACAATGCCAGTGCCCATAAGGCGAAGGTCACCACAACCTTCCTGAGCGAGCAAGGGATCCAAGTTTTGGACCACCCACCCTACAGCCCCGACTTGGCCCCATGCGACTTCTGGCTGTTCCCTGTTCTGAAGGAAAAGCTCGCTGGGCGTAAGTTTGACCGGGTACAAGACCTCGCCAAAGCCGTAAGATCAGAGTTGTCTGGTCTGCCTAAAACCGACTATCAGAGGGCGCTTGAGAATTGGCGTAGGAGGCTTGAACTTTGCATCCTAGCCAACGGAGAATACTTCGAGGGGATGTAAAAGTTTCAAGTTGCTGAGATGAGAGGTACGTTTTTTAAGGGGGTGGTGACATCTTAAATTGAACAACCCTCGTAAACCACCCTGTGGCCCAACCCGAGGGTCAAACCCATGACCCCTACGTTACTCTAGCAATCAAAGCTAACCAGCCACCAGTTCTAATCTATTATCTATCACAGCAGACAACAGGCAAATCTTTCTACAACCATGCAGTTCTACGTTTAGTGTTAAGTGCTTTGCTCTGTGGAACACTTTCAAAAGTTGCCCAGAACAGACCGTCACACAATTGTAAGTGTCAGTCAAGATGTTTCCAGTACCAGGTTGAAACCTTGATAGATAAAAGCAAAAGAAAGGAAGGTGCAACCTGTCCACAGAGCATAGCTCTGTATGTCTGATGCTACAGATGTGGTCCAACATAAGCAATGAAATCAGGTGGAGACACCCCCATATAAAACAACGTACCCAGAATAAGATCAGATCGCATGCCCACGTCAAAACATTTCTTCAGCCGACAAGCTGGACAGAAACGACGCGTCAGGATGGTGACTTGGCACTTCTCTTGGAAGGCGCACTTTATGGCTCTCTGAAAACACACGTGTCAGGCTGAAAACATCATTTAAAATAACCACCAATCTGGACAAGGCTGAAAACATGTTGACATAAACACATAGATAAATCATGTCTCACACAACACACATAAATCCAGAATGATCAAACCAATGCAACAATCTCCCTTTTCATGTAAATATAATTATGGAAAATCCAGATGTTACATTTCTCAAGATCACTGTGACTCTGAACAAGCTTCAGATGCCAGAAGACTTGCCATGTGAGAAGGACACTGGCACACTGACTCTACTTTGTTATTACTGTTTGTCTATATCTTGGCAAAAATGACGTCAGTCCATATGGAATTTGTTCCAAGCAGGGAGACGTCATCCTGAAAAACAGAAACTTGTTAAAAAATCAATAAAAAGACATTTGAAAAGAAATGACAGATTGTCACAACCATGAAAAATAATATGAAAATTCTCAAAAGTTCCTAAGAAAGCGCTGTTCACCCACCATCCCCAAAAGTGCTGAGTTTAGACACTTTTTGGATCCATATGACCTTGAACTTGGCACCATGACATCCAAATTTGTGGCCTCTCAATGGTATACAGCTTTGGCCTTAAAGCTCCATGCAGAAACATCACAGAAAATCTTGCTAAAACATTTCTATCACAGACACGCAGCCAGCCAGCCAGCCAGACACACATCCCTCTGCTGTCAATTAATAAACAGAGTCTGAATAAAAAAATTTTCAAAAGCAGAAAATGTTGCAACCCCCCCCCCCCCCCCCCCCCAAAAAAAAAAAAAAAAACCCAGAAAAAACATCAAACCAACCAACCAAGCAAAAACCACCAAACCTGAAAATATGTCTAATGTAAACATAGCAGAAAATATGTCAATCTAAAAATACTGAACACACAAACACACACACACACACACACACACACACACACACCATCATCACCACCACCACCAACAACAACCATGACCTTCCTTAAAAAAAATCATCACAAATCAAACCTTGCTGAAAGCATTTCTACGGAAGAAAGCCTTGCACGTCTCGCAGGCCAACGTTCCAAAGTGATGAGCCGATGCCTTGTCTCCACACACCTGGTATATACATACACTCACTGTACTCACAGATACATACATTGCAATTACAGATACAGTCATTTTACTTATACAGGGGGATGCAAAAGTAGGTATACGGTAAGTATCACATCATTATTATAATGCTTAATTCTGGTCTCGATTAGAGGAGTGTGTGAATACCGACGGCAAGCACTTTGAGTATCTGAGGGATTAAGG
Source organism: Monoplex corrugatus (assembly GCA_030674185.1). Classification (NCBI taxonomy): domain Eukaryota; kingdom Metazoa; phylum Mollusca; class Gastropoda; order Littorinimorpha; family Ranellidae; genus Monoplex; species Monoplex corrugatus. The sequence goes on along the minus strand of CM060309.1, from coordinate 97,546,485 downwards.
CTGTGCTTGTTATTACATGTATATGCAATATTCATTTCTTTGAATAATAAATGCAATGATTGCATATTTATTGCAATCACACATACATTTATTTCAGTAATAGATTTGGTCATTCTAATTACAGTATCATCACATATATATTTATTGCAATTTACTGCTGTATGCACTACCATTTGAGCGGCGCGTCACGCACAAAAAAAATTTAAACCAGTCTGCCTTGACCTTTGTGATGAAAATGTAAGTCTAAACTTTCTTCAGGGTTTTAGTTTTTGAAAGGATGAACAAGTTCTATCTGAGAACTCTTCTCTAGTGAAAATCAACAAGACTCTTTCAAATAACCTATCCAGTCTGTGATTGGACCATGAGTCATGTGATTCTGATTCAGCCACGTTGGCCCACAGTGATTAAGGTGGTGTAGAAAATGAGACCAAAAAAAAAAGAAGTAAAAAAAAGAAGAAAAAAAAAAGAAAGAAAAGAAAAGAAAAGAAAGACAAGCAAAAAAGGAAATCTTCCTAAGTGCAATGATCCTTAGAAAAATACAAAGGTTGTACCACAGTGATGAGCATGGCAAACCTCATGAAAGCCAGCTTTTCATATGAATCAACCAATCAGTGAATAAATCATGTTTAGCTTACAGGCTATCTGAAGTGTTTTATGAAGTTTGATTGTCATTTACCACTCTTTTCTGTGTGTGTGTGTGTGTGTGTGTGTGTGGTGTGTTGTGTGTGTGTGTGTGTGTGTGTGTGTGTGTGTGTGTGTGTGTGTGTGTGTGTGTGTGTGTGTGTGTGTGTGTGTGTTGTGTGTGTGTGTGTGTGTATGTGTGTGTGTGTGTGTGTATGTGTGTGTGTGTGTGTGTGTGTGTATGTGTGTGTGTGTGTGTGTGTGTGTGTGTGTATGTGTGTGTGTGTGTGTGTGTGTGTGTGTGTGTGTGTGTGTGTGTGTGTGTGTGTGTGTGTGTGTGTGTGTGTGTGTGTGTGTGGTTCACGGTCTACCAGTTATAAGTGTGACCTCCTAAAAATATCCTGGTGACCCCTTGAAAATTTGGATGTAAACTTTACACACTGACCCTGACCCCTTAATTTTAAGGACATAATCATCACCTCCAAAGAAATTTAGCATACTGATTTCTGTCGACAAACCTGACATAATTTCTCCCCATGGACACGCTGTCGTTTTCTCAGAGGACGCTCTCTCTCTTCATTGGGTACAGTCAGATCCTGACCACTGTCCGGTTGGCTTGTCGGTGAACTCATCTTGTCACTCTCCCTGCAAATCAACACAACCAAATAACATGACAATGAAGTCAAACGGAATAGGAAAACATACCAGTCAAGATGGTGAGGTGGTCAGCATAATGAAGTAGTGATTGGGAGATGCGAGTTCAAACCTCCATTGTAAAAAAAAACAAAAAAAATTGGATTGGATTTTTCACTCAATCGGCTTTTAGTTTTACCCAGAGGTGGACATGCTAGGTGTTTGTTGAGACGACCAGAACTACACACAATCCAGTATCAACCACTTTATGATGCATTATTGAGGGTTTTGTTCATATTTTCTTATCAACACTGCAGGTGTCTGTATTTCTCAGGCCTGGCTGTTGTCAGGACAGATTATGAAAGCTAACATATACATATAGTACAGCCCTGTCACACAGCATCAATCCTGAACGGAACTCCAATAATAATAATATAATATATTTTATTTATATAGCGCAAAATCTTGACAAAATCAAATCTAAGCGCTGAGCGTATACATGCATACATACCTACATACATATGAGCGTATACATGCATACATACATGCTTACATACTTACATACATAAATCTAAGCTGAGCGTATACATGCATACATACATACATACATAAATCTAAGCGTATACATACATACATACATACATACATACATACGTACGCACATGCATACATAATAATTACAATATTTATATAGCGCAAATCTCGACAAAATCAAATCCAAGCGCCGAAAAGACACACACGCACACACGCACGCACACACGCACACACACACACACACACACACACACACACACACACACACACACACACACATGCATGGCCACAAATGGGGAGAAAAGAATAAAAGCAATAAAAGCAAGAATAAAACCAATGGAAAACCACAGAGAGCACATCATATACAATTTTATATTAAAACAAAGTGATTCCCCTCCGAGCGGAGACAGGCTGCAGAGGGGGGTTGAGTGAGGTTAGGATTTTATGCAGAGGAGAAAAGGTGAGTTTTGAGAGCGGACTTGAAGGAGGCAAAAGTAGGTTGCTGACGGACTGAGAGAGAAAGTTTGTTCCAGGAGAGTGGACCAGAAACAGAGAAGGCTCGTGGACCATAGGTATTGAGCTTAGTGCATGGAAAGCGAAAAGTCAGAGGATCGGAGGCAGAGCGGAGGGTACGTGAGGGAACATAGATCTCAAGTAGGCTTGACAGGTAATCAGGGGCTGCGTTATTGAGGCTTTTGTAGCACATGGTGTCTAGTTTGTACTGTATGCGCTTTGATACAGGGAGCCAGTGAAGTTGTGCCAGGAGAGGAGATATGTGGTCAGCTTTTTTCTTTTTGAGTACAAGGCGTACAGCATTGTTTTGAATGCGCTGTAGGATGTGAATGGTGGAGGCAGGAAGACCAGACAGGAGTGAATTGCAATAGTCAATGCGAGACATTATGAAGGAGAGAACGAGTTTTGCAGTTGTTTCGACAGAGAGATACTTCCTGATCAGGCTTATACGATGGAGATGATAGTAGCAAGATCTGGCAGTTTGAGAAACAAAGTTGTTCATGGAGAGGGAAGAGTCAATGCAGACACCAAGGTTTTTAGCTGAATCAGAAATTGGGACTGATGTGTTACATAATGGGAGAGAAAGAGGAGGCAGCTGGGAAAGTTTCTGACGGGTGCCAATGAGGATAGCTTCTGTCTTGTCGATATTAAGCTGAAGTCTATTGTGTGTCATCCAGTTCTTAATGTCCGAGTAACACTCAGTGGTGCGAGTCAACAGGCGCTGTATATTATCAGGTGAGTCACTATCTTGAAGTTGGGTGTCATCAGCATAGAAGTGGTGTTTTATAGAGTGGGAGTTGATGATGGTGGACAGGGGGGAGGTATAAAGAGTGAAAAGAACAAGGCCAAGGACAGATCCTTGTGGAACACCACAGGTCAGGTATGCAGGTTGAGAGTAAGTGCCATTGATGAGAACAGTTTGTTTTCTGTTTGATAAATACGAAGTGAAAAAGGAGAGAGCAATGTCAGAGATGCCAAAAGTATGATGAAGTCTAGAAAGGAGAATACCATGGTCAATGGTATCGAAAACTGCAGACAGATCAAGGAGTGTGAGGAGAGAGACTTTGCCAGTATCAGTTGCAAGGAGGAGATTGTTGAAAATGTGTAGTAGGGCAGTTTCAGTGCTATGGCACTGGCGGTAGGCTGACTGGAAAGGATTGAGGAGATTGTTGGCAGACAGGTGAGAGTTCAGCTGGTTGAGGACGACTTTTTCAAGGAGTTTTGACAAGAAAGAGAGATTAGAGATAGGCCTGTAATTTTTCAGTTCATTTGGGTCTAAATTGTGTTTCTTGAGGAGAGGGTGAACAATAGCAGACTTGAAAGAATCTGGGACAGTTCCAGTTTGAAAAGAAGTGTTGATGATGTCAGTGATGAATGGGAGGAGAGTAGGAAGACAATCGGAGTAGAGAGAACCTGGAAGAGGATCCAGTTCGCAGGTTTTGAACGACATGGATCTGATTGTGTTGAAAATTTCTTCTTGTGAGACTGGGGTAAAAGTAGTGAGAGGTGTGCCAGAGAAGGAAGGGTCAGGTGGGCATGGTTGACAGGGTGTCCTGTCAAGCCTGTCACGAAAAGTTTGTATTTTGGTGGTGAAATACTTAAGAGAATACAGATGGGAGTTCTTCATTTGTATGTTTTGTTGGGAGAGGTAAGTCTTTTCGTGTGCCAAGGAGATGATTCATGGTTGTAAAGAGTTCTTTTGAAGAAGAGGCATTCAGGATTTTGGTTTGGAAATAGCTTGTTTTTGCAGATGCAATGAGGGTGGATACTTTTGTTTTAGAGGCTTGGAAAAGTTGCCTGTGTACAGTGAGTTTGGATTTGCGCCAGCGGCGCTCTGCTCTGCGGCGGGCACGTTTTGCACAACCACAGCATCATCACTACCATCCCCATTCTCATCACCACAGCATTATGCAAAAAACTGTCTCCCAGATTCTGTGGCCCATCATGGCCTGCTGTCATGGTGACCTCAGATTCAGTGGGTTTGGTGGTGTGTTACAGAGCTAAAAAGAGGAAAATATACATATATATATATATATATATATATATATATATATATATATATATATATATATATATATATATATATATATATACACATACACATACACACATACAGGAAGCTGGTGGATAGGGTGGGGAAGTCAAAAGGTCAATTTTCAAATTTCTGCATTGGTGGATAGAGTGTGGGAATCAAAGTGTTAAGCCCAGCCAACTACACAGAGCTATAACAGAACTACAAGAGCTGTAACAGAGCTATAACAGAGCTGTAACAGAGCTACAACAGAGCTACAACAGAGCTACAACAGAGCTACAACAGAGCTATAACAGAGCTGTAACAGAGCTACAACAGAGCTACAACAGAGCTATAACAGAACTACAAGAGCAGTAACAGAGCTATAACAGAGCTGTAACAGAGCTACAACAGAGCTATAACAGAGCTGTAACAGAGCTGTAACAGAGCAGTAACAGAGCAGTAACAGAGCTATAAAAGACCTCTAACAGAGCTACAACAGAGCTGTAACAGAGCTGTAACAGAGCTATAACAGAGCTGTAACAGAGCTACAACAGAGCTACAACAGAGCTACAACAGAGCTATAACAGAGCTGTAACAGAGCAGTAACAGTGCTGTAACAGAGCTATAACAGAGCTGTAACAGAGCTATAACAGAGCTGTAACAGAGCTATAACAGAGCTACAACAGCTATAACAGAGCTATAACAGCTATAACAGAGCTATAACTGAGCTGTAACAGAGCTGTAACCATCTAAAAAAAAAGTACACCATACCTCAGTGGAGACAAAACTAAGAGCTGGAAAAGAAAATTAAGTACACATAATATACGGTTATGCCACTGGTGTTGATCACTCCGTCCAATGTATCACCAGGGGATTTAAAAAATATACCTGAATATAAATTGCACGGTGGCTGAGGACAGAGACTGAGAGAGGGTGGGAGATGTACCTGCAGCAACAAGGAACAGATTTGTATGGAGGGCCATGATTGCCAATGCCATGCAGCATGCAGGGCACATGATGATGATGATGATGACAAATTTAAACATAACTAAGTACATTAAAATATAAATATAAAAACAGGCTTCAGTTACCTAAATATTGCTTCTGCACATCACATTACCCTAGAGCCAAAAATACACTTAATACATGTACCCAATTATCAATCCTAGCAGAAACCTTGCTTTATGGAAAACATACAGATGAATGAACCAGCAAGGCAAAAAATGATAAGAAGAGATGACAGAAAGCAAAGGAACAAGGCAGAAACAAGGAGAGTGACAGAAAAGAGGAAATTTCTACACAGAATTTCCTGAAGGTGGGGAGACTATTCATACTGAAACCGGCAGTCCCACAAGGGACTGGATGCTTTTTATGGTTATTTATATTTTTGTTTAAAGCCCAGCCGACTGTATAGAGCCACATCAGGATTATAACCATTTCAAAACATACACAATACTTCAACAAGAAAAAAATGGAATAGAAAATTAAGTACACATATCAATGGATTCACGCATATAATCTAAGGAGATGCCCTGGCAAATGACAGAAAGCAAAGGAGCAAACGGCAAAGAAAACAAGATTCATAAAACTTTTATCCCTTCAAGTAACAGCTGTTCAAACCTGATTAACCCATAAGCCCTTAATATACAATCTCTCTTCATACAAAAATGTGCCCTTGTAAATACAAAAAATACAACATGAAACACACATAAAAAAATAAAAAATAAAATAAATAAAATAAAACACACAAACTTAATTTCATCACATCACAAAAACAGCATAATTTATGTACAAAATACCCCAAATCATACATTTGAAATTTCAAGTGAAATTCTCCACCCCTAATTGTAATCTTGTAATGAGTATAACAATCAACAACAACAACAACAACAAGTATACACATATAACATGAAAACAAACAAACAGCCTAGACACAAATCACAAACACAAAAATCTTGTCAACATACACGGCTTGATCGTAAAGCAGTCAGACTCCCATGTTTCATCAGCTACATTAACAATATTGTATCATACATTGAACAAACAGTATCCAGTTTTGGCTGTTGCTGGTGGTAAATATGGAAAGCTAGCTCACTTTGTGTGCAAATCATCCTACCCTTATTTAGTTCATGACTCTCAGAAACTCTTTCATACAGCGTAGCAAAATTTGATACAACCATAAACCTACCAAGTCGGACATGATAACCAAAGCTGAGAAGGTGTAGACACTCTGCACTGAAACATTGTCTGCTCTTCTTCATCGCAAGTTATTCCAAACAATTTAACCATTCTAGTCCTAATCCTACATATAAACTTCGAGCACTAACACAGCACACTTTTGTCACGCTGTGAAATGTACAGGTCTATGACTTTGTTTTCATGAAAGCAGTAATGTACATGCCCTACGTCACTATCAGGGGCAGTCAATCTTGTGATGTTGACATCACAGCTGGTGTTTGCTGTAAACCTTTGGACTCCCACAGTCTGTCCACTAGCTGCAAAAACATAACCTTTTGACTCCTTCACCCTATCCACCAGCTTCTTGTAAGATGCTGGTGGACAAGGTGCAGGAGTCTAAGGGTTTAAGAGGCATTGCTCCTACGAGGAAGCTTGTGGGTAGGGTGAGGGAGTCAACATATTTTTTGCTTTGCTAACATGGTTGTCAATATAGGTTGCTGGTGAATACAATGAGGGAGTCAAGGGCTTAAACTGATCATCCAGAAAAGCAAAGGAAAAAAAAACCACACACAATAAAACTGCATCTGTGAAGCATTTCATTGTCTTTGTTTGTTTGCTTGTTTTTGTTTGACTGAAAATTGCCTATGTTCACTGGCTTTTTCGTTTGTTTTCATTTGACTGAATTATCTATTTCTATACTTATCACAATATGACACCCACCCACCCCACTCCTCCCCCACCCCCTATTCCCCCACTCACCCACCCTGCTTTCTACACCACTTTAACCCTTTCACCGCCGATGTCGCCTTTTGGCGACCGTCTGGCAGACCACCAACATACTTTATTGTTGCATAATCCCAAACTCTAATCGTTTTTTTCTTTGACACTGAATATCATTTCTTACTTTAGAATAAGAACCCACCGACCCACTAGATGCATTTCTATTATTCCAACACCCTACTCTAACATTCTAACACTCATAGGTTAATGGGCACAGAGTTTAGAACAGTTTTTACAAAGCAAAGATGATGATGAGGAGGATGATAACCATGATGTTATGGAGTTCCATCTAGGATTGAGACTGCATAAGAAGACCGTACTCTATACTTATCATCATAAACATCTCCTGGCATCAACCAGGCCTGAGATACAGACACCTGCAGTGCTGGTCAGAATATTTGAGCAACACCCTCAAAGACGCATCTGTTAAATGAATAAGACTTGACTGAGTGGTCCCAGTCTTCTCAATGAGCCCATAGCATGCTGGGTGGGAGCCAGTCAGAGCTTGAAAAATCCCACGATGATTTTTCAAGGGACTGATGGGGATTCGAACCCACAATCTTCCAGTCAATAATCCGTTATGCTAACCACTACACCACGGTAACTGTAGTGAGTGATATTCTTGCTTCTTGTTTGTTTTGCTTCTTGTTTGTTCTGTGCACAAAAATATCACTATTTCTTTTGTGTGGGCAATCGATCAATTGTACACTTCACATAGATTAAGCTGCCCATATGATGTTGATGAATTGAT
>CM060309.1:97530961-97535961 GCA_030674185.1 Monoplex corrugatus | reverse complement strand
GTCAGCATGTATGGGTATATCAATAGTACGTACGTCAAACTTGTCAGCATGTATGGGTATATCAATAGTACGTACGTCAAACTTGTCAGCATGTATGGGTATATCAATAGTACGTACGTCAAACTTGTCAGCATGTATGGGTATATCAATAGTACGTACGTCAAACTTGCAGTCTTGTTTCATTAGTACAGTATGTGCATTAAAGACTGATGAAACAGCATCATGTTTTGGTTGTAATTAACGGTAAATATGGCTGCCAGTGTGTTTAAAGGTGCTTAATTCCATGTTAGTTTACACTGTATTTTTCTATGTGATATTTTATGGCGCGATATCTTTTGAAAGGAGAACACACATTTGGTAGAATATTTTCAAATTTGTAGTTACAAGTGTACATTTTCCCAAAAAGGATAGTTAAATCAAATCTTGTTCTTGATAAATGTATCACAGAAACCCCAATTTTAGAGGCAAAAATGATAAAGTTATGTTCTTATCTGTAGGAGATATGAGCATGATGGGATGGTGTGAAGTTTTACAGTTAAAAACAGTTCAGTGTAGCTCTGTTTTCTTCTGTCCTGTCTTAACCCCTTGACTCCCACACCCTATCCATCAACTGCAAAAATTTAACCCTTTAACTCCCTCACTAAGGTGAAGGAGTCAAAGGGTTATGTTTCTGCTTTGCCAGCATGGTTGACAATGCAGGATGCTGGCACACAGGGTGTGGGAGTCGAAGAATAAAGACTGTGTCACTACCCCTAAGCCACCCAGTCTGGCTCTCCAACACACCCACCAACACTGAGGTCACCATCAGAGAAACGCAGGAAGAGCCACATAATCTGGGACAGTATTTCACAACACTATGATGATGGGATGATAATGACGATGCTATAAATTTCCATTCTGGATCAAAAGTGTGTGATATGGCTGTCCTCAAAGTAAATCCTGACCAGGCCTGAGAGATACAGACACCTGTGAAGCTGGCCAGGAAATGTGAGCAACATCCTCAATGATACACCTGAAAAGTGTATATAACATTTGACTGAGTGGTTCATGTCTTCCCAAAGAGCTCATAGCAAGCTACATTCTGAATAGGAGCCCATCAGGCCTGTTACTGTTACTGTTATGTTTGTTTAAAGCCCAGCTGACTGTAGAGCCATATCCGGGCTATGAGTGTTTCAAAATAAACACAATACTTCAACAGGAAGAAAAAAAGGAAAAGAAAATTAAGTACACATATCAAGTAGATGCCCTTGGCGGTGACTACTCCATCCAATTTATCACAAAGGGGATTTTAAAAAAAAGTGAATACAAATTTAAACATAACTAAGGACACTAAAACATAATGTAAAAACTGGCCTAAATTACTTAGAACTACATGTCTCATTTCCCTACAGCCAAAAATGCACTTAACACACATACCCAATTATCGATCCTAAGAGAAGTACATAAGACTTTATCTAACACATACACGTGAATGGACTAGCAGGGTAGAAAATGAGAGGAAGAAATGACAGAAAGCAAAGGAGCAAGGCAAAAACAAAGTGAATGACAGACAAGAGGACATTTGTAGCACAGAATTTCCAGAAGGTGGAGATACTATTTATACTGAAAGAACCCCCAGCATCTGCATGAGTGACTGGGGGGGGGGGGGGGCTCATCAGGACTGAAAAGTCTCACAGTATTTTATTTGACTAATGTTGTTTTGATTTCAGGTTTTCCCTATCAGAAGTCTGTTGCACTATTTTATTTTCACTTATTTCATTTTTGTTTAAAGCCCTGCTGACTGCACAGAGCCATATCAGGGTTATAACCATCTCAAAACATACACAATACCTCACTTGGTTAAAACACACACACACACACACACACACACACACACACACACACACACACACACACACACACACACACACACTGGGAAAGAAATTACAATACACATATCAATGCATTTGTGCACAAAGTCTAAGGAGATGCGCCTGGCATTGACTACTCTGTCCAATTTATCACCAGAGGCTTAAAGAAAACACATCTGAAAATAAATGTAAACATTACTAAGGACTTTAACACATGTAACACAAAAACAGCCCCAAATTAACAAAAAATTGCTTCTGTATATCACATTTCCATAGAGTCAAAAATGCAATTAATACACATACCCAATTATCAATCCCTTAAAACAAAGTATGTTATGTAAGGCTTTAGAAAATTTACAGGATCTCTAATGCCCCAAATTTTGTACTTGGTGATTTCAACTCTTGTGACCTGAAACAGACTTTACCTTCTTTTAAACAGTATGTAACTTGCAATACCCGTCTAAATGGAAAACCTGATCGATGCTATGGTAACATCACCTCTGCTTTTAAATCTTTTCCTCTCCCTGAGATAGGTAAATCCGATCACCAAGCCATTCATTTAATCCCTGCTTACAGACCTGTTGTTCAAACCCAGCCAGTTGTAAAGAAGAAAGTTAAAGTTTGGTCTAGTGAAGATGTTTCAAAACTGCAGGCATGTTATGAATGTACAGACTGGGATATGTTTATTGACACTTCTGATTCTATTGACGAAGCTACCAACGTCATCTCTGATTATGTTACATTTTGTGAAAACATGCTTATTCCCACAAAAGAAGTAAACGTTTTTCCCAACAACAAGCCGTGGATCACAAAGTCACTGAAACATACCATTAATGAGAAGAAAATAGCATTCCAGAGTGGGGATAGGGTGAAGAGGAAGCAGGTTCAGAAGAAATTAAGAGAAGAACTAAGGATAGCCAAAGTAGAATATAAAAACAAAGTAGAGCAAACATTTTTTCGTGGTAATATGAAAGATGCGTGGAAGGGGATTAAAGTCCTTACTGGCCAGAATAAGCCACAACAGAGATGTTCCCTCCCTGAGGATGAAAAGATCAAGTTTGCCAACTCTCTGAATGAGTTTTATTGTAGGTTTGAGAGGCAAGACTTGAAAGACCAGTTACTTGATGTTATGAATGATTTGAGGGAAAGGGGGCGGGGAAAGGAAAGTGATGACGGTGGGATCGACGGCTCTGTTGTTGAGGCTATTTTTAGAAAACAGAACATTCACAAAGCTGTTGGACCAGACTATATCAGTGGAGGGTTGTTACGCACGTGCGCTAGTCAGTTGTCATATGTTTTTAGCATGCTGTTTTCATGGTCGCTTAGAGTCTGCACTGTGCCTTCTCTCTGGAAAAACTCGATCATTTCTCCTGTTCCAAAATCTAAAGGTCCAAAACTGCTCAATGACTTTAGACCTGTAGCCTTGACCTCCATAGTAATGAAATGCTTTGAACGGATAGTCTTACGCCAGGTACAAACCCAGACACAGCGCTCTCTTGACCCTTTTCAGTTTGCATACAAACAAAACAGATCCACTGATGACGCAACACTCACTCTTTTACACAACGCATACACTCATGTAGAAAAGCCAGGCTCTTTCGTACGCATTCTATTTGTAGACTTCTCTTCAGCATTCAATACTATTCAACCTCATCTCATGGCACTCAAACTCCTCAAACTCAATGTTTGTCCTAAGCTCATTCTCTGGATAATAGATTTTCTTATTAATCGTTCTCAAACTGTCTCTTTTCATCATACACTCTCTGACTCTCGTTCCACCTCAACGGGCGCTCCTCAGGGTACAGTCCTCTCTCCTGTCCTCTTTACTCTCTACACCAATGACTGCTCTGGCACTGATCTCACTCCTGTTATAAAATATTCAGATGACACAGCAATCCAAGACCTCTCCAACTCAGACACAACATTCAACCAAGAAGTAGTTAAGTTCACTACCTGGTGTACAGACAACTTTTTAGATCTAAATGTTAGAAAGACCAAGGAGATGATCGTGGATTTCCGGAGAGAGCCCGGTGTGATCCCTGACCTTTTTATCAATGGTGTGAAAGTTGAGCGTGTGAATGAGTATAAGTATCTTGGAACGATTCTTGACAGCAAACTCACCTTTGATACAAACACGCAAATAATACACAAAAAATGTCAGTCACGCCTTTTCTGTCTTCAAAAACTTAGGTCTCTGCGTATGAATGAGTCCATTCTTGGTAATTTCTATCGTTGTTTTATTGAATCTGTCTTAACTTTTGGATTTTTGTGCTGGTTTGCTGGTCTGAGTGTGAAGAATAAGAGAGTGTTGGACAGGGTGGTGAAGGTGAGTGGCAAAGTAGTGGGAGTACAACAGAGGAGCATTAATGAACTATATGAGTGTCGTATTGTGAGCAAGGCGAGAATGATCTTAGGTGAATCCACTCACGTGCTAGCTAAGCATTATGAGCTCTTGCCATCATCAAAAAGGTACAGAACTCTGAAATGTTCCACCAACAGAGCAAGAATGTCTTTTGTAAATAGGTCAGTTGAGTATCTGAACAAGATTGGAGTGTGAGTGACTAAAGGAGTGTGAGAGAGCGGGAGTTATGTAATTGTTTGTCTATTGCAGAATTTTACGCTGAACATGTACTGAATTTCTCTAAAGAGACATTAAAGTGATCTTGAATCTTGAATCTTGAATGTGTATATTAATCTGATATTCTGCTTGTGCTTGCATACAAAGGGGGTTTAAGGTACTGGAGGGTCTAGACACGTGCTGACATGGGTGGCTGGAAAAATGTCCTAGAAAGAGGTGTCCAGGCACACAGACCCCAGGACTTTCTGATTGAAAGTCTTGATATTAACCCTAACCCTTGATTATCAAGCCCATAACATTTCTTTTTGTTCAAAATTCTGTCATGCATGTACACTGATTTCATTTACCCTGAAGTCTTACAAAATTACAGTTTAAAAAAAAAACTTTTAAAGAATATACTGAGCACTTTCCATACCAAAAACTCGAAAAACTTTTAAAGAATACACTGAGCACTTTCCGTACCAAAAACTCGAAAAACTTTTAAAGAACACACTGAGCACTTTCCATACCAAAAACTCGAAAAACTTTTAAAGAATACACTGAGCACTTTCCATACCAAAAAGTGAAAAACT
>CM060309.1:97503461-97523461 GCA_030674185.1 Monoplex corrugatus | reverse complement strand
GCATTTTGAAAATTCCATATGCGCTCCAACCAATCTGCTATTTGTTGCCTAGCAGACTCCTTGAGCCTGCACAAAACCCTACACGCCGACAAGGAAGAGGGAGAGGGGGGAGGCAAACAGGACGTATGAAACACAAGCTGACACCACCAGAATAATTGGAGCATTAAGAGTGAAACCCGAACAGGTCAGTTTTTATGTGGATCCTGAGCAAACCCTATGTGCTGACAAGGAAGAGGGGCCAGGACCTATCAAATACTAAGCTGACACCTTCAGAATTATTGGTCACCTTTTGGCTCCACACCCTGTCCACCAACTGCAAAAAAATTAACCTTTTGACTCCCTCACCATATCCTCCAGCTTTCTGCAGGAAGCTGGTGGATAGGGTGAGGGTATCAAAAGGTTAAGTTTTTGCTTTGCTAACATGGTTGACAATGCAGGATGCTGGTGGACAGAGTGCGGGAGTCAAAGGGTTAAAAGTGACAGTGAACAGGCCAGTGCTAATGTTGCAGGCTGGGATTGAACTCCAGACATCAAATCCTGGGCCCACGATTTTATCACAAGAACCAGCCAGCCCACAAAACATGTGATACCAGTTTGTGTTATTCACCTCACTCAGTGGACTGTCTGGCTGTAGCAGAATCAAGATCTGTTATCTCCAGGTCAATCCCAGCCCGCAACATTAAAAACTGGCCTGTTTGCTGCCCATCTTCGTGCACCACTCATTCTGGTGGCGTCAGCTTAATGTTTCACAGGTCCTTATTCCCCTTCCCCTCACCACCCCATCTATTTCAAGACACTGCCAGCACATACGGTTTGTGCATGCTCAAAAGTGTTCCAGATGATGGGTGCAAACTGGGTGGAGTACATAAGGAATTGTCCGAGCACAATGAATTCCTTTTGAATAAATTCCAAACACAGTGTCAAGAAATCATGCCAGGAAGGGAAACGAAACATTAACTTTACTGTTTGAAACAACAGAACGTGTTTATAGCCACAAAATTGTGCTCATGTGACAATACAAAAAATTCAGTATAAATCATTGAAAAAAATAAGTATGGTATGAACGTATACTTGTTTCTAGAGCACATATTATAAAATATTTTTGTCACATTGTATTCGCATACTTTGACAATACATTGTATCTATTCATCCATCCATTCATCGATCAATCCACTCTTCTTTTTTTTGGTCTTTTTTTTTTTGTCATCATGTGAAAACATGCATCACCAAGTTAAGTTGGTTTTGAGGCGCCTAGAAGTCATGACCTGGATGCGGCAAGCCCCCTTAGAGTGTCAGGAGTTTAGGGGTGAAACAGTTGTTTGAGGGAGGTGAGCTTCTCCTCTCAGGACCTTTTGCTGTCCAGCTGTCCCCGGAGTTTGTTGCTACTGTCTACCAATCCTCTGTTCATTCATTCATATATATATATATATATATATATATATATATATATATATATATATATATATATTTTATATATATATATATATATGCATAATACACGCGTGCACTGACATATAATCTCTCTCTCTCCACACACACACACACACACACACACACACACACACACACACACACACAACACACACACACAAACACACACACACACACACACACACACCACAACACACACAAACACACACACACACACACACACACAACACACACAACACACACACACACACACACAACACACACACACACACACACACACACACACACACACACACACACACACACACAATCAATCAATCAATACACAGAATACACAAAGACTACAACTTGGCTAGGTCATTAACCAATGAATGTACCGATTCATCAATCATTCAACGAATCCATCAGCCAATAAACCAGCTAAATCACCGATCAAATCATTCAAATAGACAGTTAAATGACCCAGTCAATATAACAATTAATCCGTTCATCAAGTAACACACACAAAAAAATCAGTCAATAAACAACAGCTAGATCATTTGACAACAATCTGATCAGTTTACAAATTTATCGATTAATCAGTTAACCACCTAACCAGTCAGCCAATCAACCCACCGAGAAATATAGCAAAACATAACAGAGAATGTGTTAACATTACTTTTTAGATTAATTATGCTAAAGAGACAAATCTTATGTATTGCATGAAATAACATAAATGAGACAATACAATACAATACAATACAATGCATACATGCGTCCGATAAAAATGGAACACTAAATAAAAAAGGGAAAAAAAACCACATAAATACACGCTAATAAATAAAATGAACGTACAAATGAACAAAATGAAATAAAATGAAATGACAAATAATGATAAGATAAAAATAAATAAAATAAATATATAAATGGTTATAATGATACAATCAATAATCTTAAAGGTGGCGCCATACTATGGCGACATGCCCTCTTTGATGACAGCAAACCGCACCTAGTGCGGAAAAACTGACCGATAAATCCAATCCAATGCAACCCAACCCTGCCAACCCCAATCCGACCCAACACAATCCAGTCCATTGCAATCCGATCCAACATAATCCTGTCCAATGCAGTCTGACCCAACACAATCCAGTCCATTGACAATCCGATCCAACATAATCCTGTCCAATGCAATCCGACCCAACACAATCCAGTCCAATGCAATCCGATCAGACACAATCCAATCCATTGCAACCCAAACCAGTACAATCCATTCATTGTAATTTAACCCTACATAATCCAGTCCAGTGCAATCCAACCTAACACAATCCAATCCATTGTAACCCAACTCAACACAATACAATCCACTGCAACCCAAACCAGCACAACCCCTTCTATTGTAATTTAACCCAACATAATCCAGTCCGGTGCAATCCAACCCAACCCAATCCAATCCACTGCCATCCAACACGATGCCAAGCAAAATCGTCACTTGTGAGTGTAGTAGTGATGGAGGGTGATGATGAAGATGACGCTGTTGGCCACCATCACCAGGGAGAAGAAGAAACGGAAAAGCAGTTTGTCCAGCGTGCGGCTGACCCTTCGCCACGTCATGTCCTGGGTCGTGTGTAGGCCTCCCGCTTTACCTTCCTCCTCCTGGCCAACCGCTCCAGCTGGCCCTTCAGCCGGCTGTTCTTCACCTCCATGGCTCCGTACGGGTCACCGTTGGAGACGGTGGAACTGATCCCGTTCATCTGCAGATGGTTCAGGTGGCGCTGGCTGTACGATGACCGCCGGCCGTTCATGTCCACTCCGTTGCCTGCAGCGTCTGGTCAGATGAGACAAGACAGATCGTTATTGCAAAGAAAGGTAGGGTCAGGTTTTTTTTTAAATGTCATTATGTCTTTGGTATGTAGGATAGCAATGAAGTTTCTCCATTCCAGTAAGATAACAAGAAACAGGGAGAGAATGCTGGACGGACTTGCAGAGTGGCTGGGGATGAGGAGGATGGGGGAGATGCTAGGAGCAACGAGAGATAGAGATGGCTGGAAGTCCATGGTCGCCAACGCCATGCGGCAGGGCACCTGATGATGATGATGAACAAGAAACACCTAGAAAATACGCTGAATGTCCTATGACGGAGTCATCACGCAGATACGTGTCGTTTAAAGCCTTAGGTTCCTGCCGTCACAGAGCAGGTCTTTTGTCCATGAGCTGAGGGCGAGGTAACCCCTACAGAAAACTGAGAGGGCTGAAGTCAGAGGTACCATCTTGCAGGCACCTTTTAACAGACAGGGTACCCTGAAATACAGGGGGGTGCAAAAGTAAGTATACGGTAAGTATCACATTATTACTACGAGAATGCTTAATTCTGCTCTCGATTAGAGGATGTGTGTGAATACCGACGGCAAGCAATTTGAGTATCTGAGGGATTAAGGCTGAGCTTGTTATTACATGTATATGCAATATTCATTTGTTTGTATAATAAATGCAATGAGTATTGTACGTGTTTTCTTTTTTCATAACTGTATACATACTTTTGCACACACACACACACACACACCCTGTATAGCACGAATTTCTACACAATCATCTAAAACCAGACAAGAATTGCGCTCACCCTCTGAGGTCCCTTCAGGATGGAGCAGCACTGAGGCTTGTGCCTCAACACAGGCATCCAGAAGGAAAAGGGAAAAAACCCGATCATATCCATATTGTGGCCCGACCATGTAGATGGTGAACAGAAGAAGAATATGAATTTCAAAGCGTTGTAGTATTTTGTGTTCAGTGTGCAAACAGACGCCCAGCTCAAATACAGTATGCCTGACCTAACAGTTGCCTGGCCCTTAAGTTTGTTCTAAACTCTGAAAGGACACGAGGGACTCATAATGGTTCGTTCCCTCCAACCGCCTTCACATACTGTCCAAGACCATCCTTCAGGACACCCACTGGAGGGGAGCCGTCACCGACATCGCCAAAGGAAGAGCTGGATGGTAAATATCAAAGACTGGAACAACCTCAGTACATGTACACCTGATCTGCTTGTTGTGGCTGCGCACCTCAGAGACAGAGATGGACGATCCTGTCTGTTGCTGCATCCTATGAACCAAGAATATGGGATTATACCAGCAAAAAAAGCAAAACAAAAATCAGGCTAGTCAACCATTAACAAGAAAGAGTCCTTTCAAACAGAGGGAGACAGAGAGAGAGAGAGAGAGAGAGAGAGAGAGACAGACAGACAGACAGAGAAAGAGAGAGAGAGAGGGAGAGAGAGAGACAGAGAGACAAACAGAGACACAGAGAGAGAGAGACAGACAGAGAGACAGAGACAGACAGACAGAGAGACAGACAGACAGAGAGGGAGAGAGAGAAAGAGAGAGAGAGAGAGACAGAGAGAGAGAAAAACATGATCCTTTATTAGATAAAAGCAAACTAGATACCTCCAGTGGTCCCACAACAGGATGGGACCTAATTTCTGTCTCTGCAGTACCCCACTTAAATTGACTCCAAAAATCGAGATGTTGTCCTACGGAAAAAGAAACTGAAACTGAATCAGACGATCAGACGACAAGCAGTTCCGGCAGGGGACGACCATACTATACCTGACAAGAGCAGATCCATCTGAAGCTGGTTGTGGTGGTGGTGGTGGTCCGGGTGGTCGGGGTGGTGATGGGAGGGGGGCTCCAGACACGTCAGCAGTTCCAGCCAGACGATGAGGGTCTGCAGGGAGGGAGGCACTGGGTGCTTGTGGGGGTCTCGGTGGAACAGTCTGAGGGACAGGATGCACAGCAGGACGTAGACAGCGGACAGGACCAGTAGACAGGACAGACTGACGGCCACGATGGACAGACTCTCCGTGGACGACGGCATGGAGTCCAGTATGAAGCTCATGAACACTCCGAACGACAGCAGTGACGTCATGGAGTAGGCCAACCGTTCTCCTACAGCAACAGAAAACAACTATCAGTGACGTCATAGAGTAGGCCAGCTGTTCTCCTACAGCAACAGAAAACAACTATCAGTGACATCATGGAGTAGGCCAACCGTTCTCCTGCAGCAACAGAAAACAACTATCAGTGACGTCATAGAGTAGGCCAGCTGTTCTCCTGCAGCAACAGAAAACAACTATCAGTGACAGTCATGGAGTAGGCCAACCGTTCTCCTACAGCAACAGAAAACAACTATCAGTGACGTCATAGAGTAGGCCAGCTGTTCTCCTGCAGCAACAGAAAACAACTATCAGTGACGTCATGGAGTAGGCCAACCGTTCTCCTACAGCAACAGAAAACAACTATCAGTGACGTCATAGAGTAGGCCAACCGTTCTCCTACAGCAACAGAAAACAACTGTCAGTGATATCATGGAGTAGGCCAACCGTTCTCCGACAGCAACAGAAAACAACTGTCAGTGACATCATGGAGTAGGTCAGCCGTTCTCCGACAGCAACAGAAAACAACTGTCAGTGACGTCATGGAGTAGGCCAGCCGTTCTCCGACAGCAACAGAAAACAACTGTCAGTGACGTCATAGAGTAGGCCAGCCGTTCTCCGACAGCAACAGAAAACAACTATCAGTGACGTCATAGAGTAGGCCAGCTGTTCTCCTGCAGCAACAGAAAACAACTATCAGTGACGTCATGGAGTAGGCCAGCTGTTCTCCTGCAGCAACAGAAAACAACTATCAGTGACATCATGGAGTAGGCCAACTGTTCTCCTGCAGCAACAGAAAACAACAATCAGTGACGTCATAGAGTAGGCCAGCTGTTCTCCTGCAGCAACAGAAAACAACTGTCAGTGACGTCATGGAGTAGGCCAACCGTTCTCCTACAGCAACAGAAAACAACTATCAGTGACGTCATGGAGTAGGCCAGCTGTTCTCCTGCAGCAACAGAAAACAACTATCAGTGACGTCATGGAGTAGGCCAGCCGTTCTCCGACAGCAACAGAAAACAACTGTCAGTGACGTCATGGAGTAGGCCAGCCGTTCTCCGACAGCAACAGAAAACAACTGTCAGTGACATCATGGAGTAGGCCAGCCGTTCTCCGACAGCAACAGAAAACAACTGTCAGACCGGTCACCCCGCTGAAGTGGTTATATAATGATCGATTGATCGGGAAGGCACGAGTTTGGACCTCCAACGGTGAAAAAGGAGAACAGTGGCAGAATGGTTCAGACGTTCGCCTGCAAGTAACAAAACTCGAGGTTCCAGGGTTCGTTTCCCGTCGAGGCCTCGACTTTTCTCCTTAGTTTGACCGAAAAATCGAACTGAACGTCTAGTTCTTCGGAAGGGGACGAAAAACGAGTCAGACCCGTGTCCCTTCGAGCCTGCGCATGTTAAAGATCACACGGCAGTTGGAAATCGTGAAGAGCAGGACTTTAGCCCGCCTGCCTTGGTGTATAAACATTGACCAGATAGGTTCATTTCCCACGTCCCTCCCCTTGAAGGTCAATCAGCCCTTTGCCTTTCTAAAGTCTTGGTCAACATTTTTTTAATTGGGTGGCATTGCGCCGGCGACGACGCGCTGTCAAAGGGGAGAGCAGCCCGAGTTTCATATGGTAAATCCACTGTGACAAACTGAAGAAGCGAATATTGATGAATGAAAACGAATCATTGTGTGTAGGGTAGTTGCAGAGTATAAAGGTAGGCTTGGGCGCTCCTTTTTTGAGGAGTGTTTTGAGCTTACTGTTTTTGCACTTTGTATCTGCTTCTATGCTACTGAATGGGTAGCGCAAACTGTGTTAGATTTGAGAAGTTCTATACAACATGGGAGATAATTCTCAAGAGTTGTGTCCTTTGATTATATTTGAATCATTGTGGGCTTTTGTCTGCCCTTACCGGCTTCAACCAGCATTGAGCATGCTATGGGCTCTTTGGGGCGACTGGGACCATACATCTGAGTCTCATCCACTTTATCGATGCGTCTCTGATTGTTGTTCAAATTTCTTAACATAACAGGTATCTGTATCTCTCGGGCCTGGTTGACGCCAGGACATATCATGATAGTAAGCGTAGAGTACAGCCCTGTCACGCGGTCTCAATCCGAGATGGAACTCCACAGCAACAAAGGAGCTGTCCCTGGCAAAATCAGGCAAGCAAATAAACAAAAAATACATAGACAGAAATGACTGTGGCGCTGCGCTGCGGCGACATGCTGTCCTCAAGGTCAGCGTCCCGAATTTCCCACGGTAAATCCACTGTGGCCAAGGAAAATGGCCAACTTCCTCGGTCACTGCAGGTCAGATTGTTTGATTACATGGAATGACAAGGTCAGACAGCTGTCGGAGTAAGAAGCGTTTCATCTTTCTCAGCAGAGTAAGCATGGTGTCTTTTTACAGCCCCAAGAAAGGAAAAGTAGGGTTGTCCTCCTTGCTAAAGGAATGAATGAATGAATAAATAAATGAACAAGTAAATAAATGAAAAATAAATAAATAAGTAAATGAATAAATAAGCTTAAATAAATAAATAAATAAATAAATAAATAAGTAAATAAATAAATAATGAATAAATAAATAGATAAATAAATAAATAAATAAAATAAATAAAATGAAATAAGATTGAATGAAGGCATAAATAAATAAAATTAGATAAATAATACATAACAAACATACATATATACTTGAAATATGATCAAATATATAAATAAATAATACAAAGTCGGCTTGTTTGCTGCCTATCTCAGTGCTTCAATCATTCTGGCGGTGTCAGCTTTCAGCTTGGTGTTTCACAGAACCCTTCAACCCTCCCCACGTCCCATTTCATGACTCTGCCAGTGCATAGGGCTTTGTGCAGGCTCAAGGAGTCTGACAGATAGTTGCAGGTAGAATTGAGTGGAGAGCGTATATGAAACTGTCCAAGTACGATGAACCCCTCTTGGAGAAATTCCAGACAAGCACTGGTAAGAACAAACAAAAAGACAGAACAAACAAAACAAACAAACAAACAAACAAACAAACAAACAAACAACCAGACTTCTGTGTTTGGTCTGAAACACAAAAATGAAACGGAAACCTTACAGGAAGACATTGCTATGAAACACACACCACACACACACACACACACACACACACACACACACACACACACACACACACCACACACACACACACAACACAACTACACACACAACACACACACACACACACACACACACACCACACACACACTACGTACACACACACACACACACACACACACACACACACACACACATACATACACACACACACACACACACACAAAACACACACAACACAACACACACACAACACACACACACACATACACACACATACACACACATACACACACACACACACACACACACACACACACACACACACACACACACACACATACACACACACACACACACGCAAGAAAAAAGAGGAAAAAAAAACATGCTGGGGGTTGGGGAGCAGTCTTTACGACCCTCCTAGACTGCTGTGTCATTATTTAACATCGAAAAGGGGAAATAACTGACCTGCCTCAGAAGGAATGGTGAACACGTACACGTTGACCACAGACAGCACGAACACAGGCAGCAAGACAGTCAGGGCCAACAGAGTGGGTCTTCTCCGCAGGGTAACCTCGTAATTCAGAACCGAGAACGAAGTATTGTCGTAATACCTAACTTCCGACCAGGCTCTGGTGGCTATCAGTTTCCACTCTCCGTTCTCCTGGTAGGAGTCCAGATTTATGTGATCGAGCGCGGGCCTCAACAGGACCTCAATGGTGCTTTCCGCCCAGCTGAACAGGATCCAGCGACACTGCTGGTGGTCGAAAGGGAAGAAGGTGACGTCCACATAACAGAACGTCTCGAAACGTTCCGCCGGGAACCAGGCGACAGTCCCGTCATCGTAAAGGTTGTGGACGACGTAGTCCTCGCCGATGGGTTTGAGGTCCTTGAGGGTGTTGAGGATGGTGATCCGAGGCCTCCACATCTTCCCGGCTTGAGGGTTGATGACGAAGACTCCGCCGTAGTCCGCAGGCGTCCAGGTGGAGTACTCGTCCTTCCAGGACACGCCCATCCACCCGTTGCTGACCAGCTTCTGCTGGACCGTGTCGAAGTTGACGATGGAGATGAGGTAGAAGGAGATGAAGATCTCCGTGGGCTGACTGAGGTCTTCCACAGGCCGTACGTTGGGCTTCAGGGTCAGAACTTGATCGTGGAGCCGGGAGGCGTTGAGGGCAGACTGACACAGACAGCGTTCTGTCAGCATCATCACCACCACCACCAGCACCACTAGCACTGAGGTCTTCATCGTCATCCAGGACTCTGAAAAGAAAAAAATGGTCAAGCCATTCTGACAGTCTCCCATTTTAATTAAAAAAATAAATACAGAAAATCTAGGTTTTGTACTTATCATTTTACTGTGGCCTTGAAAAAATTCAGGTGAAATAGACCTTGACGTGAAGCCACGATAATGGCAGACTGTCCACATGATCTTGGCGCCATCACTTCCAATCTTATGCGTTTGTGACTCCCCAACGGTCCACATCTTTGACCTCCATTTGGTAAAGATCCGATCCATCCAGAAACAGCTGAGAAAGTCATTCTCTCCCTCCCTCTCTCTCTCTCTCTCTCTCTCTCTCTCTCTCTCTCTCTCTCTCTCTCACGTATACACACACACACTGGTGACATTATCTGCTTGGAATCAAAATTTAAAAAAAAATGACATGAGAGGAATTAAATATACTTGTTTAGATTGTGCCAGGTCGGACGCATTAATACCGTATATTATCGTCTTTGTTTGTTGTCTTTACACATTTTTAAATCAAAGTTACAATAAATCTATAAAAAGACGAATCATCAATCAATCAATCAATCAATCAATCAAAACAATCTTTATTTACAAGGGTAATAAATAAGCATTTGCATTTTTTAACATCTGACCCTCGCCCAAAGTAGGATAAATTACTCTTTGTAGGAAATCAACAAAAGGATAACATTTAAACATCGTAAAATAACGTAAATTGTTATATTAAAATGTATAAATGTAGAGAATGCATGACCGTACACGAAGAAGGGATAGAGAGTTGTATAACGAAAGGAGATGAATAATTTTACGTTGAGATGCGCTAACATACAATCCGAATTAAATAATTACCCAACAATTGTTGATGGAACCAGAAACACATGAAGACAGTAGCTAGAAACTCTGGGGACAGCCGGACAGCAGAAGATCTTCAAAGGAGAAACCCTCGTCCAGCAACTGTTTCAGCCTTCAACGTCCTTACACTCTACAGGGGCCGGGCCTCATCCAGGTCATGACTCCTGGATGCCCTTCAGTTGTAGCCATCCCCCGGGCCCCCCCCCCCCCTCCGTCTGTGTTCTAATCTAACCCGCGCCTTCAAACTGGTCACGGATGTCTTAACCACTCAGCCATTGAATATCTGCTGTATATAGTTCTGTTCTGTTCTGTCGATTTTAAAGTCCTACCACTCTCAGAGTATACGAGGACTAGCTATAAAAATTGCTCAAAGAAGCCGTCAACATTTTTTGTTGGATTGTGAGATACCGATGCTTTTGTCGGTTCTTTTATACATAGGTATATAGCTAACTTTGAAGCCTTATGAAGTCCACGTTTGCTCCTTATCGGCCAGAACCAGGTGGAACTCTTTTCAGCTGCTTCTGCAATTGCCTTTAGGGCTCTGGTCATTGTTGCTATTTTTGTTTAAAGCCCGCTCGACTGCGTAGAGCATATCAGAGCTATAATCGTTTCAAAACATACACAGTACTTCAACGGGTGGGAAAAAAAAGGAAAAGAAAATTAAGTACACATATCAATGCATTCGTGCACATAATCCAAGGAGATACCCCTGCCGTTGACCACTCAGTCAAATTTATTACACAGGGGATTTAAAAAACATACCTGAATACAAATTTAAACATAACTAAGGACACTAAAGCATATATATATATATATATATATATATATATATATATATATATATATATATATATATATATATATATGTATTATATATATATATATATATATATATATATATATATATATATATATATATATATATATATGAGGGGGGCCTGTAGTCGAGTGGTTAGAGCGCTCGTCTGCGGTGCGGAAGGTCGGTGGTTCGAATCCGCTAAACGCTGGTTCGATTTTTCCGGCCTGAAAACTCCCTCTGTCCACCCAGCAGTGAATGGGTACCTGACTTCGGTCGGGGGAGGTTTAAAAAAGGCGGCGAAAGGAGAGGGATGGGCTCCGCCTTTCATAATGCCGTGCCCTAGACACGGTGAATCTTTAACAGTTCACCGCCCCTACGGCCATATTGACCATGGGACCTTTAACCTTTAACCTTTTATATATATATATATATATATATATAAAGGCCCTCTCCTTCCTGGAAATCGAAAGAAATGTCATGAAGTCATAGGCAGATGTGCCTACCAACTCCCTTACTCCAACGTATTTTGTGAGGACTTCGGCTTGCAAGCTGGTATTTCTCAAGTGGCAGCTAGACTGGCATACTTCTCAGTCTTGTGGACATGAGCTTCCTCCATTCTACTTTCATACTGTACAGTGAGCTCCATCAGAGTAATGTTTTGATGTCTGGGACTGCAGAGCTATATCTGGTCTCATACCACTCTGGCTGATGATTTCTGGGTGGTTCTGTTTGTTTGTTTGTTTGTTTTTGTGCTGTTTTAACATCTGCTGTACACGACCAATCATCCGCCCAGTCCAGTAGACCTCGCTTTCATGCTCCGGATGTCAGAGCTTTTTCAGGCCACAGCTTGCTGCCTCCTACCTGATTTCTACAAGACTGAAATGTGTGCCATTATATTGTACAGTTTGCTGCCTCCTACCTGATTTCTACAAGACTGAAAAGTGTGCCATTATATTGTACAGTTTGCTGCCTCCTACCTGATTTCTACAAGACTGAAAAGTGTGCCATTATATCGTACAGTTTGCTGCCTCCTACCTGATTTCTACAAGACTGAAAAGTGTGCCATTATATTGTACAGTTTGCTGCCTCCTACCTGATTTCTACAAGACTGAAAAGTGTGCCATTATATTGTAGGCCTACGTTTATTATTTCCTTTTCTTTGTTTACATTGGTATAACAATAACACCAATAATCAAGGAGAGTTGTTTTTTCTCCAGCTCAACGCAACATAAAGGAAGTTAAATGATTTGTTGTTTTACCATTTTATTATACATGTATGTTTATTATTTCCTTTTCTTTGTTTACATTGGTATGACAACAACACCAAAAATCAAGAAGAGTTATTTTTTCTCCAGCTCAAGGCAACATAAAGGAAGTTAAATGATTTGTTGTTTTTGTTGTCAACTTGGTGAATTTATTTGTTGTCATTATTTTATAGACAGTTGACAGTGGCCAGTTTGCCCAAATTTCGCACCTGCTTTGTGTCATCAGATTTAACACACGTTCACATATCATCTTCATCAGCTTTGGGTTAATTCATTGATTGTCTTTAAAGATATAAAGCTATTTTCAAGATGGACAGAGAACTTACCTGTCGCAGAAAAGACAGGTTTCTTGTTCAGTGAAGACAACATGGTTGTAAAGTCTTAACTTCACGCTCGCCACGTCTTCAACACGCCACAACCCGAGAAGGAATGACGATCGACCAATCGCGGAAATTATTTCGTCAGAAACTCGATTCGCGCTTGACAAACATGTAAACACTATTTCGATTGGCTGGAGAGTAACACACACACACACACACACACACACACACACACACACACACACAAACCCTCAGCCAACCGTAATGATTATTCCATCACTATCGATTATCAGGTCACGATTAGTAAACATGTGTTCGATTGGCCGACACAATTTGCAAATCATCAAGGGTCCCAAAGGGCTGGTTGGTTACGGCAATCGATGGACCACAACCAGACCCACCGTTCGCAAACAGATGGTGGATGATATTCTTACAACAAAAAGCAGGGGCTACTAACACACAACAGACTATACTTTGCATCAAAAAGCAAGAACCACAAGCTAGGTTCAGTATGCTGACAACAAACACCAGAGGGTGTTGGATGGGATCCAGAGCATCAATGCCTCACCACTTTTCGGACAATCACCTCCCGGCTCCTGTCACCAAAATGGTATCTTCGTGAACAAAATGAGTCATCACATCACTGAACGTCTTACCCAAAAAAGGAATAGACAGAGGAAGTGGCCGAACATCTATTCATCATCATCATCAGGTCCCTGCCGCATGGCGTTGGCGACCATGGACTTCCAACCATCTCTATCTCTCGTTGCCCCTAGCATCTCTCCCACCCTCCTCATCCCCAGCCACTCTGCAAGTCCGTCCAGCATTCTCTCCCTGGGTCTACCTGGTGCTCTCTTTCCCTCCAGCTTTCCCGTTGTGACCAGGTGCTCCAAATCCCCCTTCCTCATAAAATGGCCTATAGATGTTGCCTGTCTTTTCCTAATCTTCCTTATGAATGATCTATTTGTGTCTGCCTGAACATCTACTATGAAAGGAAAAACAAGAGTTATCGGACTCAGGCTAAATCTCGTAGGACTCGGAGGAGGTCTGGCCCCCAGACGTGCGGCATGCAGGCCCACCGGCGTGTGGATATGCCCTGGTGCCCACGAACCAGATCCCCAAGCTATGGGTAAATAGCTCCACTGCCTTGTGGACATCTCGGGAGAGAGTAAGGCTAAGGGAGTTAACCCTGAAAAAAAAAACCGATGGAAGGCAAGGGGAAACCACCATCGTAGTTTTCCTCAGGAAAGCCATGGACAAAAAAACAAACAAACAAACAAAAAAAAGAACATCTACTACGAAAGGAAAAACAAGAGTTATCATTAATCAAACTAACATCGGTACCGTCTCAAAAGTAATACTGTGCAGATTCTTGTAATACTGTGCAGATTCTTGTAATACTGTGCAGATTCTTGTAATACTGTGCAGATTCTTGTAATACTGTGCAGATTCTTGTAATACTGTGCAGATTCTTGTAATACTGTGCAGATTCTTGTAATACTGTGCAGACTCTTACATCGTGGACTGGAAAGTGTTTGGGTTTTTCCTGAAACAGTTATGAAGGAAAAGCGAAGAAAGGGAAAAGACAACTGGAGAACGGGCAAGTTTTTCACGCAGTGTGTGTGTGTTTGTGGTCTGTTTGTGTTGATTTTTGTCTGTACATGTGTATGTCCATAAGTTTGTCATGATATTTTGTCTGTTTGTGTTGATTTTTGTCTATATGTCCATAAGTTTGTCATGATACTTTGTGTTTGATTTTTGTCTATATGTCCATGAGTTTGTCATGATACTTTGTGTTGATTTTTGTCTATATGTCCATAAGTTTGTCATGATACTTTGTGTTGATTTTTGTCTATATGTCCATAAGTTTGTCATGATACTTTGTGTTGATTTTTGTCTATATGTCCATGAGTTTGTCATGATATTTTGTGTTGATTTTTGTCTATATGTCCATAAGTTTGTCATGATACTTTGTTTGTGTTGATTTTTGTCTATATGTCCATAAGTTTGTCATGATACGTTGATTTTGTTTGTTTGATTTTTGTCTATATGTCCATAAGTTTGTCATGATACTTTGTGTTGTATTTTTGTCTATATGTCCATAAGTTTGTCATGATACTTTGTGTTGATTTTTGTCTATATGTCCATAAGTTTGTCATGATACTTTGTCTTTTGTGTTGATTTTTGTCTATATGTCCATAAGTTTGTCATGATACTTTTGTGTTGATTTTTGTCTATATGTCCATAAGTTTGTCATGATACTTTGTGTTGATTTTTGTCTATATGTCCATAAGTTTGTCATGATACTTTGTCTGTTTGTGTTGATTTTTGTCTATATGTCCATAAGTTTGTCATGATATTTGTTGTTGTTGATTTTTGTCTATATGTCCATAAGTTTGTCATGATACTTTGTCTGTTTGTGTTGATTTTTGTCTATATGTCCATAAGTTTGTCATGATACTTTGTCTGTTTGTGTTGATTTTTGTCTATATGTCCATAAGTTTGTCATGATACTTTGTGTTGATTTTTGTCTATATGTCCATAAGTTTGTCATGATACTTTGTCTGTTTGTGTTGATTTTTGTCTATATGTCCATAAGTTTGTCATGATACTTTTGTGTTGATTTTTGTCTATATGTCCATAAGTTTGTCATGATACTTGTTGATTTTGTCTTATGTCTAAGTTGTCATGATACTTGTCGTTGTTTGATTTGTCTATAGTCCATAAGTTTGTCATGATACTTTGTCTGTTTGTGTTGATTTTTGTCTATATGTCCATAAGTTTGTCATGATACTTTGTGTGGTTGATTTTTGTCTATATGTCCATAAGTTTGTCATGATACTTTGTCTGTTTGTGTTGATTTTTGTCTATATGTCCATAAGTTTGTCATGATACTTTGTCTGTTTGTGTTGATTTTTGTCTATATGTCCATAAGTTTGTCATATTAGTTTTGTCTTTTGTGTTGATTTTTGTCTATATGTCCATAAGTTTGTCATGATACTGTTGTCTGTTTTGTGTTGATTTTTTGTCTATATATGTCCATAAGTTTTGTCATTTTGTACGTTGTCCTGTTTGTTGTATTTTTGTCTGTATTTGTATGTCCATAATTTGTCATGATACTTTGTGTTGATTTTTGTCTATATGTCCATAAGTTGTCATGATACTTTGTGTGATTTTTGTCTATATGTCCATAAGTTTGTCATGATACTTTGTCTGTGTTGATTTTTTGTTATATGTCCATAATTTGTCATGATACTTTGTTGTTTTGTTATTTTTTGTCTAATGTCCTATGTTTTGTTATGATACTTGTCTGTTTATTTTTGTTTTTATTCCATAAGTTTGTCATATACTTTGTCTGTGTTGATTTTTGTTTATATGTCCATAAGTTTGTCATGATACTTTGTCTGTTGATTTATTGTTATATGTCTATCAATTTGTCATGATACTTTGTTTGTGTTGATTTTTGTCTGTTATGTCCATATATTTGTCATGATACTTTTGTGTTGATTTTTGTCTATATGTCCATAAGTTTGTCATATACTTTGTGTTGATTTTGTCTATATGTCCATAAGTTTGTCATGATACTTGTCTGTTTGTTTGACTTTTGTCATATGTCCATAAGTTTGTCATATATTTGTCTGTTGTGTGTTGATTTTGTCTGTATGTCCATAATTTGTCATGATACTTTATTTTGTTGATTTTGTTATTGTCCATAAGTTGTCAGATATTTGTTGATTTTTGTTTGTCCATAGTTTGTCATGATTGTTTGTGTGTTTTGTTATTGTCCATAGTTGTCATGATTTTTGTGTTGATTTTGTTTATGTCCTAGTTTGTCATGATACTTTGTGTTGATTTTTGTTATATGTCATAAGTTGTCATGAATTTTGTTTGTGTTGATTTGTCTTATGTCCAAGTTTGTCATGATATTTTGTGTTGATTTTGTTATTGTCATAAGTTGTCTGATTTGTTTTGTTGATTTTTTTATGTCCATAAGTTTGTCTGATATTTGTGATTTTGTCTTTGCATAAGTTGTATGAATTTTTGTTGATTTTTGTTATATGTCCATATTTGTCATGATTTGTGTTGATTTGTTATATGCCATAAGTTGTCTGATCTTTGTGTTGATTTTGTTATATGTCTAATTTGTATATATTGTTTGATTTGTTATATGTCCATAAGTTGTCATGATACTTTGTTGTGTTTTGTCTTATGTCCTAGTTTGTCAGATTTGTGTTGATTTTGTCTTATGTCCATAGTTGTCATGATACTTTGTGTTGATTTTTGTCTATATGTCATAAGTTTGTCATGATACTTTTGTTGATTTTTGTTATATGTCCATAAGTTTGTCATGTATTTGTTTTGTTTTTTGTCTATATGTCCATAAGTTTGTCTGATTTTTGTGTTGATTTTGTCTATATGTCCATAATTTGTCATGATACTGTTGTTGTGTGATTTTTGTTATATGTCCATAAGTTTGTCATGATACTTTGTTGTTTTTGTTATTATGTTTTATGATCTTTGTTTTGTTATGACTAGTTGTCTGTTTGTGTTGATTTTTGTCTTATGTCCATAAGTTTGTCATGTACTTTTGTTGTGATTTTTGTCTAATGTCCATAAGTTTGTCATGATACTTTTGTTGATTTTTGTCTTAGTCCATAATTGTCTGATACTTGTGTTGATTTTTGTTATTGTCATAAGTTTGTCATGATACTTTGTTGATTTTGTCTATATGTCCATAGTTTGTATATACTTTGTGTTGATTTGTCTTTGTCCATAATTTGTCATGATACTTTGTGTTGATTTTGTTATTGTCCATAAGTTGTAATTTGTGTTATTTTGTCTATATGTCTAGTTGTATGATTTTTTGTGTTTTTATTGTCCTGTTTCATTTTGTGATTTGTTATGTCAGTTTGTCTGATTTGTTTGATTTGTCTAATGTCATAATTTGTATGACTTTGTCTGTGTTTGATTTGTCTATATGTCCATAAGTTTGTCATGATACTTTGTTGTGTATTTTGTCTATATGTCCATAAGTTTGTCATAACTTTTGTTTGATTTTGTCTTTGTATAAGTTTGTTGATACTTTGTTGATTTTTGTTATATGTCCATAAGTTTGTCAGATACTTTGTGTTGATTTGTTAATGTCCATAAGTTGTAGATTTTTTGTTTGATGTTAAGTTTGTCATGATACTTGTTGTTTTTGTCTATTGTCCATAAGTTTGTCATGATCTTTGTGTTGATTTTTGTCTATTGTCATAATTTGTCATATACTTGTGTTGATTTTTGTTTATGTCCATAAGTTGTCATGATTTTGTGTTGATTTTTGTTATATGTCCAAGTTTGTCATGATACTTTGTGTTGATTTTGTTATTGTCCATGTTTGTCATGATATTTGTGTTGTTTTTGTCTATGTCCATAAGTTTGTCATGACTTTGTTTGTTTTTGTTATATGTCCATAGTTTGTCATGATATTTTTTTGTGTTGATTTTGTTTATATGTCCATAAGTTTGTCAGATATTTGTGTTGTTTTTTTTATATGTCATAAGTTTGTATGATTTTTGTGTTGATTTTTGTTATATGTCCATAGTTTGTCATGATACTTTGTGTTGATTTTGTTATATGTCATAAGTTGTCATGATATTTGTGTGATTTGTTATATGTCCATAAGTTTGTCATGATACTTTTGTTGATTTTGTTATATGTCCATAAGTTTGTCATGATACTTTGTTGATTTTTGTTATATGTCCATAAGTTTGTCATGATATTTGTGTTGATTTTGTTATATGTCCATAAGTTTGTCATGAATTTGTTGTTTGATTTTGTCTATTGTCCATAAGTTTGTCATGATATTTGTGTGATTTTGTTAATGTCCATAAGTTTGTCATGATACTTTGTGTTTTTTTTTGTCCATAATTTGTCATGATACTTGTTGTTGTTGATTTTGTCTATATTCCATAAGTTTGTCATGATACTTTTTGATTTGTTGTCATATTTCATGAATTTGTATTTGTTGTCCATTTTTTTTTTGATTTTTGTCTAAGTCCAAGTTGTCATGATACTTTTGTTGATTTTGTCTTATGTCCATGTTGTCATGATATTTTTTTTTGTATTTGTTTATTGTCTAGCATAATTGTCATGATACTTTGTTTGTTGATTTTTGTCTATATGTCCATAAGTTTGTCATGATACTTGTCTGTTTGTGTTGATTTTTGTCTGTATGTCCATAAGTTTGTCATGATACTTTGTCTGTGTGTTGATTTTTGTCTATATGTCCATAAGTTTGTCATGATACTTGTCGTTTGTGTTGATTTTTGTTTATATGTCCATAAGTTTGTCATGATACTTTTTTGTTTGTGTTGATTTTTGTCTATATGTCCATAAATTTGTCATGATACTTTGTCTGTTTGTGTTGATTTTTGTCTATATGTCCATAAGTTTGTCATGATACTTTGTCTGTTTGTGTTGATTTTTGTCTATATGTCCATAAGTTGTCATGATACTTTGTGTTGATTTTTGTCTATATGTCCATAAGTTTGTCATGATACTTTGTTTGATTTTTGTCTATATGTCCATAAGTTTGTCATGATATTTGTGTTATTTTTGTCTATATGTCCATAGTTTGTCATGAATTTGTTTGTTTTGTCTATATGTCCATAAGTTTGTCATGATACTTTTGTGTTGATTTTTGTTTATATGTCCATAAGTTTGTCATGATACTTTGTCTTCTGTGTTGATTTTTGTCTATATGTCCATAAGTTTGTCATGATACGTTGTCTGTTTGTGTTGATTTTGTCTATATGTCCATAAGTTTGTCATGATACTTTGTGTTGATTTTTGTCTATATGTCCATAAGTTTGTCATGATACTTGTCTGTTTGTGTTGATTTTGTCTATATGTCCATAAGTTTGTCATGATACTTTGTGTTGATTTTTGTCTATAATGTCCATAAGTTTGTCATGATACTTTGTCTGTTTTTGTTGATTTTTGTCTATATGTCCATAAGTTTGTCATGATACTTGTCTTTTGTGTTGATTTTTGTCTATATGTCCATAAGTTTGTCATGATACTTTGTCTGTTGTGTTGATTTTTGTCTGTATAT
>CM060309.1:97483461-97488461 GCA_030674185.1 Monoplex corrugatus | reverse complement strand
GAGAGAGGGGGCAGAGGGAGGAAGAGGATGGAGAGAGAGGGGCAGAGGGAGAGATGGGAGGAGAGGGAGAAGAGAGGAGGAGGGAGAGGGAGAGATGGAGAGGGGAGCAGAGGGAGAGGGGGGAGAGGGGGAGGAAGAGAGTGGTGGATGGGAGAGGGATATGAGGAGGGATATAGAGGGAGGAGAGAGAGAAAATAGAGAGGGGTAGGGGAGACAGGGGCAGGGAGAATAGGGAGAGGGGAAGGAGAGAGATATGGGAGGGAAGCGGAGGGAGAGGAAGAGAAAATGTAAGAGAGAGGGAGGGAGGGAGGAGAGGAGAGAGAGAGAGAAAGAGACAAAAGTACAGAGAGAGAGAGAGAGAGAGAGGTAGAAACGGGGACACAAAATGTTTTATTCAAACAAGCCATTGTTGCACAGAAAGTGGAGAGAATAACATCACACACACACACACACACACACACACACACACACACACACACACACACACACACAACACACACACACAACAGACGTCATCAATACACAGACTGATGGATGCCGTAATGAAG
The DNA here is from genome assembly GCA_030674185.1 of Monoplex corrugatus. NCBI lineage: Eukaryota > Metazoa > Mollusca > Gastropoda > Littorinimorpha > Ranellidae > Monoplex > Monoplex corrugatus. The sequence continues at coordinate 97,487,913 of CM060309.1, read as the reverse complement.
CGAGTAAACGTGTGACTCCGGGACAAAAGACGACTGTGGCCGTGTGGTCATGTACAGGAGTACAGTAGAGGTCAGAACGCTACCTGTGGCAGGTAGGCCAACAGCCAGGCACTGACATTTTTCCACCGCTGTGCCGTCAAGTCTGGATCATTCCAAAAGGTAAGTAGGCTTTGTCTTTTTTTCCCTTATAACTGATATATTCTTCGATGATGATGATGATGATAATTAATAGCAATCATAATGAAAACAGCAGCAACAACAACAACATCGATGATGATGATGATGATGACGACGACGACAACGACGATGACAATGACAATTATACGTGTGGATCCCAGCCCACTGCGGAGTCTCCGGGAATGAGTGTTTCGTTCATTCTACAGCCAACTCGGAAGACAGGGCAATGCTTCTACGTCTTTACTCGTCCCTGTCTGATTCTCAACTGTCTATATATACATTTCACAGTGAACAGCAATCAGTTATCATTTAAACGAATATCATGCCGTGCTGCTATCCGCACGCTGTTTACTGTCAACACACGTCACATCTCCCTTTCTTTAAGGAAACAAAATCAATTAATCATTTTTCCTATCTTTCAGTCCATACGAAATAAATGTGTTTCCCACCTTTATCACAACATTAACTTAACAAACACTCATTCTCACGCACAGGGCCCAATCATTCATTCACCTCATTTTATCTCTGATCATTATACTATCCATATTTCACAATGTTTTCAGTTTATCTGATTGTGGTAGAGACTTCAGTTTCATTCATATTTCAGGAAATCTGGCCTTTTGCTTTGTCTTCCAGACCTTGTTCTGTAAGGAGAACTAACTGGTTCGGGTTGTCCTGTCCTTGTTTGTTTGATAACTTCATCTGGCTCCTTGATGCTGGTTGTCTCAGACATTTTGATGACTGGTGACTGATCAGATGAGTTCTCACGGACAGACGATGCTGGCATCCTGACATCTGTTCAGTTCCAGTTTTCTTGTTATCTTCCAGCATCTGTTTTGATGGTACGATGATTTGCTGTTGCTTGCCCGATGTGTCGCTTTCCTGATGTCTTCCAGAAATCATCCTTCTCTGGACAAGTCGTTGAGGGTTGATTGTCTGCTGAAGCTCCATTTCTGTTGTGTCTCGTAGCTGACGACGATTCCTTCTGTACTGACGTCCGTCCTCTGTGCGAATGTTATATGACCGGATGTTCACCTGTTGGTCTACTTTGGCGCTGATCCACTTTTTGGATCCTGGAGGTTGGAATTTCACAATCTGTCCCGGACTCAGTTCTGTCAGCTCTACTGCGCTTCTGTTGTAGTAGTGCGTTGCTTCAGTTTCCTTTTCTCAAGTTCTTTCTTGATTGGTACAACTGTAGGTTGGAGTAATGTCTTTGACGTCGGCACTTGTGTTCGTGTTCTTCTGCCGAACAGTCTCTGAGCAGGCGAACTGTTTACAGTCTCTGTCGGGAGGTTTCTCAGCTCAAGTAAAGCGAGGAAGGGATCTTGATTGTTGTGTTCTGCTTTCTTCATGCACGTCTTTGCAGCCTTCACTGTCGCTCTCTGCTTTTCCATTGGACTGAGGGTAGTGTGGTGAGCTTGTTACGTGTTCAAACCCATATGTTTTTCTGAACTTTCCAAACTGGTTTGATGTGAATTGAGTTCCACAGTCTGTTGTCAGGCGTTCTGGTATTCCGTGTCTTGCCAAGTGTCTCTTCAGACAGATGATGACCTCTTTGGATTCTCTTGTTTGTAACCGATCAATCTCAAAGAAATCAGAGTAGTGATCGATCGTGACCAGTATTCATTGCCATTATGTTCAAAGATGTCACAAGCGATGTGTTGCCAGGGCAGGTCAGGGATCTCTGTGCTGATAAGTGGTTCCTTCTGCTGACCACGTTGGTATGTGTTACAGGCCTGCATGTTTTGACAAGATTTCAATGTCCATGTTCATCCTGTGCCAGTAGACTACCTCACGTGCTCTTCTTATGCAGCTCTGAATTCCTGAGTGGCTTGCATGATGTTTCTCAAGAATGTCTGCTCTTTCGCTTTCAGGTACAATTACTCTGTGGCTTTTGAAGACAAGTCCGTTGTGGACTGACAGTTCCTCCCTGAAAGGAAAGTATTGTTGTAACTGTAATGAAAGTTGTTGTTTCTCCTCTGGCCAGCCTTGTAGAATGACAGCTTTCAGGGTTTTCATGGTTGCATCTTGCTGAGTTGCTTGCTGCAGACTGTCCAGTCTCTCTTGGCTGATGGCCAGTTCTTGCAATGAGTCGGTTTTCTCCAGGTCTGCGAGGAAAACGGCTTCCTTGTGGGTGACTTGCTGTTCCGCTTTTCCACAGACTGCTCTGCTGAGGGTGTCAGCCAGGTGCATCTCAGATCCACGCCTGTACACTACCGTGTACCTGAACTTCTGAGTTCTGAGTAGCATCCTCTGAATCCTCTTAGGTGCTGAGAGCAGGCTCTTCTTGTGAATGGTCTCTAGTGGTTTGTGGTCGGTCTCCACCAGGATGTCTCTTCCATAGACGTATCTCTCAAACCTTTCCAGACCGAAGAGTATTGCCAACATCTCCTTTTCTATCTGAGCATAGCTTTTTTCTGTCTCGGTCAAGGCTCGTGATGCGTACTGAATCGGTTGACCATCCTGCATGAGACAAGCTCCAAGTCCAAACTGTGAAGCATCACACTGAAGGGTGGTTGTACGCTTTCCTGAAGAGTCAAAGTAGCGAAGTACCGGTGGCTCAGAGAGTATCGTCTTCACTTTCTTCAGGGCTTCTCCGTGGACGTCTTCATCCCATCTGAAGTGGACGTGTTTTTTTTTACCAGTTCTCTGAGTGGTGCTGCTGCCTCAGACAGGTTCGGTGCAAATTTCTGAAGGTATCTGACTACACCGAGAAGTCTCTGCACAGCTGCTTTGTCTTCTGGCACTGGGAGTTGTTGGACAGCGTCCAATTTCTTTGGGTCGGCTTTCAAGCCTTCTCTTGAGAAGATGTGTCCCAAATATGATATCTCTGTTCGTTTCATCTCAACCTTCTCCTTGTTGAGTTTGATTCCAGTCTCTCGGCATCGTTGTAGCAAACGGTTCAGGTTGGTATCATGAACTTGTGCTCCTGCTTCGTCGGTTGGTCCTCTGCCAAAAACAAAGATGTCATCATGAACCGCCACCACGCCTGGCAGTCCTGCCAGAGCTATGTCAATCCTCTATGGAATTCTTCTGGGGTGATGAAATACCAAAGGGCATTCGTTTCCATCGGTATTTGCCAAAAGGCGTCTCAAATGTTGTCAGGTAGCTGCTGTCTTCGTCCAGTTCAACGTGCCAAAACCCGTTTTTCGCGTCCAGGTGTGTGAAGTACTTTGTATCTTTGAGGAGAGGCAGTACGTCATCAATGGTTGGCATGGGGTACTCGTTTCTCCTAAGGGCTTTGTTCAATGGCTTAGGGTCGATGCACAGTCTGACTTTCCCATTGCTCTTTGTTGTTACGACCAAACTGCTTATCCACTCCGTTGGCGTGTCTACTTTAGTGACCACGTCCAGTTTTTTCAACCTCTTCAGCTCGTCCTTCACTTTCTCTTGCACTGCTATCGGCCACTTTCTGCAAGGCATCTTCACTGGAGCAATACTGGAGGGGGTCTGTTTCTAGGTGTAATTTCCCTTCTAGTTTTCCTTCTCCTTCAAAGACATCGTTGTACTTTGTGAGCATATCTTTTGCATTTTCCCCCTCTTTCTGATTCGCCGCTATCGTTGCAATGTTCTCTTCATTGATCGTCAACAATTGCATGTGCTGTACAGCTTTCAGTCCCAGTACTGGCTTACAGTCCCTTTTGGTGATCGCGAAGTTGACTTTGTATTTCCTTCTGTTCTTGGGGTTTTTCACTCTCAGCACTATCTCCCCCACAAGCTTCATTTCTGTTCCGTTGAACATCACCAGCTTCTTCTTCGTCTCTTGCAGGTCAGACTTTCTTTCATCTCCTGTGACTTCTCTGTACAGACTCTCAGACATCACGTTTGTTGTTGCACCTGTGTCAAGAAGAAATCTTACCGGCATCTCATTTATGGGCATTTTTGCTCGTATGTTTCTCTCCTTTTTTCTGGTTTTGTCTTCGATCCCGAGGATTTCATTATCGCTTTCAGTGTCAGTCTCTTCTTCTTCGAAGTGCCGAACTCTTGTTTTCTTTTGATTTTTCTTGGGTGTTCTGCAGCATGAAGCAAAGTGATTATTTCCTCCACAAGCTTTGCATTTTCTTCTAAATGCTGGACATTTCTCTTTTGCTCTTGGGTGCTTTCCACCACAATATCCGCATTTCTCTCTGTACTCTGGTTTGTTTCCTTTGCTATACTGCTTTGCTGTCTTCTTTTCTTTGAAAGCTTGGACTTCCTGCGTGTCCTGCGTTTTTCTCATCATTTGGACGGTTTGATGTTGACTTGATTCATGCGCTCTGCACATATCAATACATG
>CM060309.1:97458461-97478461 GCA_030674185.1 Monoplex corrugatus | reverse complement strand
CTTGGTTATTTGTTATTTTTGTTTAAATCCCGGTAGATCCATATCGGGGCTATAACTGTTTCAAAGCACACAATACTTCAACAAGGAGAAAAAAGGAAAACGAAGTACACACATCAATGCATTCGCGCACACAATCCAAGGAGATGCCCCTGGCGCTGACCACTATGTCCAATCTATCGCACAGGAGATTTAAAAAAACATACCTGTATATGAATTTAAACATAACTAAGGACACTAAAGCATAAATAAAACCAGGCCTAAATTGCCAAATATTGCTGTTTGCATATCTCATTACCCTACAGCCTAAAACCCAATTATCAATCCTAAGAGAAAGTATGTAAGACTTTATCGAACACACACAGGTGAATGGACCAGCAAGGCAGAAAATGGTAGGAAGAAATGACAGAAAGTAAAGGAACACGGCAGAAACAAAGAGGGTGACGGAAAAGAGGAAATATCTAGAATAGAATTTCCAGAAGCTGGGGATAGTATTTATACTGAAACAGGCCCCCAGCATGCCTCTGCATTCTGACGTAATGTATGGATAGAGAAAAGAGGAAATATCTAGCATAGAATTTCAGAGCTGGGGATAGTATTTATACTGAAACAGGCCCCCAGCATGCCTCTGCATTCTGACGTAATGTATGGATAGAGAAAAGAGGAAATATCTAGCATAGAATTTTCAGAAGCTGGGGATAGTATTTATACTGAAACAGGCCCCCAGCATGCCTCTGCATTCTGACGTAATGTATGGAAAGAGAAAATACTTTCACAGTAGTTACCTACCAGGCCCACACACACAGTCACAAGTCAGATCGAACTAGTGTGCTCAGGACTGAAGCATGTAGTCGACGTTCTGTACCAATAAGGCATTATTTTGAAATGATGATGAGCAGGCATCGTATCTACTGACTGTATCCATCTGTTCTACTTATTCATTGTATCCAGCTGCCTTTCATTTATTTGCAATCACAGTGTAACCACTCAATGTATCCATACTGCATGAATTAATTATCTTCATTCATTGCATCCACATTCTATAGGTTCATTGATATCGTGTCCACTGATTATATTCACAATGCATTGTATCCGCTTACTGTATCCAGCTATATTGAATGCACTCTTTGAATCCGTACTGTATCCATATAATGTATCCAATCACTGCATCCATGTTTGATCTGTGTTATATCTGCCTATTGTATCCATTCATATAGGCCTACTATCCACTCATTATCATGTTGTATATATACTGTATTCACTTGCTGTATCCGTATTTCATCGACTACTATATGCAGTCATATTGTATCCACTCACTGTATCCATATTTCATCTGTACTGTATCCATTTACTGTATCCAGTCATACTGTGTTACTCCCAGTATCCAGATTTCATCCATACTGTATCCATTTACTCTATCGAGTCATACTGTGTTCACTCATTGTATCCATATTTCATCCATATCATAATCATTTACTATATACAGTTATATTGTATCTACTCACTGTATCAACATTTCATCCATATTGTATCCACCTATTGTATCCAGTCATATTGTATCCACACATTTTATCCATATTTACTTGTATCCAGTCATATTGTATCCACTCATTATATCCATATTGTATCCATTTACTGTATCCAGTCATACTATATCCGCTCATTGTATCCATATTTTATCCATATTGTATCCATATATTGTATCCAGTCATATCGTATCCACTCATTACATCCACACTTTATCTGTACTGTATCCATATTCATGAAACTGTATCCAGTCATATTGTATCCACTATCTCAAATGGCTAAACTATGGTCCCAGGAGAAAAGTTGGCTTACTCCATGACGTCACTGCTGTCGTTCGGAGTGTTCATGGGCTTCATCCTGGACTACATGCCGTCGTCCACGGACAGTCTGTCCATCGTGGCCGTCAACATGTCCTGCCAGTTGGTCCTGTCCGCTGTCTACGTCCTGCTGTGCATCCTGTCCCTCAGACTGTTCCACCGAGACCCCCACAAGCACCCAGTGCCCCCCTCCCTGCAAACCCTGGTCGTCTGGCTGGAACTGCTGACGTGTCTGGAACCCCCCTCTAAAACCCACCCGGACCCTAAGGTGGACGTCACTTCATCCAACGTCTCAGGTCATGCACATGGTGTTGAAATGAACGTCGGACAGTCACGGGACAACCACTACCACCACCTCAAACAGCTGCAGGTGGACGGGATCGCGACAGTAGCGTCGGACGGCGAGTACGTCACCCAGGTCAGGAACGGCCGGCTGAAGGGCCAGCTGGAGCGCTTGGCTATGAGGAAGGTGAAGCGGGTAGCCTACACACGACCCCAGGACATGACGTGGCAGAGGGTCAGCTGCACGCTGGACAAACTGCTTTTCCGTTTCTTCTTCTGCCTGGTGATGGTGGCCAACGGCGTCATCTTCATCGTCCTGATCCACCACTACACCACTGCCAGCTAACAATCATTCCGTGCACGTTCAGTTCAATTCATCAATCAATTTTTGTCAGATTGATTTATGCTGTTCTGACAAAGCACAATAACAAGGTAATGCATGACAACTTATCGTTATTTTTGTTTAAAGCCCAGCCGACTGCGTAGAGCCATACCAGGGCTATACCCCGTTTCAAAACTTACACAACAGAAAACAAGGAAAAAAAAACTTAAGTACATACATCAATACATTCCTGCACATAATCTAAGGGGCTGCCCGTGGCGTTGACCACTTCGTCCAATTTATCACACAGGGGATTTAAAAAACATACCTAAATACAAATTTAAACATAAGGACGCTAAACCATATCTAAGAACAGGCTTGAAATACCATAAATTGCTTCCGCATATCTCATTTCCCCATGAGCCAAAAATGCACTTAATAGGCCTACATGTAGGCCTACCCAATTATCGGTCCTAAGAGCAACTATGGCAGACTTTAACGAACACATACAGGTGAATGGACCAGCAAGGCATAAAATGATAGGAAGAAATGGCAGAAAGAAACAGAGACAGGAAAGAAGGAATTTCTAGCACAGAATGTCCAGAAGGTGGGGGATACTATTTATACTGAAAGAACCCCAGCATCTCCATGGGGGAGAATACAAAATATAAACATAGCTAAGTTCACTGAAACACATAGAAACTGGCCTAAAATACCCAAAACTGCTTCTGCTCGTCACATTTCTATACATTCCAGCAGTTTCCATAAGGTGGGGATACTCTTTATACTGTGAGAGTCCACCAGAATTCCTGGAAAAGGCGGGTGGGGGGGGGGGGGGGTAAGTAAAAAGAGGCAATGAAAACAAGTACATAATGCATTCACACACATAATCTAAGGATATGCCCCTGGCATTGATTAATCCATCCAGATCATCACACATAACATTTTTTACATACCTGAATATAAATTTAAAAGTAACTAAGGACACCAAAAGACATATCAAACAGGCCTAAATTACCTCAAATTGCATATGCATATCACATTTCCCTGGGGCCAAGCCAAAAATGCACTTAACAGATGTTTTTGTTTGTTTTTGTTTTTATCAATCCTAAGAGAAAGTATGTAAGGCTTTATTGAACACATACAGGTAAATGGATCAACAAGGCAGAAAATGATAGGAAGAAATTATAGAAAGCAAAGGAACAAGGCAGAAACAAAGAGAGTCACAGAAAAGAAGAAATTTCTAGCACAGAATTTCCAGAAGGTGGGGACATTATTTACACTGAAAGAGACCCCAGCATTCCCACAGCGGATAGCAGCAAGCTCATGTTGTCAATTCGTAAATGGTATAGTATTTCAATACTGTTTGATTCTCACTCTGTCCAAAAGATCGTCTATCTTTAATGAATATATAAATAACATCAGTAAACAGTGCTTTCAAACAAAACAAAACAAAACAAAACAAAACAAAAAACAATAAAAAAAAAAACGTACACCTTTCTTCTTTGCTACCATTTGGTTTGATAGTATGGAATGACAGGTGTGTTACAAAGGTGTGACTCAAATAGTGGTTGACATGTATGATATCACTCATATTTTGATAGTGGTATACACGTATGTACACATACACACACACACACACTCACACACACACACACACACACACACATACACACATACGTCCATGTGCATGCAGATGGGCATATCACACACACACACACGCACGTTTTGATAGTGAAATACACATACAAGAGCATGTGCATGCACACAAACACACAGACATGTGCATGCATGCAAACAAGCATATCACACACACACACAGAGTTGCACACACACTTTGATAGTGGTACACTCACATGTACACATACACACACACACACACACACATGTACACACACTCACACAGAAGAAACAGGATTCAACAGGATTCAACAGGATTCATTTGCTTTGTTCACATATCTGTGTACACACACACACACACACACACACACACACACACACAAGCAAGTACAAACCCACACACACACACACAAGCAAGTGTACACACACACATACACACACAAGCACACAAGCAAGTGCACACACACACACACACACACACACAAGCAAGCACACACTCACACACACACTCATGATATTGTCATTAGTCATGTCAAAGTTATGATCCAAAACAAGATTATATTTACCAGCACAAAACAATTTCAACATACTTCATTAAGATCTTCATTTAAACAGTACAATCAAACACTGCATAATCCACAGTGAAATTCACCATTCGTCAGTCCAAACGCATTCAACTACAAAAAGTACTGCCAACCATTCCATCATCCATGAAGAAATTAACCGTTTTGGCTCCAGCACCCTATCCACCAGCATCCTGCATTGTCAACCATGTTAGTAAAGCAAAAACTTAACCCTCTGATTCCCTCACCCTATCCACCAAACCCCCTCGCCAACCCCCCCCCCCCTCCCCTATCCAGCAGCTTCCTGTGGGAAGCCAGTTAATAGAGTGAGGGAGTCAAAAAGTTAAGCTTTTGCAGTTGGTGGATACAGTGCTGGAGTCAAAGGGTTTAGGAATTTATTGTTCATACTAATAAGAGTTACTTGTTCCACAGTTGTTCTGATTACACCCTATAGAAAGAGTACTGCAAACTCAATCATCCATAGACATGTTCACAAACTGTTCACAAACTGACCATTCTTAAGATGCAGACACATGAGCCACTTCACCTGTACGTTTGAGCAGAGCCATCAGAACGTGTGCGGTCAGACCTATCAGTGTGGAACGGACAGAGAGAGATACACGATCCTTTTGAAACAGATGCGAGATGTAGGTCACTGCAAATTTTGCCATTTTGCTTATCAGGAAAGCTGAAGAAAGCACATAATTGCCTTCTCTCGATAACGTTTGATTTTGTGATTTTTGCTTTGACTATTCCTAAGAACATCATTAACTTGACACAACTCTATGAAATACTTTGTTACCGAATCAAGGAGTTTCACAGCATTACTAGAAGACGCCATTTGCAAAATGGGTTCAAGTTCATATTGCTTATAGCCCAGCCGAACACTAGAGCCATATCAGGGCTAACACCACATCAAAAAGGATAACCATTAAAAACCATACTCACCGTTAACCTTGCAAATCTAAAATGTGCACAATGGGTATCAGCTCAACGCTGATCATTGACTGGCTAGAGGATGCTGGCTGTTCGTTGGGAATAGATCACAATGGGGCTGAACTTGATGTCTGAGGCTGTTTGAGATGTACACTATGACAGATGGTCAGTATCAGCTCTGTTTCACTCTGTCCTCTCAAATCATAAGGTCGAAACAGCTCATGTGTCAGTACCTTTATTCAATGCAAAGTCATTCAAATCACAACCTATGTACAAAAGGCATTTACGAAACATTGCATAGTCACAGAATATTTACCACTCACATACACTCCAGAAACCTTAAAGCCACAAAACATTCAGCCACAGAAATTCTAACTGTACTTATTATCAATATTAGTTTTATAAATTTCCATGTACTTATTATTTTCATCAGTGTTTAAAGTGCAGCCAACTGCTCAGAGCCATATCAGTGCTCTGACCATCTCATATAACACACACACATATCTAAACACATCAAATCATCCTGGTAACGAGAAAAGAAAATCATGTATACATATCACTGCATTCACACAAATAATCATAGAATGTGACCCTGGTGTTGGCCGTTTACACATCATTAAACACTGCATTAAACTATGAATCATGTCCCTCAGACTCACACACAACCACACACACACACACACACACACACACACACACACACCTCACACACAGACACAGACACACACACACACACACACACAGACACACACACACACACACACACCACACACACACAAACACACACACATTACATAACAGGATTAACTCTATTTGTATACAGCAAAAAAATCCATGTCAAAGAATACTCATTGTACTTCATATCTTAAAACAAAATAGTGCGTGAGGGGAAAGGTTGCTAATTCAATACATTAATACAATGTAAACAGACAAACACACATCAACATATAAATATACCATAAACATGTTCTATAACAATAATAGCAGATCACACCACACACACACACACACACACACACACACACACACACACACACACACACATACACAACACACACACACACACACACACACACACACACACACACTCCCCACACACACACTCCCACACACACACACTCCCCCTGCCATATCCTCAACGCAGTCGGTCTTATTAAATCTGTATATCATCTCTTCCATCCTCTCTGTCTGCCTTCTGCCTTCCTGGGCCATTCCACTGCATTTTCTACAAGAAATTCTCTCTCTCTCTCTCTCTCTCACTCACTCATTCGCTCACTCATCCATTCACTCATCCACTCACCCAGACATTCACAGTCCATCAAAGACAGAGCACGCAGTGCGCAGATTATGTAGCAATGTAATGCCTGCATAGTGTGAGCCTAATCACCAGAACAACGTGCAGACTGCGCACCAACATGATGCCTGCACATCACAGCCAAAATCGTCAGGACAATGTGCATAAACACATCCAAAACAACACCACTCAAACACAGAAAACAGTCTGTGAAGTCCTTGACTTTTAAAACTACACAAAAGGCGTGACCTTAACAAACTTTGATAAACCTGGACAACGACCTTGACCTTTCACATTAACCTGAACCAGGCAGTAAATTCCCATAATGCCCAGTTCCCACTAAGGGCATGACCTTAACAGTCTTTGACACAGTTTGACTACGATCTTGATAATGTTGGAAACCGCACTAAAGGCATGACTTTGACCTTTCACTTGACCTTGAAGCGGGCGTTAATTCCCATAACGCCCAGTTCCACCACTAGATACTTCAGGACGTAGGGAATGGCGATGAGAACAACAGAGTCCGAGCGATCACAGAGTACACATTTCCATCGGCGCTTGTCCTCGAAGGACGCAGCACGTATGCTTGGGGGCGGCTTTTCCAGGATTGGCGACAGCAGATTTCCACACTCCCTGCATATGCGTGACTGCCACAGACAAAGGGTCATCTATATGTTAATGTGTATTCGACAAAAAACAAGACTTAAGAAGAAAAAAAATGAAGAGAAATAAATGTCAAGTAAGTACCCTCTGGGCAGAAACATCTGGAAAGATATTAAAAATGCATATCAAACTCTTTGACTCCCTCATCCTATCCACCAACTGCAAAACCTTAACCCTTTGACTCCCTCATCCTATCCACCAACTGCAAAACCTTAGCCCTTTGACTCCCTCATCCTATCCACCAACTGCAAAACCTTAACTCTTAGAGCCCGAACGTACCGATATCGGTACCCTGCTCGCACAACGTTTCAGCCCGAACGTACCGAGTTCGGTACTTTCGCTTTCTGCATTTTTCATTCGCCGGAGCTCGACTGTGTACGAACCTAAGCACTACAGGCCTCTAGTTCATTCATTCATGAGTGCATCTGCACCATTCCCGTGAGCAACAAGGCTTCATTGTCTGTGCTGTATGCAAATGTGTAAGGGTAGTAGCTCCGTGTCAGCCTGCTGCGTGTTATCAAAATGGCGGCGCCTTCGACGTCAACAAAGCGAAACAGACAAATTCGTGGCTACACGGCACCAGAAGTGCTTGAACGAATCGAACAGCTTCAGACTGAAGGCTCAGACGTTGAAGAAGAAGATGACTCGATGTGTAGTGAGTTTGTTGCGATAGACTCGGATGTCGGCCCTCAACTCAGTGACACTTCCAGTGACCAAGACTCGGTCTTTCGACTCAGTACCGAGTATGACACAGAGTCGGACGAAGCGATGCCTCCTGACGACAACAGTGCTGATGAGATGGAAGTGGGTGGTGAAGAGAACACTGAAACGTTTCTGGACATTTTTCTAAAACCATGGAACGAGAACTTCACATTCTTCCCTGTGATCAGCAATTTCACTGAGGACGAAGAGTGTGGTCTGCATGTCGAGCATGTGCAGAACCACGCCCCCCACCCCCGCCCCCTTGTTGTATTCAGGACTGATGTTGGATTCAGGAACAGTGAGTAAATCTGTGTTACAAAACATGTGCAGAGAATACTGCATGGACCAGAATATATGATGACTGTCTGATAACTTGATTTAAGCTCAAACTACCCCCCAAAATGTTTGTTTTCTAATTTTCAATTCAGAATGAATCACTGAAACATGATTTCAAGCTCGCTTATTTGCTCTTGTACACTTTTATTGTGTACATGATTGCAAACTTTCTAGTCTCAATATTTCCTGTGATTATGTATGATTTTTTTTCTTTACCTAATGCAAATGACCATTGTAATTTGTTGTCAGTGTGTGTGTGTAACATATACTACACTTTGCCTCTTGACAAAGAAAGAGTTACTGCTAGGTTCTTATACTTGGTACACATAATGCCCAGTCATATATCAACTGTGTAGAAGTGTATTTGATTTCAAAAAGCTAACTTTTTTTTTTTATTCTTTGGATATATTGGTACCCCCTGCGCAAACTTTTGAAACAAAATAATTTGCTTCAAAATTTTTAAAAAATAGTAGAAGGCATATGAACACTTTCATACTTGCTCAAAAGTTTATAACCATGTTAGTATCACCAGAAACTTTCAAGTCTATCTGTCTTTCCTATGATTTTTTTTTTATGATGTCTGAATTGCTGTTGTTGTCTTTGGGCATGTGTGTACATTAAAACATTGACCTAATAAACATTGCTTGTTTTCATTGAAAGACTTACAGCTGGTTTCTGAAACTTGGTACACATTATGCCCAATCATATTGCAACTGTCTAGAAGTGTTTTGATATCATAGAGCTAAATTTGTGTTCTTTTTATTCTTTGCATGTATTGGTAAACCCCTGCACACACTTTTGAAACAAAATATTTTACTTCAAAATTTATAAAACAAATAATACCAAACAAGTGAACACTTTCTAGTTTCATACTTGCACAAAAGTCATTTTGTAACATGTCAGTATCACCAGAAACTTTCAAATCTGTATACCTTTGCTGTGTTTTTTTATGATTTTTTTTGTATATATAATGTGAAAGGCCATTGCTGTCTCTGTGCGTGTGTACATGTTATAATACTGACATAATGAACATTGCTTGTTTACATAGAAAGACTTGCAGCTGGATTCTGAAACTTTGTTCACATAATACTGAATCATATTACAACTGTCTTGAAGTGTTTTTGATATCAAAAAGCTAAATGTAGGTTTTTTTTATTCTTTGCATGTATTGGTACCCCCCTGTGCAAACTTTAAAAACAAAATAATTTACTTCAAAATTAAAATAAAATAGTACCAAACAAGTAAACAGTTTCATTCTTGCTCAGAAGTCAGTTTATAACCATGTTAGTATCATCAAGAACTTTCAAGTCTGTCTGTTTTTCCTATGATTTTTTATGATTTTTTTTGTTTATGTGTCTGAATTGCCATTGTCGTCTGTGGGTGTGTGTGTACATTATAATATTGATATAATGAACATTGCTTGTTTACATAGAAAGACTTACAGCTGGTTTCTGAGACTTGGTGCCCATAATATCCAATCATATTACAACTGTCTATAAGTGTTTTTGATTTCAATAATCTTAAATTGTGGGTTTTTTTATTCTTTTCATATATGGTATCCCCCACCCCCCTGCCGCGCAATTAAAAAAAAATATCAATAATAAAAAAAAAAAATGGCAGGAGACAACTCAACACCTTCATACTTGCATAAACATTGGTTTGTAATTATGTTAGTATGTCCAGAAACTTTCAACTTTATATATCTTTCTTATGATTTTTTATGATTTTTTTTGTTTATGTAATGTGAATGGCTATTATTGTCTCTGTGTGTGTGTGCACATTATGATATTGACATAATAAACATTGCTTGATCACAAAGAAAGAGTTGGTGTTTGTTTCTGATACTTAGTACACATAATACCTGATCATATTGCAACTGCCTAAAAGTGTTTTTGATATCAGAAAGCTGAATTTGTGAGTTTTGTATTCTTTGCATATTGGTACCCCCTCCCGCAGAAACTTTTAAAACAAAATAATTCATCTCAAAATTAAAAAAAAATAGTACCAAACAAGTCAACTCTTTCATACTTACACAAAAGCTGGTTTGTAACCATGTTAGTATCATCAGAAACTTTCAAGTCTGTCTATCTTTCCTCTGATTTTTTATGATTTTTTTTGTATATTTAGTATGAATGGCCATTGTTGTCTGTGTGTGTGTGTGTACAATTTAAAATTTGCATACTTCAAATTGTTTGTTGACAAAGAAAGACTTGCAGCTAGTTCATGATACTTGGTAAACATAATGCCCAGTCATATTGCAACTGTCTAGAAGTGTTTTTGATATCAAAAGTCTAAATTTGTGTTTTTTTTATTCTTAGCATGTATTGGTACCCCCCCGTGCAAACTTTTGAAAAAGTGTCATTTTTTTCAAAATTCAATTAAAAAAAAATCAACAAAAGATCACCTTTATACTTGCACAAAAGTTAGTTTGTTCTTATGTTAGCAATACCAGAAAGTTTCAAGTCTTTAACTCCAAAACGTTTTTTTTTTACAATTTTATTAGTAACCCTTCCAAACAGCCAGGGCAGAAAGGTTGTTGACTGACACAATCGCCCAGGGCAGAGTGAGTTAACCCTTTGACTCCCTCATCCTATCCACCAACTGCAAAACCGTAGCCGTTTGACTCCCTCATCCTATCCGCCAGCTTCCTGCAAGGAACAGGTAGGCTGGTAAATAAGGCGCAAAGGGTTAAGTTTCTGCTTGACTAGTGTAGCTGCTAGTGGACAGGGTGCAGAGGTCAAAGGCTTAGCCTTTGTCAAACATCCACAGTTTTTTTTTTCCCTTTCTTTTAAGGATCACTCCACATGACGCAGTTTCATTTGTGCGTTTTTGTTTGTTTGTCCCATTCTGTATATCACTTCAAATTTCAATGCCACAGAAGTTGAGACAATTTCTATAATGCCATGATGATGAGGATGATGATAATCATGATGCTAAAGAGTTCCACCTAGGGCACTGGACAGTGCTCTAAGCTTAAAATCATAGCACATCCTGGCATCAAGCAGGCCCAAGAGATACAGACATCTGCTCAACTCTGGGTGGGTGTCGGTTGGGGGCCAAAAAATCCCATCATAACAGGGCTGGGAAAGAACTCGCCAAATAAATGTTCAACAGTTGAAAAAACGAATAAGAAATAAAGAACTCACTGACTTATGTATTGATATCAATAAACAAAGAATGGACAAGTCACCAAATACTTAGTACAGATTTACTAAACAAAGAGTAACAAAAAAAAGTCATGAATTATCTACCAGAGAGTTTAACGAAAAGTAAAAAACGTACCAACTGTTTTCATGAATTAATAAACAAAGAGTTAAAAAAACAAAACAACTACCAAATACAAATCCATGAGTTAATACAAAAGAGTGAAAAAGCTCACAAATACCTGAGAGTTAACCCTTTGACTCCTGCACCTTATTCACAACTGCAAAAACTTAACCCTTTGACACCCTCACCCCATCCACCAGCTTCCTGCAGGAAGCTGATGGACAGGGTGAGGGTGTCAAAGGGTTAAGTTTTTGCATGGTTGACAATGTAGGAAGCTGATGGACAGTGTGCGGGAGTCAAAGGGTTAATGAAGACAGAGTGGAGAACTCACCAAACATCGGTCAGAGTTGGTGAAGAGGCGGTCATGCAACAGGAAGCTGGTTCCGTGTGAAATGAGGGCGTCACGTTCCATCTCCCCGAACCTCACACCCCCCATTCTCTTCCTGCCCTGCACTGGCTGCATGGTCAGGGGTCCACTGGGCCCGTGGTTCAACCTTTACACATGGGACACTTCAGTGAAATATCAAGAAAGAAAGAAGAGCGACCAGGATTGACCCGCAGTACCAAAATAAACATATATCCACATAGGGCACATGCCTACAGACTGAGTGTACTCTGTTCACTATCTACATGGTCAAAGCAACAGAACAACTAGAGATAAACACATGGTGACCTACTGGCAGTGACTTCTCATACTTCACTAAGAGGTAGGCAGAATACAGACAGAAGAGATATACTACAGATCAGCATCACTGTGCAAGACATAAGACAAGCAACGAAGCAGAATACAGACATGGAAAACGACAGATCAGAAGAAAGATCTGATAAAGACTAACAACATGAAGCAGAATACAGACAAAAACAAGAGAAAAGATCAGACGCAATAGACAATGAACAGTACAACAATGAAGCAGAATACAGACAACGAAGAAAAAAGAGAAACAGACGAATCAGACAGGAAAGACGACAATAAAGACATAAGACAAATGAAGCAGAATAAGACAGAAAAAAACAGACAGAAAGAATAGAAGACAAACAATGAAGCAGAATACAGACAAAAAAGACAGACAGATAAGACAAAGACAACAAGAGCAGAATACAGACCAAAAAAGGAAAAGAACAGAAGAAAGACATAAAGACAACAATGAAGCAGAATACAGACCAAAAAAGGAAAAGAACAGAAGAAAGACATAAAGACAACAATGAGAGAATACAGACCAAAAAAGGAAAGAACAGAATAAAGACATAAAGACAACAATGAAGCAGAATACAGACCAAAAAGAAAAGATCAGAATAAAGACATAAAGACAACAAATGAGGAGCAGAGAATAAACACAGAGCAAAAAAAACGAAGATCAAATAAGAAAAAGACAACAGAAGCAGAATACAGACAAAAGAAAGAACAGAAAAGAATAAGACAAGAGCAGAATACAGACCAAAAAAGGAAAAGAACAGAATAAAAGACATAAAGACAACAATGGAGCTGAATACAAAATTGGAAAAAAAAGAAAAGATAAAAAAAAAAGATGCTAAGACCAGAACTGACCTGGAATTTGTCGGAGACCATATGTCGAAGTCTCTGGTAGTAGACGACCCCCGTGAAGATCTGGGCCTCCATCTCTAAACCCGTGTCTCCACAGTACATGACCTCCGTGCCAAGACTGTTGTACCCCGCTGTCACACCAGTCAACCATTACATCACACAAGTCATATCATTATCACAATTATTATTATTCGTCATCATTATCATTAAAGTAGTAGTAACAGTGTTTAAAGCCCAGCTGACAGCTCAGAGCCATATCAGTTCTATAACCATTTCAAACAAGACACACAGCTGAACACATCAATGACCCTGGAGAAAAGACAACCTGGAAAAGAAAAGTAAGTACACATAGCATTACATTCACACAAACAATCTAAGGATACACCCATGGTGTTGGCCATTCTGCCCAATTTATCAACAAGACACTAAATACAAATGCACAAACATAACTAACTGCACAAAAACTACATAACACTGACCTATAGTACCTACAACTGCAGTAAAGTAGTGTACATCTCCTTACTGATAAAAAGGCAATTAATATGTATGTACCCAATTATCAATCCTAATACACGAAAAGTATGAGAAAAAAAAGTATGTAAGGTTTTAGGGAAAACGTAAAGGTGAATGAACCAGCAAGGCAGAAAATGACAAGACAGCAAATAAGCAAGGCAGAAACAAAGAGAATGACAAAAAAGAGAACATTTCTAGCACAGACTTTCCAGAAGGTGGTGATGCTATACTGGAAGAACCCCTGGCATCCCTACACACTCATGTGGACTGGATGCACTTCACACACAGCAGCTTTTCTGTGAAGCTTGAAGAACTCAAGCTGTTAGGTGAGCTGAACACATTCCACTATATCTCTGCATTGTCTGCATCTCTGATGGGTGTGCAAGTTGGGTGTTTTCATGTTTCCATAAGCCAGCCACTTGCAGGATCTCTAACATGCATATATGATATTCTCAATGTGTATATACATAAAGAATTTGTGCTATGACAGGTCTACACTTATGCTGATCTGGGAGATCATAAAAAAAAAAAATCTCCATCCTGTACCCACCAGAAAGAGGTATGTAGGCAGATCGAACCCTGGATGTTCTGACAGGATGTCCAACAATTACCCACTTGACTACAAATTAACAAGACCAAAAAGAAAACATACTCTCCACAGAGATAGCAGCGCGAGTTTCACACAATCAACTTGTCATTTATCATTGCTGTTTAAAGCCCAGCTGACTGCAAAGAGCCATATCAGGGCTATAGTCATCTCAAAAAACACACACAACACCTCATCAATCTGAAGGGAAAACAATCAGGAAAATAAGGGCACATCACTGGTGTTAACCATCATTCTGCCCAATTTATCACCATGAGCTTTAAAAAACCCAAACCTATGAACATTTTGGTACAATGCTAATGGGTGAAAGAAAACTAAAAGTACAACAACAACACCAACAAAAAGTACAACACCCACCAACAACAACAAAATGTACAACAACACCAACAAAAAGTACAACAGAAAGTACAACAACAACAACAAAAAGTACAACAACAAAGTACAACACCATCATCACCAACAACAAAAAGTACAACAACAACAACAAAAAGTACAACAACAACAACAAAAAGTACAACAACAAGTACAACACCACCAACAACAAATACAACAACAACAACAAAAAGTACAATTATGACAAAACCAACAACAACAAAAAGTACAACAATAACATCAACAACAACTACAACACCACCAACAACAAGTACACCACACCAACAACAAGTACAACTACAAGTACAACAACAACTACAATAACAGCAAGTACAACAACACCAACAACAACAACAAGTACAACACCACCAACAACAAATACAACAACAACAACAAAAAGTACAATTATGACAACACCAACAACAACAAAAAGTACAACAATAACATCAACAACAACTACAACACCACCAACAACAAGTACACCACCACCAACAACAAGTACAACTACAAGTACAACAACAACTACAATAACAGCAAGTACAACAACACCAACAACAACAACAAGTACAACACCAACACCAACACCAAGTACCTGCTTGCAACAGGTCCCCAAAGTAGCCGATAGCAGGCTGTTCCTCACAGAAGGTGAAGGGCGTGGCGTCATGGAACATTCCATGTAATGCTCCTGATTTACCTGCCATGCTCTCCACCATCTGGCCTGTTTGCACATACATATCATTATCTTTAGCTGCTTTTTGTTGTTGTTGGTTTCTATTTCAAAACAACAAATGTAGAAACCAGAAAAACCACGAAAGAAGAATACGAACGCGTATTCAATATAACAAGACAAGACAGGCGCAAATTTTCGGCCAACTGGCCTTTGTCAAGCGTAAGATTACAGACAAACACCAGATACAAAAATTTTGAGAAAAAGACTGCAACTTCCCTGCTGCTGGGTCCAATGTGAGAAAAGGAATGCACGCGCGTGCACACACACAAACACACACACACACAGACACACACACCACACACACACACACACACACAACACACACACACATTATACAAATGTAGAATCCAAGAGAACAGAAAATGTAAAGGTTTCCCCATCATCCTGCTATCGTCACTGTTATTGTTGTTTAAAGCCCAGCTGACTACACACAGCCATTTCAGGGCTATAACAATCACAAAATGTACACATTACGTCAGGAAAAAAAATTGGAAAAGAAAATTAAGTAAATATTTCAATGCAGTATGGATTTCAATTGCTTTCACACACAATCTAAGGATATGCCCTGGTACTGACCATTCCACCTAATTCATTACTCAGGGCATTCAAAAAAGCAAACAACTGAATACAAATTCAAACACTAATATTTATAAAAACAGGCCAAAATCGCCTGAAATTGCTTCCGCACATCACATTTCCTCTGAGCCAAAAATGCAGTTAATACATGTACCCAATTATCAATCCTAAGAGGAACTACGTTAGACTTTATCAAACACATACAGGTGAATGGACCAGCAAGGCAGAAACAAAGAGAGTGACAGAAAAGAGGAAATTTTAGCACAGAATTTCAGAATGTGGTGATACTATTTATACTGAAAGAGTCCACAGCATCCCCATAGGGGACAGGAGGACCTAACACCCCTAATCCTGAGGTCACAGACAAGTGAGGAGGCCCAGACCTTAGTTTTCTAGAAGCGACCATTATGACGTTGATTCTATCTCCTCTTCCTTGATGCTTTATCTTCCCTAACCCTGAGCTGGGTCAGGAACCCGTTTACAGCTGAGATGATCATTTTGGATGTTATCCATCACATGATGATGTGCGTCATAACTAACACTAAGACTACTCACATATGACATATCTTTCATTGTATAATTGACTGTGTGTGCACTGAAACATTCTAGCATATCTTGTTACTGTGATTTTAACATTTGAAAGAAAATAACCTTCAGAGCCAGGGTGAAGGGGGGGAAATGTGCACAAGAATACATATACATACAAACAGAGATGACAATGATAATCATGATTTTTCAACTGTAGAAATTATTGACTAAACAGCGTTTTCTTCAAACTAGCCTTTGCTTGCCTACTGGGTATTTTCATGTTTCCATAAACCAGCCACTGACATGACTTACAGGATCTTTAACGTGCATACTTGATATTCTGTATGAATGCACATGCATAAGGGGATTATGCAATGGCTGGTCTGCGCACGTTGACCTGGCAGACCACAAAAATGTCCACCCTTCACCCACCAGGCAGATGTCTAGATGGATCGAACCCAGGACCTTCTGACAGGAGATCCAACATTTACTTACTCAACTGCCGGTTCCATGAAGGCAGTTGTAACCCTAATTCAGGGGGTGTGCATGACAAGGAGACAGACTGGAGCACAACATACCGATGGTCATCCTGGAGGGAAAGCCGTGAGGGTTGAACAGAATGTCCGGTATCATTCCACTCTCTGTGAACGGCAAGTTCTCTTGGGGCCACAGAAAACTACAACACAAAGATTCCAGATTCACACAGAGAAAAACTATCATGTATATGTACATAAGCTTGCTCGCACAGGGGATGGCATATTCACCTCAGATCACAGAAAACTGTACCAAAAGTTCCAGTTTATATTGCTTACAGTCCAGAGTATTCTCAGGGCTAACACCACATTATTAACAACCCCAAGTTTAAAAAAGACAACAGCTAAAAACCAAGCTCACCATTATTCTTTCAAGTCTAAAATGCTTTCAAAAATCTTTCCCACACAAACAATCAAATAAGATGAAATCTATAGATCAGCATTCAGGATTCAAAAAGAAAAAACTATGAATAAAGGTAGTCAAACAGTGCCCATACATGCACACACACACACACACACACACACACACAAACAACACACACACACACAAACACACACACACAAACACACACATACACAAACACACACACACACACACACACACACACACACACCACACGCATGTACATAGCCACTCGCAAAAGGAAGTAAATATAATTCATAAGCAGTCTTACACAGATTAAGCACCAGCTTTACAATCTGCTGAATGGACTTTTTTCAAATTCCAAATATGGCCAGCCGATTCATTCATTCATCTGACTGTTCAGCTGTTAGGATGGCCACTTAAAACTATCCATCAGTCAACATTCACTTTAAAAAAAAATTGTGTACCTAGCCAACACATACCAGATGGGGAAGTACCTTAGAAAGAAAGCGTCAAATAAATCATTACCTGGATTTTCAAGACTTCTCAGAGCTCTTCCAGGCCTGGTACTACTAATAAGCAATAGTGTGAATGGTTATGTTCCCTTACAAATGGTTACCTTTTCTTATAACTGGTTATCTTCCCTTCTAAATGGTCAGTTTCAGTTTCAGCTGAAGTTAAAACTAACAATTATTTATAAAGGAAGACATAAACAGTTATCTTCCCTCTTACCTCAAGATGCCTTTCTGTCCATGTCTGCTGGAAAACTTGTCTCCTATTTCTGGATTCCTCTGTAAACACACGACATCTCACTGTCAAACACCCGTGTGCCAGAGGAATTATCCAAATGTCATGAATCTCTTTAGAACAAATTCTATGTTCAGGCTACACTAATGTACGGATCCAATAACTCCTTGCCCTTCCCTTCCTCCCCCCTCCCCGTGTGTGTGTGTTGTGTGTGTGTGTGTGTGTGTGTGTGTGTGTGTGTGTGTGTGTGTGTGTGTGTGTTGTGTGTGTGTGTGTGTGTGTGTGTGTGTGTGTGTGTGTGTGTGTGTGTGTGTGTGTGTGTGTGGTGCTGCATGCGTGGTGCGTGTGTCGTGTGTGCTGTGTGTGTGTCTGTGTGGTGTGTGTCTGTTGTGTGCGTGTGTGTGTGTGTGTCTGTTGTGCTGTGTGTGTGTGTGTGTGTGTGTGTGTGTGTGTGTGTGTGTGTGTATGTGTGTGTGTGTGTGTGTGTGTGTGTGTGTGTCTGGTGTGTGTCTCTGTGGTGTCTGTGTGTGTGTCTGCGTGTGTGCGTGTGTGTGTGTGTGTGTGTGTGTGTGTGTGTGTGTGTTTTGTGTGTGTGTGTGTGTGGTGCGTGCGTGCGTGCGTGCATGGGTGTGTGTGTGTGTGTAGGTGTGAATCTGAGAGTGTGTATGTTTGTGTGTGCGAGTGTTTGTTTTCGTATGTGTGTGTGTGTGTGTGCATGTAAATGTGTGTTCATGCGCGTGGCATGCGTGTGTGCATGCATGCATGCACGTGTCTGTGCTTGCACGTGTGTGTATGCATGAAAGATTAAACTTAAGATGCAATCATTCATAAAATGTTTTCCTTATAATTTTTTGTGGACTAGCATCACAACTACCTATTTCTGATTTCACATTATTATTTTTGATGTACTGACAATGTTTAAATGCTTTAATGCATGAAACAACTACACAAAGTGCAACAAGCATGCTTTGAAATGGACTGTTTAAGCTACTGAAATGGCATCATCATGACCATCAATATTATTATTATTTATATTATCATTATCATCATCATTTATCATTGTCGTCATCGTCAGTCGTCGTCATCATCATCATCACTATGCTTCGTCTTTGAGCCTGTGCAAAACCCAATGTACTGGAGAGGTCTTGAAATGGAAGCAGGACGGGGGAACCTAATAAACACCAAGCTGACACACACTACAGTGTCAAGATGGACAGAAAACAGGGGACTATTTCTATGTAGAACATAATAAACACCAAGCTGACACATCACCACAGTGACTACAGTGTCAAGATGGACAGAAAACAGGGGACTATTTCTATGTAGAACATAATAAACACCAAGCTGACACATCACCACAGTGACTACAGTGTCAAGATGGACAGAAAACAGGGGACTATTTCTATGTAGAACATAATAAACACCAAGCTGACACATCACCACAGTGACTACAGTGTCAAGATGGACAGAAAACAGGGGACTATTTCTATGTAGAACATAATAAACACCAAGCTGACACATCACCACAGTGACTACAGTGTCAAGATGGACAGAAAACAGGGGACTATTTCTATGTAGAACATAATAAACACCAAGCTGACACATCACCACAGTGACTACAGTGTCAAGATGGACAGAAAACAGGGGACTATTTCTATGTA
>CM060309.1:97330961-97453461 GCA_030674185.1 Monoplex corrugatus | reverse complement strand
CTGTTGTGACCAGGTGCTCTAGTTCCCCTTTCCTCATAAAATGGCCTATAAACGTTGCCTGTCTTTTCCTAATCTTCCTTATGAATGATCTACTTGTGTCTGCCTCCATCAAGACTGTCTCGTTTGTTTTCTTTGCTGTCCATGGAACTCTCAACATTCTTCTTAGAAACCACATCTCAGCTGCCTCAATCTTATTCTGGCTTTGCTTGTTGACTATACATATATATGACTATATAATTATATCGTTGGCACAAATATTCCACCGTCGTAACACGAACAAAATGAACGTTTTTTAATGGGGATGTATCACTGGCACAAACAAATACTCCTCTGTTTGAAAGAAAAATGTAATGTGTGCTTTCTACTGGAAGATTTCACTGGTATAAGTGAGTATTTCATGAGTAGAATTTCATTATCATTAATTTTCAATCACCTGTGCACCAGAATCCTGCATTGTCAACCCTGCAAGCAAAGCAAAAACTTAACTTCTGACTCCCTCACCCTATCCACCAGCTTCCTGTTGACAGAAAGCTGGTTGACAGGGCGAGGTTGTGAAAATGCTGACAGAAAGCTGGTGGACAGGGTGAGGGAGTGAAAGTGTTGACAGAAAGCTGGTGGACAGGACAAGAGAATGATTAGGTTGATTAAAAACCTTACTGACCACAGACTTGTATATACAGCCGTAAGCAAACCCTCGCTCGTAGGACGCCTTGTTGATGACGATGGCGTCCTCCATGGAATACCCCTGAAACACACCATCATCAATCTGAATCAAAGAGACCGCCATCACGCCAGTAAAACAACAATCACAAACCTGTGGCAACAGCATAATGCATATTTATAATGAGCAAAACATGAAAAATTGTGGCTTTTGTCAAGCATATGAAAAAGATGACAGGAAACAAGATCAGCAGATTCGGAACAAAATAACAGACAGCAAACTATGTTGAATTTCCCTGACATAGCATTTTCCAGATCTTACACTGATACTGCACTTCCCTAATATCACACCTCTTTGATACTGCACTTCACTGATAATGCCTACAGAGCTGTGGACCACATGACGACAATAATGTGCATACAAACGTATGTGAAAACACTGTTCAAAACAAAACAAGAAATGATCTATGAAAACAACTCACAGTGTAAGAAATGACGGCCACAATGGCGTTGGTGCCTGCAGGATACTCGTCAATGTGATATTTTTCATGGGCCTGTGGTCGTGTGATGGGGGTCTGTGGGGTGACCAGTCGGTACAGCTTGTTGTCCGCACGGTGTGGGAATGCGTGTAGAGGGGTGCCCATCGTCTGCTTTGCCATCTGAAACATACAAACCAGACTGAATATCTTGATTACAAGAGGTTTCTGGATTTTACTTTCATGAAGCTGTTTCCACTGTCCAGAAATATTGCTGACACATCATTGAAAAAAAAAAATCACGATCTGAAAAATAAATTGAGGCTGCCATACTTTTCTTTTCTTTTCTTTTTCTTCTTTTTTTTTTCACTCAAAGACTGCAATTTCCATGTAAACTCAAACATACAGTTGAGTTTTCACATGTATGACACATTTTTATTTTTAACCCCACCATACCAGCAGTCATACTCCATTTTGGGGGGACTGCATGCTGAGTGTTTCTATGCTTCCATAAACCAATGAATACTGACATGACTTACACAATCTTTAATAGGGGATGAATGCTGACTTTTCTCCAGTATCCCTAAACCTATGAATACTGAAATGAAACATACAAGATCTGTAATATGGATACTTAGTGTTCTGCATAATACGTACACGCACAAAAGGTAGTTCAGGCACAAGTGCGTCTGTACGTTTACACTGACCTTAGAGAATGGAAAAATCTCCACTTTTTACCCACAGACACTATCCATGCTGGTTTGAACCAAGACCTTCCAACTCGACAAACAAAGTCTTAACCACAACCAGTGTGTCTGACATGGGTGCCACAAGACATAAACACATGATTTCTGCATCACATCACACAGTGAGTAAACAGCACACTGTGCTTTGGTCGCAAACAGCAAACAGATCAGTGTGGCCATGACTGAAAGGCTTAAACAACTGCCCAAGCACAGACACACATACACACACACATGCACACACACGCACGTGCACATGCACACACACATACATACAACACACACACAACACACAAACACACACACGCACATACACCCACATGCACATGCACACACACATACATACACACACCACCAACGCACCCTTCCACCATCCTACATATACCACAACACACCCCACAGACACACACACACAGACACACACACAGACAAACATGCACACACATACATACGCACACACATACATACACACCAAACACACACACACACACACACTCATGTGTGCATGCCACACACACACACACACACATACACACACACACACATACAAACATGCACACATGTACATACACACAAACACACACCACACACACACTCATGTGTGCATGCCACACACACAGACAACAACCAAACAAACATGCACACACATACATACAACCAACACACACCACACACACACTCATGTGTGCATGCCACACACACACACACACAGACAGACACAAACAAACACGCACACACATACATACAACCAACACACACCACACACACACTCATGTGTGCATGCCACACACACACACAGACACACACACACACACACAAACAAACATGCACACACATACATACAACCAACACACACCACACACACACTCATGTGTGCATGCCACACACACACACACACACAAACACACACACACACACACACACACACACACATGCACACACACACACACACACACACACACACACAGCTCGCACATGCACACACACACACACACACACACACACACTTACCTGACACTGATACATGTTGCGAGGACTGGGGTTGAAGTCAGAGAAAGGGGTCAAACTGGCCAGGACGCTCAGAATGCTGTCCTTTGATGTCTCCATATGGGTTGTGGTCTAATAATCATAATAACAATAATAATAACATTATAAAGCGCCAAATCTTGACTCGAGAATCAAACCAAGGCACACACTCTCATCATTCACCAAAGCAATCACCAACAACGACCAAACTTCTAACACACAAAGCACACGCAAACTGGGAGGGGAACACAGAAGGTAAGTAGAGCATGTGACCCCTGACCTAAGCTGGTCATCTTCCCTCTCTCTCTCTTTCTTTCTCTCTCTCTCTCTCTCTCACACACACACACACACACACACACACACACACACACACACACACACACACACCACACACATACATACAACACACACACACACACACACACACACACACACACACACACACACACACACACACACAACCATTTTCACCATTCTCTCACCTCAGGATAGATTTCATCAGCGCACACAGCAATGTCCATGTACACCTGTTCAAAGGTTCCGATCATCTCCACCCTGTTGTGGGCCAGGCTGGTGACGGGCCGAATCATGCGCGCCAAGGAACAGAACAGGTACAGACCTGGGTAACGACTGGCCACCTCTGTCTTGGGGACCAGGCAGATCTCCATCACAGGCGGGATCTATGCACAATGACAGTCACGTTGTTAATAACGATAACAATAATCAATTTTGTTCAAATCAACCCACACTGACAGTCAGGTTGATAATAACGGTAATAATCAATTCTGTTCAAATCAACCCACAACAACAGTCAGGTTGATAATAATGATAACAATAATCAATTTTGGTTCAAATCAACCCACAATGGCAGTCAGGTTAATAACGTTAACAATAATCAATTCTGTTCAAATCAATCAAAACATTTTGCTATCTCTAAAAAAGAAATTAAATATCACTTCTGCCACAGTCATCATCATCATGATGCCCTGCCGCATGGCATTGGTGATCATGGCCCTCCATACAAGTCATCCCTCGTCACTGCAAGTACATCTCCCACCTCTCTGTCCTCTGCCACAGTACCAGTAATCATTATGAAGTACTCTTAACCCTTTTGACTCCTGCACCTATCCATCAACCACAAAAACTTAACCCTCTGACTCTTTTCACCCTACGAACCAGCCTCCTGTGTAGGAAGCGGGTTCATAGGGCGAGGGAGTCAAAGGTTAAGTTTTTGCTTTGCTAGCATGGTTGACAATGAACGATGCTGGTGGACAAGGTAATGGAGCCAAAGGGTTAAGAGAGAAAAACAACAATACACACACACATACACACACACACACACACACACACACCACGCAACACACAACACAAACACACACCACACGCACGCACGCACCACGCACGCAAACAACAACCACGACCACCACACACAAACACACACACACACACAACAAAAACACACACACACACACACACACACACACACACACACACACACACACACACACACACACACATGGAACCAAACACCGCATACGCTGCACTCAAAGCCTGCAATTGGAGTCTATAGTTTGGGGTTTGTTCAAGACAGATTCATCATACATGCACAGCAATCACCTGGCAGACTCCCTGAGCCAGCACAAAACCCTGTATGCTGTAAGGTCTTGAACTAGGAAGGGAGGGGGTTCAGTAGGGACTAATGAAACATTAAGCTGACACCACCAAAATGACAGAAACATCAAGATAGGCAGCGAATAGTTTTTAACGCTGCAGGCTGGGACTGAACTCAAGCGACCAGATCGAGGCCATGGCTCTATCAAAAGAACCAACCAGTCTGTTGTGCATGCTCTTGGTGGTGAATCCATGCAATCATCATCATCATCACATCATCATCATCATCATCATCAAAATCATCATGTACCCTGCTGCATGGCGTTGGCGATCATGGCCCTCCATATGAATCAATCCCTTGTCGCTGCAAGCACATCTCCAACCCTCCCTGTCCTCAGCCACTCTGCAAGTCTGTAAAATATTTTCTCCCTGGGTCTACCTGGTTCTCTTTCTCTTTCCCTCCAGCTTTGCTGTTGTGATCAGGTTTGTTGAATGCATGCACGGCCAACTCAATCGTTGAGGAGTATGACTGTCCTAAGCACAAGGCTGCCTTTTGTTCTGTTCAACTTTACTTTTAGCGCACAATATCACGACCTGACGGAAGAACTTGTAACCTCACGCAAGATGTCGCTGTTGTCCAGTCGCTACTGCCTTCTGCACCACCTGTCTTTCATACGACTAGTACGGACTGTCTTGCTTCTCACCCACAATCTGAGGCCCATTTCTTACACACTAAATGCTCGTGCAAGTTTTGTGATAGCTAGTGGCAAAGGCGAGATAAAAAGTGTGCTATGAAACGGACGCTAGCTGGAAGTAGATGTTCAGCCAATGTCCAGTGTTTATTTCACAACAGAAGACAAGTTGTTTTATTGTTTAAAGCCCAGCCTGCAGGAAGCTGGTGGACAGGGTGAGGGAGTGAAAGGGTTAAAACGACAGTAATCATCAACAACCTTCACCAGACAAACTCACCTCCTTCACGGCCCTCAGGTGACAGATTTTGTCTTTGTTTTTTAATGCGAGAAACCTGAATCAAAGTGACAGTCTGCATTCAGACAAACAGGAACCAGAAGCATACACAAAAAATCAGAACACATATGTGACCCGTTTTCACGAAATGAGTCCTAACTCACAGGCAGCAAAAAGCGTAGAGGCCCAGAAAAGGTGTGATGGGTCGATTTTGTCAATTTTTACTTCTCGTCAAAAATGAAATATTTAATCTTTAAATTACATGTACATGCACTCAGGTAGAAAGAAACTCTAGGGAGAGCTAGACAACAGAAGGTCTTCAGAGAAGTAACCCCCTTTAGACAAGTGTTTCGGCCCTGAATTCCTTACACTCTCGGGGGGCCGGGCCACATCCAGGTCATGACTCCTGGATGCCCTTCTGCTGTTGTCTATTTTTTTTTTTTTTTTTTTTTTTTTTTCCCCCACGCCGGGGATCGAACCTGGGCGATTCTGCCTTCAGAACTGCGGTACGCGGTTTTACCAATGTGCTAACGGGGCACAACATCATCTGTAGGGAATTTAATCCTTATGAAGTTCACTTTATAATTCAATCGGAAAATGTATTTAAAATGCATTTTAACCAGATAACAGCATGCTTTTTGTGTTAGAAAAAGGGATATATAAACTTAAGTAACAAGACATTTACAGTAGCTTTTTCACACCAATTTTTGTGTGCTATTGTGGCATGATGTCTTTTATCACGGTACAAAATTTGGTAAAGATTGATGAAGTACAAATACCTATTGCTCAGGTAAAACTTCACGGAAGTGATGAAAATTTTAAAACTTGATTTTCTCAAAATGGCTGTTTGCAATGTTACACACTTCAAACACCCATAACTTCCCTATTTTTAGGAGTAGAATAATAAATTTCATATTAAAAAGAAACTTAATAATCTGGACATTTTGAAAATCATAATATCCTAAAATCTGTTATTTTCACCTTAGGACTCATTTTGTTAAAACGGGTCACATATTTGATATGTCAAAACAAGACAAAACAGGTGACATTTACCACCAACTGGCCTTTGTCAGGTGTATATAAAAACAACAAACAGTAAATGCACAAACTGTAATGGAAAAAAATGGTACCGGTATGATTTGTGTACTTATTCTTTGTTGTGATGTGTATGTCTAACAAAGGCCAGTTGGTGGATAATTTGCACCCACTTTGTCTTGTCCTGTTGTATCAAATATGTGTTCTGATTTTAATGCAAGGTCACATGGTCAGATAACTCTTCCTGTGACAAACTCACCTGCTTCAGGCCTTGAACTTTCAAGGCCCTCAGGTGGTCGGTCACGTCGGAAACCAGAAAGTCAGGGATGTACCCCACACACACCCGTCCATGAAGACGGTGTAGCACTGGGTGAAGGGTAGAGGGAGGAGGGAGGTGGGGAGAACATCCCAAGCTTGCTCAGTTCATCAACTACGGCTTGGGTAGGGAAGACTGCATTCACTGCCTGCCATAAATAATCACACCGTTTATTACCATAAAGACATTCATAATTATGATGATAACAAAAACCACCACCACCCACCACCACCACCACCACCACCATCATCATCATCATCATCATCATCATCAGCGATCATCATCATCATCATCATCATCATCATCACAACAACACTAAACATAGTACGACTACTAACTGTGATCTTGCAGATCTGATAAAAGGAACTCAAATAACTTCTGTCTACCTCAAGATGTTTCCAGGATTAGAGTGAACTTAGTGAATACTTGTATTATGTCCATACAGCGCTTACTCTTGGATACCAGGAACGTTTGAAAACTTCCAGCATTTTCCCCTCTTTTATCAAAAAAAAAATGTTTTCATTGAAATGTTTTTCTGATGAAACAGAGATGCCAACTTCCAAAAAAAAAAAAAAAAAAAAAAAAAGGAGCGCCCATGTGCGATACGGTGTGCCAAAGTGGTGAAGCCATGATCAAGTGTCTGCACACCAAACGTGCCCCTCCAGGGCTGTCTACTCCTTCTTTTCCCTGTAAAGTTTCCAACAATTATACTAAAATCTGTGCGAACCTTGAACTCTGGTATTGAATCAATGTAAACATCTTTTTTCTGTTTTCTCCAGGAAAACCAGAAAACAGCAATGTGATAAAAAAAAATGTTTAAACAAAAAACAACAAAAACAACAAAAAAAAAAGGAAGATCAGAGGAAAGGCCCTAAAATCAAAGCTGCTCTGCACGAATCAAAGCAGTCAGCATCTCTACTGAAAGCAACAAAAACATCAGAATTCAGGTAACAAAAACGAGGGAGAATTCTCACTCCAGAGTATGTCACTGAAGGACAAGTGACAAATACAAGAAGACACAGACGTGGGTCTGACCTGACAGCTGGCGGCCATGTGGTTCAGCAAACCACAGGGTGTTCCATCAGGTGTGTGAACAGGACACAGAAACCCTGCAACATACACACCAACATAAAGGTCATGTCACATGTATACCCTGCTACATACACATCAACATAAAGGTCATGTCACACGTGAATCCTGCTACATACACATCAACACAAAGGTCATGTCACACGTATACCCTACAACATACACACCAACATAAAGGTCATGTCACACGTGAATTCTCTTACATACATATCAACATAAAGGTCATGTCACACGTGAATTGGAACATACACACCAACATAAAGGTCATGTCACACGTGAATTCTGCAACATACACATCAACATAAAGGTCATGTCACACGTATACCCTGCTACATACACATCAACATAAAGGTCATGTCACACATATACCCTGCTACATACACATTAACATAAAGGTCATGTCACATGTATACCCTGCTACATACACATTAACATAAAGGTCATGTCACACGTATATACCCTGCTACATACACATCAACATAAAGATCATGTCACACGTATACCCTGCTACATACACATCAACATAAAGGTCATGTCACACGTATACCCTGCTACATACACATCAACATAAAGGTCATGTCACACGTATACCCTGCTACATACACATTAACATAAAGGTCATGTCACACGTATACCCTACAACATACACACCAACATAAAGGTCATGTCACACGTGAATTCTCTTACATACACATCAACATAAAGATCATGTCACACGTATACCCTGCTACATACACATCAACATAAAGGTCATGTCACACGTATACCCTGCTACATACACATTAACATAAAGGTCATGTCACACGTATACCCTACAACATACACACCAACATAAAGGTCATGTCACACGTGAATTCTCTTACATACACATCAACATAAAGATCATGTCACACGTATACCCTGCTACATACACATTAACATAAAGGTCATGTCAAAACGTATACCCTGCTACATACACATCAACATAAAGGTCATGTCACACGTATACCCTGCTACATACACATCAACATAAAGGTCATGTCACACGTATACCCTGCTACATACACATCAACATAAAGGTCATGTCACACGTATACCCTGCTACATACACATCAACATAAAGGTCATGTCACATGTGAATCCTGCAACATACACATCAATTAAAGGTCATGTCACATGTGATTCCTGGAACATACACAACATAAAGGTCAAGCCAAATGCCAATCCTACAACATACACATCGATTAAACGTTAGGTCACATGTGAATCCTGGAACACAGACACAGAAATCCTGGAACAAACACATCAACATGAAGGTCATGCATATGTAAATTAGTGCTTTATTGCATAATTCCAACATCCTGAAAACACATGCTCTGAGAGCTCAAAATCCATGCCATAAGCTCCAAGCAACGTTCTGCTGAAAATACTGAGTTCAAAATCCATGTCATAAACCCACAATCACTGACAATAACAAACACTACTCAAATCATCAACAATAACAAATATAACTGTCAATTATTGACAATAACAAATATGACTGTCAAATTTTGACAATAACATGACTTTCAATTATTGACAATAACAAATATGACTCAATTATCGACAATTACAAATATGTCAGTTATTGACAATAACAAATATGACGGTCAATTATTGACAATAACAAATACGACTGTGACAAGAACAAATTAGTATAACTCAATTATTGACAATAACAAACACTACTCAAATCATCAACAATAACAAATACGACTGTCAATTATTGACAATAACGACTTTCAATTATTGACAATAACAAATATGACTCAATTATCGACAATAACAAATATGTCAGTTACTAACAATAACAAATACGACTGTCAACTATTGACAATAACAAATATGACTGTCAATTACCGACAATAAAAATATGACTGTCAATTATTGACAATAACAAATGCGACTGTCAAATTTTGACAATAATAAATATGACTCAATTATTGACAATAACAAATATGACTCAATTATTGACAATAACAAATATGACTGTCAATTATTGACAATAACAAATACAACTGTCAATTATTGACAATAACAAATATGACTGTCAATTATTGACAATAACAAATACAACTGTCAATTATTGACAATAATAAATATGACTCAATTATTGACAATAACAAATATGACTCAATTATTGACAATAACAAATATGACTGTCAATTATTGACAATAACAAATATGACTGTCAATTATTGACAATAACAAATATGACTGTCAATTATTGACAATAACAAATATGACTCAATTATTGACAATAACAAATATGTCAGTTACTGACAATAACAAATACGACAGTCAATTACTGACAATAACAAATATGACTGTCAATTATTGACAATAACAAATATCACTGTCAATTATTGACAATAACAAATTAATATGACTCAATTATTGACAATAACAAATATGTCAGTTACTGACAATAACAAATATGACTGTCAATTACATGTATTGACAATAATAAATTTATGACTCAATTATTGACAATAACAAATATGTCAGTTACTGACAATAACAAATACGACTGTCAATTATTGACAATACTAATATAACTCAATTATTGACAATCACAAATATGACTCAATTATGGACAATAACAAATACGACTGTCAATTATTGACAATAACAAATATGACTGTCAATTATTGACAATAACAAATATGACTCAATTATTGACAATAACAAATATGACTGTCAATTATTGACAATAGTAAATATGACTCAATTATTGACAATAACAAATATGACTGTCAATTATTGACAATAACAAATATGACTGTCAATTATTGACAATAACAAATATGACTCAATTATTGACAATAACAAATATGACTGTCAATTATTGACAATAGTAAATATGACTCAATTATTGACAATAACAAATATGACTCAATTATTGACAATAACAAATATGACTGTCAATTACATGTATTGACAATAATAAATTAATATGACTCAATTATTGACAATAACAAATATGTCAGTTACTGACAATAACAAATATGACTGTCAATTACATGTATTGACAATAATAAATTAATATGACTCAATTATTGACAATAACAAATATGTCAGTTACTGACAATAACAAATACGACTGTCAATTATTGACAATACTAATATGACTCCATTATTGACAATAACAAATATGTCAGTTACTGACAATAACAAATACGACTGTCAATTATTGACAATAACAAATATGACTGTCAATTATTGACAATAACAAATGACTCAATTATTGACAATAACAAATATGACTCAATTATTGACAATAACAAATGCGACTATCCAATTATTGACAATAACAAATTAATATAATTCAATTATTGACAATAACAAATACGACTGTCAAATTTTGACAATAACATGACTTTCAATTATTGACAATAACAAATATGACTCAATTATCAACAATAACAAATATGTCAGTACTGACAATAACAAATACGACTGTCAATTATTGACAATAACAATATGACTGTCAATTATTAACAATAACAACTTAATATAACTCAATTATTAACAACAACAAATATGTCAGTTACTGACAATAACAAATACGACTGTCAATTATTGACAATAACAAACAGGACTCTCGATTATTGACAATAATCAATATTGACAACCACTGACAAAAACCAAATATGACTGAGACAATCGATCTGTGTTCTCACCCCAAGTCTCTGGCCGAAGTTTTCGGACCTCAGTGGTCCGCATCTGTGTGAAAAAGGATCCCCGGTGAACGCTGCGAAAATGGGACAAGAAGCGGTAAAAGTTTAAGCGGTCAGCCGCCAAGCTGAAGCCTGAGTTCTGCATGAGTGCCAAACCGGTTCGTGAGTTCAGGTTCCCAGTGGACAGCAGGTATTCCAAGGGTCTGGTGATGCTGGAGGCGTGTCTAGTGGCGGCTGTGATGGTCACTGTGTAGACACAAAAACTCTACATGTACAGACTTCAGACTTCATTTCTGAGAATACTGGACGATAGATGCAATAGGGTGTAGACACACAAACTCTACATGTACAGATTTCAAAGTTCAGTTTAGATGGTAACACAACACTCACAATTTTACATGATAGGCATGATAGCTAAGTGGCTACGACACTGGACTTCTAATCACACCACACTTGTCCACCCCCTGCCCACCACACTCACCCATCTCCATCACACACACACACGCACGCACACACACGCACGCACGCACGCACACACACACACACACACACACACACTCACACACACACTCACACACAAACACACCTCGCACCACACACAAACACACACACACACACACACACACACAAACACACACACCTTGCACATGCACACGTACACACACACCTTTCTAAAATCTTCAAGATAGTCAAGTGATCTGATCAGCACCTTCTGTGTTACAGTAAAGACATCCTTAATACATACAATAAGCGACACTTAAAAATCAATTTCCAAAAGAAGCATAACATACTTGTATCCACTGTCACCAGGTCCTTCTTCTTGATGAGTTTGAGCAGCCCCAACTTCAAGGAGTGCAGCCACATCTGGAGTTTCTCCTGCACACCCAACAGTCATCACTCACATTCACCATTTACTTATAAACCTATTCATGTATTCATTCATTCAAGGAACACCTCACCACCTTCTACTGACAAATAAATGTCAAAAATGCTTTTCTGAGCTCTCCTACAGAGATGCCATTTTTTTCTTGCTGATTCTCATCAGGTTCTGCTTCCACTTGGTACTGTAACAAGAGTGCAGACAGACAGACAGACAGACAGACAGACAGACAGACAGAGCAGATGAGTGGCCGAGACAGTGACTGATGCCTGAACTGCCTGAAAGTCCGGGTAACAATATCGCTTTATCATTTACAGCCCAGCTGACTGCACACAGCCAGATCAGGACTTTATCTATCTCAAAACGTACCCTCTGACCCTGAACAAAAAACACCTGGAAAAGAAAACAAAGTATACATATCAGTACATTCCGGCACATAATCCAAGGATATGCCCTTGATGTTAACCATTCCGTCCAGTTGATCATCAGAAGGGTTGAAAAAAAAACCTGAACACAAATCTAAACATAACTAAGTACACTAACCAAGGACTACTATAAAACAGGACGCGCACAGCTCAGCCTCTGACTTCGCTAGCGGAGGCCAGTTCGCGGCAGTGGTCAGAAACTTCGCTGGCTGAGGACTACTTTTACTGCGTGGCGTAGGAACACGGACTGATTTACTGATTTATAAATGCATTTTGTTAATATCTAAAATTACATGTCAATGATTTGTAATGATACAAACAAAACATTGAAAAGCTATAATGTTTGTTTCCGAACGTGTTTCTTTAGTTTTAGCGGCGCACAATAAGCACTATTTGTTTTGCGGAAGGTGAACCGCCGGAAATGGTTATTCTTCGGCTTGTTTCAAAACATCAGATCTAGGCCCAGGTGGGAAATTCAATTTGTTTACGAAGTTTGTTGTTGTTTTTGCGATTTCAAGATGCCAAACAAGTGTGGTGTAGTGCAGTGTACCGGTAATTACAACAAGGATAACAGGTGCCGTGTGTTTCGACTGCCAAAAGACGCCAGTGATAGGCAAAAGTGGCTTGATGTGCTTCCACCACGTGTAAACTTTGTTGTCGATCCTGACAAGTTTTTCATTTGTGAAAGACATTGGGGTGTTGATCCTCCTATGGTCAAACTGCCTGGTGGTTCTACACGACCTGCGATCCCTCCTAGTGTTTTTAAAAATGTGCGGACATCATGCCTGCCAACTGTGAAGCCTTCATCTCGTCCGGCGAAAAGGGAAGATCAACAACTTCGTTATTTCATGCAGAAGGATACCATCTCTTCATTTGCCACATTCACTCCTGACAGAGACCTTCACAAAAAGTACAACAATGTAATAATATCAAGGTCAGAAGAAAGATTTGTGTGCTTGTTTATGACAGAAAACTTTCATGAGTGTAGCATTTCAGTCATTGTGGAAAACAAGCCGACACTCTCCACTCCACTCACCCTCACAGCATTCAAAAATGGCATCAAAGTTCCACTGAGTAAGATACTACATCCTAACAACGGTTTGAGATCTTATTCCCAGTTTCACGAAGCCGTGCGTTTGGCAGTAAATTATGATCTTCCAATAGATGATGTGCTAAAAAATGTTGTGACTGTGCTTCAAGCTCACACATCAGACTGTAGCTTAGGGTGTAGGGACACAAAGAAAGAGAAAAAGTTGGTGTTTTTGGTTCGTCAGTTGGAACTCCTGGCACAAAAAGAGTTCTCTATGCATGACTTTTGCTTGGCCATGGAAATATTTCCTCACTGCAGCTATGACCAGCTAAGAGACT
Source organism: Monoplex corrugatus (assembly GCA_030674185.1). Taxonomy (NCBI): domain Eukaryota; kingdom Metazoa; phylum Mollusca; class Gastropoda; order Littorinimorpha; family Ranellidae; genus Monoplex; species Monoplex corrugatus. The sequence continues at coordinate 97,439,168 of CM060309.1, read as the reverse complement.
ACTTGGTGCTACCAAGTAAGCGCAAGATTCAGTCCTGTGTGGCATCTGTGGACAAAGATGAAGTGCTGCGGAAAACTTTCAATAAATTGCAGAAACCGCAACAGCAAAATGTTTTTCTCTTGGTGGATGAAGTCCAGATTCGACCAACTGTGGCATTTTCTGGTGGGGTGCTGAGTGGCATGGCAAAGAATAATCCAGACTGCAAAGCAACCCACATGTTGGCTGTCATGATGAAGTCATTGCAAAAAGGTAATTATTATTTTTTTTTTTTTTTTATTATTATTATTATTATTATGATCATCCTCATCATTATCATCATCATCATCATCATCATTATTATTATCATTATTAATATTATTATTATTATTATTATTATCATGGTTGTTGTTGTTATTATTGTCGTAGTTGTTATTGTTCTTGTGCGTGCTGGTGATAATGATGATGATGGTGTTGTTGTTAGTGTTGCTGTGTTGTTGTTGTTGTTAAAAGCGTTCTTTTATCTCTTGAAGGGCCATCTCTGATGATTTCCATCACACCTGTGCACAAGTTGACAGCAGCATTTCAGCTGGATATTGTGAAAGAGGCGGCAGCTGCAGTTGAGAGGTCCGGTGGGCGCGTGATAGGTTCCATCACAGACAATCACAAGGTGAACCAACAGTACTGCAAGTTGTTTGACAGACCAGGAGAGTGTAGTGCAACAGCCAAGCATCCACTGGACGACAGACGTGTTTGGTTTCTGCTGTTTGACACTGTGCATCTCCTGAAGTGCATTCGAAACAACTGGCTCAGCGAAAAGTGCCAGAAGATCAGTCTTGACAACCAAACTACGGCATCGTTTGCTGACGTCAAGCAAGTCTACGAAGAAGAGAAAAACAGCATTCTGAAGACTACCCCTCTCACCCAGGCCGCTGTCAACCCTTCCAGACTTCAGTTGCAGAATGTGCAGCATGTCTTGAGAGTTTTCAATGACAAGGTTGTGGCTGCGCTGAAACTCAAAGGCTGCCATGAGACTGCCGGCTTCGTACAAACCATCATCGACTGGTGGAATGCAGTGAATGTGTCTGGGAAAGGACAGGATCTACGCCTCAACGAACCCCATCGTGCCATTCAAGGGCCAAGCTCTACCAATCTCAGCACATTTCTGAGGACTTTCCAGGAGGCTGGCTCAGGCCACGGAGCAAGTCGCATACAGTGCCTTACCCATGACACGAAGAAGGCCCTGGTTCAGACTATGCAAGGGTTAGTCGCCCTTTGCAACTATTTGCTGATGTCTGAAGGCTTTGAGTATGTGCTGCTGCGGGAAATACAGAGCGACAGGCTTGAGGGGGAATTCTCTGTATACAGGCAGTCAACGGGAGCAAACTCCTTTATGACTACAGGGGACGTGCTCTCTGCCTGCAAGAAACGTCTTGCTAGATACGCTGCCTCGTACCTCCAGTCTATCGATGTCCAACCCGAGCCAAAGGAGCACATATGCTTGGGCACTGCCATTGTATTGGAGGATGCAGCTTCTATCGAGAGGTGCACAGCAGAAGTCACTTTGACGGTGAATGAAGAGAGCAGTGCGGCGTATGTGGCAGGCTGGCTGGAAAACAAGTGTGTGGGTGACCTGATCTTCAATGAGGAAGAACCTCTTGTGACCAGTGAGGTCAAGGACTTTGTGGACACTGTGTCGAGAGGTTCCCTACGCATTCCTCATGCCATTACCTTCGAGCTAGTGAAGCTTGGGCTTTGCTTTCTGAAGAAGGCGCGTCACCGTGCATGCTGCCGCAGAAGACTGATGACTATCTTGTCAACACTGGCCAGCTTCAACGACATTGACATTGACTGCCCAAAACTGTATAGACATCTGTCCAATGTGTTGCTTCATGGATTGCAAAATCTGGAGAAAGATCACCAGAAGAATGCTGTCCTGCTGCAGACCTCTGTGAAGAAGGCTAGGTTAGCTGACTAACTGCTGCGGTTTGGTGAGTTTGTTTATTTGTTTTTTGTTATGTGTTTTTGTCTGTTTTCTTTGCTTGCTCACTTGTTTCAAAGCATAAAAACACATAAAATTAATTTTATTTGCATTAACAACCTTCATAACCACTTTCATTGTAGTCAAAATCCAGTTTAAACACATTTAGAGAAGTAGAAAGTGTTAGATGGCAATGGCCTCCGCTAGCGAAGTCAGAGACTGAGCTGTGCGCGTCCTGTTTTATAGTAGTCCTTGACACTAACATATAAAAACTAAACTAAATACCAAAAATTGCTTCTGCACCTCACGTGTCCTTGCAGCCAAAAATGCAGTTAATATACAGTAGAACACTGATATAAAGAACAACCCCAGGCAAAAAAAATAGTTCTTTATATCAGTAGTTCTTTATTTCAGTCAAACCTTTACACACACATTTTATCCGTAAACTCAACACCCAGCTCTGAAGCAAACTGGTTCGCCTTTTCCATCAGCATCGTGCCTGAGATTGGTACGCTGCCAGCTCTGTGATTCTTAAACCATTGGATCAAACACTCCTCAACATCTTCTAGTTTGGATTTCCTCATCTTTTTACGTGATGGTTGGAAAGAAGCTGACATTAGTGAAGACTCGATCTTCGCTCGATCCTTCAACATCGTCGACAGTGAAGACTTTGCCATGCCGTATTTCTTACAAATGTCAGCTTTTGAAATCATACCACTGTCTACCTCACGCAACACTTGCATTTTAAAGTCCAAAGAATACGACATTCTCTTTTTGGAGCTCATGTTGAATGATGAGTTAGGGAAAGCAGGCTACTGTAGATTTACTGTAGAAATTGAAATCACTTCTCCACAACTTTTCACAACAGCGCCAAGTGAGATGAGAGATAAGCTAGGCCTGGACTAGGCACAGGAGGCAGAAAGAAACGAGAGCAGCGAATGCCATCGATCGATAATCTATTTTTAGATCGCCGTCATGAATAGGCACGGGCAAGCGAGGCATTGTGCGATAGTGACCACCGTCCGTGACCAGGCGAATGTGGCCAGGGGGCCGGCCACGTGTTTTCAGGCCCACGTGGGCTAGTTCGTTACTTCAGTCGTGAACAAAGAAAAATAAGACCTTGGTGGGCAAAAACATGAGTTCGTTACAGCCGTCAGTTCGTTAACGCTTGTTCGCTAAATGCGTGAAAATTTAATTGAAATAAAGAGACAAATAAGCGGGGCACAGAAATGCGTTCGTTATTCCCGTCAATTCGTTTCAAGCGTGTTCGTTATAAGTGTGCTCTACTGTATATACCTAATTATCAATCCTAACAGATTGTTGTTATTGTTGTTTAAAGCCCAGCTGACTGCGCAAAGCCATATCAGGGCTACAACTGCCTCAAAACATACAAAACTTCAACAGGAAAAAAAGAAAAGAAAATTAAGTACACATATCAACGCATTCGCGCACATAATCCAAGGATGCGCCTCTGGCATTGACCATTCCATCCAATTTATCGCACAGGGGATTCAAAAAACACATCTAAATACAAATCTGATCATACCTGGGGACACCGAAACATATCTGAAAACAGGCATAAATTACCTAAAATTGCTTCCGCATATCTCACCTCCTTAGAGCCAAAAATGCACTCAATACATATACCCAATTACCAATCCCAAGAAAAAGTATGTAAAACTTTATCAAACACTACAGGTGAATGGACCAGCAAGGCAGAAAATGATAGGAAGAAATGACAGAAAGCAAAGGAGGAACAAAGAAAGTGACAGAAAAGAGGAAATTTCTAGCACAGAATGTCCAGAATGTGGGGATACTATTTATACTGAAAGAGCCCCTGACATACCCCACAGGAGAGAAACAGGGCTGAGTGAACAAAATATCACAACTTATCCTGAACTGCACACTGCTACACCCAAGACACAGAGGAGTTTGAAGTATTTTTTTAACCCTTTGACTCCCGCACCCCATCCACTAGCATCCTACACTATCAATTATACTAGCCAAAGCAAAAAAGTAACCCTTTGACTTCCCCACCCTATCCACCAGTTTTGTTTAACCCTTTGAATCCCTCGTCCTATCCACCAGCTTCCTGAAAAAGCTTGATCCTTTGACAAACCTTGAACAGCATGAGCATCAAGTGGCCGCTGAGCAGGAGCTCCTGGTTCATGGGGTTGTCCGAGCTTTCCTCACAGCACTCCTTGTTGGCGAAACTCATCAGCTTTTTTGCCATGTATCTGTGCACGCAAATAGTCATGCTTTTTAGGAAAGCTTTTTGAGAATGATTTTATCTGCACAGTGTGCAAGATCCAAGTTGAAATCATGCTTACTGCATACAACAAAGTTATGGATGGTTGTTGAATTGTGTCCTGAAAACGTCTTTTGCAGCGCTCTTGTCATTACTTTATGCTGCTCATCTTAACACACCAAAAATGATCACCATGAAAGCAGCACATAAACAGATAGGCTCCCCCCCCCCCCCCCCTACAGAATCTGACACTTTTTGTTAAAAAATGCTTTGATGATGAGAATGGGGATGACAGTGATGATGCAACGAAGCTCCACTTCAAACCCAGACCCCATGACAGGGCTGTGCTCTACGTTTATATTCCTGATACATTTCTGCCATCAACCGGACCTGAGAGATACAGACATCTGCAGAGCTGGTTGGGAAATTTGAGCCACACCCTCACTAATGCATCTGTGAAGTGGACTGGACACAACTGTGTGATCCCAGTCTTCCTGATGAGCCCATCACATGCTCTACTCCAAATAGGAACCACTTGGGTCTTAAACAGAGAAGGAGAAAAAAAAAAAGAAAAGGAAAAAAAAAAAGAAAAAGGAAAATGTACCCAACACTTACATCATTGTGTGGAACTTTTCTGCATTTGTCTCCAAGTGGACACAGATGCATTCTCTGAAAAAAAAAAAGAGTAAAATCATTATTACATTAATATACAAGCACAAACTGGAAGAACACAATTAGAAATGCGTAGAAGGGATTACAATGAGGTAGAAATCCTTTCTCTGTATTCAACAACTTGTGAGTAAATTTTCCTTGAATTTTGTACAAAGCTCTAAAATTTAGACAAATGGCTGTTTCATAATCATGGTCCTTATTTTCTAAGCTTCAGAATTATGTTGTAATCATTCAGATGTATTGCTTGTAATCACTGAAAGTATCATGCTGTATATTGTTCACAATCATTCAGAATGTACTGCTTGTAATCAGTGATAAAGTATCATGCTGTATATTGTTCACAATCATTCAGAATGTACTGCTTGTAATCAGTGTAATATCAGTGTATATTGTTCACAATCATTCAGAATGTACTGCTGTATCATGATATTTTTCAATCATCAGATGATGCTTGTAATCAGTGATATTGTTCACAACCATTCAGAATGTACTGCTTGTAATCAGTGATAAAGTATCATGCTGTATATTGTTCACAACCATTCAGAATGTACTGCTTGTAATCAGTGATATTGTTCACAAACATTCAGAATGTATGCCGTATCAGTGTAAAGTACCCTGTATATTGTTCACAAATCATTCAGATGTATTGCTCGTAATCGTGATAAAGTACCATGCATTATTGTTAAATAATCATGAGAATGTACACCTGTATCGATTAAGATGTATCTGCTGTTACTGTTCAATCTTAGATGTATTGCTTGATCATAAAGTATCCCTGCTGATATACTGTTTACATATATAGTCACAATGTACATCTTGTAATCATAATACATCTGTTATGTTAATACATAGTCACAATGTATTGTTGATCAGAAAGTATCATGCTGTATACTGTTTACATACATGTCAAATGTACATCTTGTAATCATAAAGTATCATGCTGTATACTGTTTACATACATAGTCACAATGTACATCTTGTAATCATAAAGTATCATGCTGTATACTGTTTACATACATAGTCACAATGTAATTCTTGTAATCATAAAGTATCATGCTGTATACTGTTTACATACATAGTCACAATGTATGCTTGTAATCATAAAGTATCATGCTGTATACTGTTTACATACATAGTCACAATGTACATCTTGTAATCACAGATAAAGTATCACTTATACTGTTTACATACATAGTCACAATGTATATCTTGTAATCACAGATAAAGTATCATGCTGTATACTGTTTACATACATAGTCACAAAGTACATCTGTAATCACAGATAAAGTATCATGCTGTATACTGTTACATAATGTCCAATGTACATCTTGTAATAAGTTCACTATATCTGTTACATACATATCACAATGATATTTGTAATCCAGATAAGTATCATGCTGTATACTGTTTACATACATAGTCACAATGTACATCTTGTAATCACAGATAAAGTATCATGCTGTGTGTTGTTCACAGAGCCCTTCATGAGGTGCCATGGCCTACGACATGACTAAACCAACCACCCATTCATGCACTCAAGCAATGCTGTCTCCGACCATGACACACATAAACACCATATGCAGTTCAAACCTGCTCCACAATCAAACAGTCATAGTATCTTCAAGTAAATGTTTTCCCACTTTGGAGCTAACGTGGAGCCTGATGTGGGCTCACAAATCCCACAATGATTTGAATTCATTTACCTGTATTAGTTTCCGAATTTATCTTTATTCATTTTTGAGATATGCACATTTTATGTCACCGGGTCATCAATAACCCAATTTGATGAAAATCTGCTTAAAAGTTTGGCAGTGTATTCATACACCTGTACATTTCCCATGAGAAAAAGGGCAAACGAAATAATTATTTTATCACTGACTTACATAACAATAACAAGAATTCCATTTGTATAGTGCAAACAGCCCACGACAAAGCACATACTTTACAAAGAGAAGAACAGGAGGGGGGTTGGGGTGGGGGCTGCCATGTCAATACATTTATTTGTCATTTGTCAGCATCATGGAGTTTGATGAATTCAGACATCACAACATCTCTTCCATTTATGCCAGTCTCAACTTTTCTACGCTACTTGTCAGTAAGTAATGCAGTATAAACAGTCAGACGCACATACCGTTGTACATGTAGTATAAATATAGTTCATCAAAAATAAATTACAAATAGTTAGTTGTGATATACTGTAGAATTCATACATGGAAAATATCAAAATTGTTATTTGTATCATCAGGCGGATTTTCTCAGAGTAGATTAACCCTTTGATTCCCACACACTATCCAAAAACCGCAACTTAACCCTTTGACTCCCTCACCCTATCCACCAGCTTCCTGCAAGAAGCTGGTGGATAGGGTGAGAGAATCAAAGGGTTAAGGTTATACTTTGTCAGCATGGTTGACAATGCAGGATGCTGGTGGACAGGGTGCAGGAGTCAAAGGGTTAAATTCGGGTTATGTAATTATCTGTCAAAATTGCATGCAGTGTCACATATGTATAAAATGAATATAAACACTGAAGAAAAATGACTCACGAGATCATGAACTCTCCAACCTGCTCATTTGTGTACCATTCTGGCAAGGTGAATTTCACCCGGAAAAGTCCACCCAAATGCCCAAGCATCTGTGTGCGCGTCAACAACCTTAAGTCCAGCATCTCGTGAAGCATCGACATCACATTCCTAACAGACCAAAGACAGAAAAAAATTAAAACAGAGAACTGAGACAGTCAGGCCATGCTATTCATTTCTCTTTGTACACATAATTTGTGAAACAATTAACAAAAAAGTATCCAATGTTGACAAAAATGTTCAGTTTCCCAGGAACGTTCAATGTAGGACTTCAATTTGAATTAAACAGCTGAAATGTGAACTGTCTGTCATGCTGCATTTTTTCTTCCAAAATTGCGAGCAGTCTCAATGACTTTTTCTGGTGACAATTTTCCCAAATATCATCCAAGGCATGAGCTTAAAAAAAAAAGCTTTCAGTAAATAAATTCCACAGTTGGAAATAAAATTATTGTTACTTTATTTTGTTTAAAACCCAGCCGACTGCATAGAGCCATATCAGGGCTATAACCATTTCAATACAAACACAACACCCCAACAGCAAAAAAAAAAAAAAAAAAAAAAAGAAAATGAAGTACACATATCAAGGCAATCATGCACATCATCAAAGGAGATGTCCCTGGTGTTGACCACTCTGTCCAATTTATCACACAGGAGATTTAAAAAAACCCATACCTAAATACAAAATCACACATAACTAAGGACACTACAACATATATCCAAACGGGCCTAAATTACCTAAAATCACTTACACATATCTCATTTCCCTGGAGCCAAAAATGCACTTAATACATGCACGCAATTATCAGTCCTAAAAGAAAGTACACAAGACTATATCAAACACATACAGGTGAATGGACCAACAAAGAAGAAAATGATAGGAAGAAATGACAGAAAGCAAAGCAACCAGACAGAAACAAAGACAGTGACAGAAAAGAGGAAATTTCTAGCACAGAATTTCCAGAAGGTGGGGAAACTACTTATACTGAAAGGACCCCTGGCATCCCCAGAGGGGAGTGGAAATAAATTATCATTCTCATCATCATCATTACTACTCTCTATCTCATACACACGCATACACAGACACACTCACTCACTGTCTACCTCACAAACACACCACAGACACAAAACCACACCACAGACACAAACACACCACAGACACAAACACACCACAGTCACAAACACACCACAGACAAACACACCACAGACACAAACACACCACAGACACAAACACACCACAGACACAAACACACCACAGACACAAACACACCACAGACACAAACACACACAGACACAAACACACCACAGACACAAACACACCACAGACACAAACACATCACTGACACAAACACACCACAGACACAAACACACCACAGACACAAAAACACATCACAGACACAAACACACCACAGACACAAACACACCACAGACACAAACACACCACAGACACAAACACACACCACAGACACAAACACACCACAGACACAAAACACACAGACACAAACACACCACAGACACAAACACACAGACACAAACACACCACAGACCAAAACAACACACACAGACACAAACACACCACAGACACAAACACACCACAGACACAAACACACCACAGACACAAACACATCACAGACACAAACACACCACAGACACAACACACCACAGACACAAACACACCAGACACAAACACACCACAGACACAAAAACACACCACAGACACAAACACACCACAGACACAAACACACCACAGACACAAACACATCACAGACACAAACACATCCACAGACACAAACACACCACAGACACAAGACAACACACCACAGACACAAACACACCACAGACACAAAGCACACCACAGACACAAACACACCACAGACACAAACACACACAACACAACTACACACAGACACAAACACACCCACAGACACAAACACAACAAACACAACAAACACAGAAACACACCACAACACACACCCCAGAAACACAAACACACAACACACACAGACACAAACACACGCACAGACACAAACACCACCACAGACACAAACACACCAGACACAACACACACAGACACAAACACACACAGACACAAAAACAACACCACAGACACAAAACACACCACAGACACAAACACACACAGACACAACAACAAGACACAAACAACAAGACACAAACACACCACCAAAGACACACCACAGACACAAACACCACAAAAACACCACAGACACAACAAACACACCACAGACAACACAAACACACCACAGAACACCACAAACACAAACAACCACAGACACAAACACACACACAGAAAACAAACACACCACAGACACAAACACACCACAGACACAAACACATCCACAGACACAAACACAACCACACAGACACAAACACACCACAGACACAAACACACCACAGACACAAACACACCACAGACACACAACACATCACAGACACAAACACATCACAGACACAAACACACACACAGACACAAACACACACGACACAAAACCACAACCAACCACCACAGACACAAACACCACCACAGACACAAACACACCAACAACAACCACAAACAACACAGACACAAACACACCACAGACACAAAACACACCACAGACACAAACACACCACAGACACAAACACATCACAGACATAAACACACCACAGACACAAGCACACACAAGACACAAACACACAGACACAAACACACCACAGACACAAACACACCACAGACACAAACACACCACAGACACAAACACATCACAGACACAAACACACCACAGACACAAACACACCACAGACACAAGCACACCACAGACACAAACACACCACAGACACAAACACACAGACACATCACAGACACAAACACACCACAGACACAAACACACAGACACAAACATATCACAGACACAAACACACCACAGACACAAACACACCACAGACACAAACACACCACAGACACAAACACACAGACACAAACACACCACAGACACAAACACACCACAGACACACAAACACACCACAGACACAAACACACCACAGACACAAACACACCACAGACACAAACACACCACAGACACAAACACACATACACAACACCACAGACACAAACACACCACAGACACAAACACACCACAGACACAAACACACCACAGACACAAACACACCACAGACACAAACACACCACAGACACAACCCCAAACGTACCCTTTAAAGAAGGAGTCATCTTCCCTCCCACGCAAGATCTGATCATGAATATACCTGTCCGGTACGTCCAACAAACACTGCAACATGTAAAAAAATGTTAGATAAACTGTACTAACAATAATAACATTATCATCATTATTGTTTTCAGCTGATCCAATTTCTGTGCCGCTTCAGTAACAATAACATAACATGACAATTTAACCCTTACACTCCGCCATCCTATCCATCGGTGGATAGCGTTAAGGAGTAAAAAGGATATATTTTTGCTTTGTTATCATGGCTGATAAAGCAGGATGCTGGTGGACAGGGTTAAGGAGTGAAAGGGTTAAGTTTTTGCTTTATCACGGCTGATATTACAGGATACTGATGGATGAGATGTGGTAGTCAAAAGGATAACTCTTTGGCTCCTGCGCCTTATTCCCCAACTGCAAAAACTTAACTCTGACTCCCTCACCCTATCCACCAGATTAATGCAGCTGGTAGATAGGGTGAATGAGTTAAAAGGTTATGTTTCTGCTTTGCTAGCATGCATAGCTGCCAACCTTTGAAGTTCAAAAAACAGGAATCATCAGCTGGGAGGTCCAGGGGGGCCGCTTAGGTCCTCCTGGTGGGGTCCAGGGGCAGAGCCCCTTGTGGAGGTCAAGCTATTGATTTTTCACCGATTCAAAGTATAAAAATGGCCTCTCCTGGCGTATTTAAGCATGAAAAAGAAGTTTTTCCACTAGACTTTCAAAATCCAGGATTTTTTTGACAGATCCGGGATTTCGGGATCGTTTTTCAAATCCAGGAAATTCCCAGGGAAATCCAGGAGGGTTAGCAGCTATGTGGCATGGTTGACAGTGCAGGATGCTGGTTGGACAGGGTGCGGGAGTCAAAGGTTAACAAAACAGGCGACAAAAGATGCTGTCCCAGGGAAGCTACTGTGTACAGTCCACACACAGGGAAGGGCCATCTCCAGTTCGGTAGCGGGGGGCAACCGTCCCCAGCCCAGTGGGTTCCCAGTGGACGATGGCTTTCAGATATAGAGTGAACTGCAAAGCAAGCCAGGCTTGCCTGGACAAAACAACCCTGGACAGACTGGCAATGACATCTATTGAAAAGGTACAGGGTTTACTGTCAATGCTCTTTAAGGCCCAGCCAACTGCAGAGCCATATCAGGGCTATACCATTCAAAAAGTACACCATACTTCATAGATTATTTTAAAAAACTGCATTAGCACACATAATCTAAGGATATGCCTCTGGCACTGACCACTCTGTCCATTTTTTCACCAGGGGATTGAAAAAAAGAAACCTAAATACAAATGTAAACATGAAATAAATAAGGACACTAAAACGTACATATAAAAATGGGCCTAAAACTGCCTAAAAATTGCTTCTGCACATCACTTTTTCTAAGAGCCAAAAATGCACTTCATACATGTACCCAATTACCGATTCTAAGAGAAAGTGAGAAAGACTTTATTGAAAACATACAGGTGACTGGACCAGCAGGAACAGATGACAGGAAGCAAAGGAACGAAGCAGAAACAATGAAAGTGACAGAAAAGTGGACATTTCTGGCAATGACAGAAAACAAAGGAGTAAGGCAAAAACAAAGAGAGTGACAGAAAAGAGTCAACTTCTAGCAATGGTAGAAAGCAAAGGACAAAGGCAGAAACAAAGAGTGACAGAAAAGAGGAAATTTCTAACACAGAATTTCCAGAAGTTGGAGATAAGAAAAGAGGAAATTTCTAATAATAATAATTACAATATTTATATAGCGCAAAATCTTGATAAAATCAAATCTAAGCGCTGAAGCAGACACACACGCACGCACGCACGCACACACACACGCATGCACACACACACACACACACACACACACACCACACACACACACACACGCATGGCTATAAATGGGGAGAAAGAATAAAAGCAATAAAAGCAAGAATAAAAGCAATGGAAAATTATAGAGAGCATAGCATATACAATTATATATTATAACCATGTGATTCCCCTCCGAGCGGAGACAGGCTGCAGAGGGGGGGGGGGGGGGGGGGGGGGTTGAGTGAGGTTAGGATTTTATGCGGAGGAGAAAAGGTGAGTTTTGAGAGCGGACTTGAAGGAGACAAAAGTAGGTTGCTGACGGACTGAGAGAGGAAGTTTGTTCCAGGAGAGGGGACCAGAAACAGAGAAGGCTCGTGGACCATAGGTATTGAGCTTAGTGCGTGGAAAGCGAAAAGTCAGAGGATCGGAGGCAGAGCTGAGGGTACGTGAGGGAAGATAGATCTCAAGTAGGCTTGACAGGTAATCGGGGGCTGCGTTATTGAGGCTTTTGTAGCACATGGTGTCTAGTTTGTACTGTATGCGCTTTGATACAGGGAGCCAGTGAAGTTGTGCCAGGAGAGGAGATATGTGGTCAGCTTTTTTCTTTTTGAGTACAAGGCGTACAGCATTGTTTTGAATGTGCTGTAGGATGTGAATGGTGGAGGCAGGAAGACCAGACAGGAGTGAATTGCAATACTCAATGCGAGACATTATGAAGGAGAGAACGAGTTTTGCAGTTGTTTCGACAGAGAGATACTTCCTGATCAGCCTTATACGATGGAGATGATAGTAGCAAGATCTGGCAGTTTGAGAAACAAAGTTGTTCATGGAGAGGGTAGAGTCAATGCAGACACCAAGGTTTTTAGCTGAATCAGAAATTGGGACTGATGTGTTACATAATGGGAGAGAAAGAGGAGGCAGCTGAGAAAGTTTCTGACGGGTGCCAATGAGGATAGCTTCTGTCTTGTCGTCATTAAGCTGAAGTTTGTTGAACGTCATCCAGTTCTTAATGTCTGAGTAACACTCAGTGGTGCGAGTCAACAGGCGCTGTATATTATCAGGTGAGTCACTGTCTTGAAGTTGGGTGTCATCTAGCACAGAATGTCCAGAAGTTGGGGATACTATTTATACTGAAAGAGCCTCTGGCATCCCCACAGGGAAGGGAGCAGAGTGGCACTTGGCAAAGCCACTCAAAGAAAATACTCTGTACATTATAAACCAGAAAAAAATATGCACACTCTTGTACAACTGTACTTATGAAACACAAAATGGTCAAGCCAATCAAACAATCTCCCTTTTCATACAAAATGTATTAAAGAAAATTAAAGATTTAATATCAAACAGTCTCCTTTTTATACAAAATTTGTTAAAGAATATCTAGATGTTATACTTTTCAAGGTCAATGTGACCTTGAAGAAGTTTTTGTTCAAATAAAAATGACATGCTTTGAGGACAATGGTAGGCTATAAGAACAGTGAAAACAGAATGTAGATATTGTCCATGAGAGTGCTATTCACAGACCTTTCTCAAAAAATGTTAATTGGAGTCTTATTTTTGGGTCCATGTGACCTGTCCTCCAAATTGAAAAATTTGTGATTTCTCAATGGACCACATTTTTGACCCAAATTAATTTTTTTTAAAAATCCATTCTGAAACAGCAGAGAAAACCTTCCTATCATATGTTGCTAACAGACACACATCTCTCTTCAGGTGACATGAAATAACCTCCCATTTTTTTTAACCTGCATCTTTCTCTCTCCCTCCCTCTCTCTCTCATAAACTCACATGCATGTATACACACACACACACACACACACACACACACACACACACACACGTATGCATGCATGCACGTCGCACACACACACACACTCTCTTTCCTTCCCTGTCTCATTCACACACACACACACACATACACACACACACACACACACACTACACACACACACACACACACACACACACACACACACACACACTCACACACACACTCTCTCTCTTCACCTCTCTCTCTCTTGCTTTCTCTCTCTCTCTCTCTCACACACACACACACACACACACACCTCTCTCTCTCTCTTTTTCTCCCTCTCATACAAACAATACACATTTTAAAACAAGAAAAAGGGAAATCAAAATACTGCACCACTCACCTTAAGCACCGACATGAGAGGAACGAAGTACAGCTGTTTGTTGTAGGTGATACACACCATTATGTGTCCTGTGTCCAGGTAATGTAACACCATGTTCTGTAGTAGTGGAAAAAAAAAAGTTTAACAATGATGCAAAACTTTTACCTAGAAAGTCCACTGTCTGGTGCTGCCATGAATAAAAACATACAAAATGTTCATGCAGTTCAATAACCTGGTGTGTGTGTGTGTTTGTGTGTGTGTTTGTGTGTGTGTGTGTGTGTGTGTGTGTGTGTGTGTGTGTGTGTGTGTGTGTGTGTGTGTGTGTGTGTGTGTGTGTGTGTGTGTGTGTGTGTGTGTGGTTGTGTTGTGTTGTGTTGTGTTGTGTTGTGTTGTGTTGTGTGTTGTGTTTGTGTGTGTGTGTGTGTGTGTGTGTGTGTGTGTGTGTGTGTGTGTGTGTGTGTGTGTGTGTGTGTGGTGCGTGCGTGCGTGCGTGCGTGCGTGCGTGCGTGCGTGTGTGTGTGTGTATGTGTGTTTGTTATTGTTGCTAAAGCCCTGCTGACTGCACAGTCATATCAGAGCTGTAACCATCTCAGAAGGTATGTAATACCGCATTGAAAAAAAAAAAAGGAGAAGAAAATTATGTACACATATCAATGCATTCACGCACATAATCTAAGGATATACCCCTGGTTCTGACCACTCCATCCAATTTGTCATGACAGGGTTTAAAAAAACAAACCTGAATACACATTCAAACAACAAGGACATGAAAGACACACTTTACTTTACTTTATCCGTCCTCCTATACCATCTTGGGCGTCGAGGGGAGAAAGAGCTTTCTGTCTGCGGCAAGTTTGAAGGCCTGGTTGAGTGGGATGTTGTGGGTCTTCAGTGTTTCCTTCACACCCTCGATCCAGGTCTTCCTCGGTCTACCCCTTGCCTTGTACCCTGACACCTTTGTGTTGTAAGCTTTACTGGCAAGCTGGTGAGGTGCCATGCGTGTCAGGTGCCCGAACCACCTGGTTCTCTGCTGTTGGATGTAGTGGAGAATTGGTGTTGTTCCAATCATTTCTCTGATCTTGATGTTCTTGATCTTATCATGTCTGGTTTTGTTGACTGCTCTCCTTAGACATCTCATCTCGCAGGTGGTGATCTTTCTTTCAAGACTTTTGGTAAGGGTCCATGTCTGACACTGGTAGGTCAAGGTTGGTCTAAATATGGACTCGATGAGTTTGGCTTTGGTCTCGATGGGGATGTTGGGGTGTCTTAGGAGTGGGGCAAGCTGGTAGCTGACGCTGTTGGCCTTTTGAACTCTTGTCTCGATCTCTCTGTTGAGACGTCCATCTTCTGTGAAGATACTTCCAAGATACTTGAACTCGCTGACTTGTTTCAGTGCTGTCCCCTCGATGTTGATGTTGAGGCGGCCAGGTGTTCTACTGACTTTCAGTGTCTCGGTTTTGCTGATACTGATTTTCATGCCGAAGTTCTCACATTGTGTGTTCAGGTTGTTCGTGTGCTCCTGGAGTTCCCCTTCTTTTTCATGTGCAAGGCTTTGATCATCTGCAAACAGCATCTCGTTCAGATCTTCAGGGTTGGGATTTGCTTCCTTCGTGATTTTGTCCATATATACAATGAACAGCAGTGGTGATAGAACACACCCCTGCCTCACTCCCGACGTCACCCCAAACCATTCCGTGAGTCCATCTTGGGTGCGTACTGCACTCATGCTGTTGGTATAGATGGCTCTTATATTGTCTAGAAGTTGCCCCCTAATGTCATATTCTTCTAACGTTTTCCACAACTTGTTTCTATTTACTCTGTCGAAGGCCTTTTCTTGATCCACGAACACGAAGTTCAGTTCTTTATTGTGTTCGATAGTCTTTTCGCTCAGTTGTCTGAGAGCGAAGATAGCGTCAGTGCATCCTCTTCCTTTTCTGAAACCCATCTGCGCCTCACTCAGTAGAGGTTCCACCTTGTACCTTGTGCGCTGTTCAAGGATCTTTGCATACATCTTTCCCGTGTGGCTCAGAAGGGATATACCTCAATACGTGCTGCAGTCTTTCTTGCTGCCTTTCTTTTTCCAGATTGGTACCACGACTGCACGCTGCCAGTCTTCTGGGACTTTCCTCTCTGTCCATGCTTTCTGGAATATTGTGGTCAGCCAAGTGGTTCCTGTTTCTCCACATGCCAGGATAGCTTCGGTTGTAATGCCATCAATTCCTGCTGCTTTGTTCTTTGGGCTGGTCTTCAACGCCTGTTGTACCTCTGATCTCAGGATGTTTGGCTCTTCGTGTTCTGGATAGCTAGGGTGAAACTGGCTCTGTGTGTATCCCTGTCTGTTTGGGTTGAGGAGTTCCTTAAAATATTCTTGCCATCTCTTCTTGATGCCGTCTTCATCACTGATAGGGTTTCCATCTCTGTCATTGACTACTGTTGTTGGGCTGTATGGCTCGTCTCGTAATCTCATTGCTTTGACGCTTTTGTAAAAATGTCGTGTCGAGAGCTTGCACAGTTCACTTAGTTCCTCTCCATATGTTTTCCATGATTGTTCTTTGGCCATTCTGACTGTCCTCTTGCTGTGTCTTCTTGCCACTCTATATTTCACGTAGTCCTCCTCTAGCTTTGATTTCACCCACACCTTGTACAACTTCTTCTTTTCCTTGATGGCCTCCTTTACTGTGTCATTCCACCAGGCTGTCTGCTTTACCTGCCCTTTTCCGGTCTTTGTGCCACAGGTTTTACTAAGTGTGTCTGTCAGTGTGTTCTTAAAGACTGACCATGCTTCTTCTGCTGTCATGCCTGTGCTGTCTACTTCTTCCAGCCTCTTTGTGATTTCTGTCTGTACCTCCCATTGTACCTCTTCCTTCTGGAGTTTTCTTAGGTTTATCTGTCTGTCGCACGCTTTACTCTTTGTTCTCGGTGTTCTTCTTTTCTTCATCGTAGAGACCAAGATCACAGGGCGGTGGTCAGTGTCCAGATCTGCATTTGGAATGGCTCTTGCGTCTGTGACCCTGCTTCGTTCTTCTATTCGTGTTAGAATGAAATCTATCTGAGATGACACATTCAGATCATTCCACCTGTACCAAGTTTGTCTCTGGCTGTGTCTGTGTTCGAAAAAGGTGTTTGCAATCCACAGCCCATGCTCTGCACAGAGTGCTAGAAGTTGTTCCCCGTTGTAGTTGCACTCTGTATTGGTGTCACTGTGTGGGCCCAAGTGCTGTTCCCAAGGTGCTCTTCTTTTGCCCACTCTCCCATTGAAGTCTCCCATGACAATGAGTTGTTCTGTGTCTGGGACTGTGTTGATGGTGTCTGCCATCTTCTCAAAGAATTCCTCCTTCTGTTCTTCAGTGTAAGAGTCATTACAAGGTGCGTAAGCCTGGATGAAGGTTGTGGTCTCCCGTTCTCCTCTTACTCGGATTTTTATTAGTCTCTCTGAGATAAACTCTGTTTCCAACAAATTCTTTGCTGTGTCTGGGTGTAAGAAAAAGCCTACGCCGTGTGTTGCCCTTGTTGTCATGTCCACACCACTCCAGGTCAGTACATAATCCTCGTGAATCTGTTTGGTCCCCGTACCCTTTAGCCTACAGTCTGAAATTCCCATCACTGTTATTCTCCATTTTTTCATGAAGTCAATGATTTCTGGTTCCTTGTCTCTGATTCCACACACATTCCAAGTGCTTGTTCTTTCTCGTAGTCCTTTTCCATTTCCAGTTCGTTTTCCGTTATGATCCGTCCATTTCTTTCTCCTTTTACTTTCTCGAGCAATGAGTAATCCACCGCCGGCTTGCTAGGCCCGTCGCAGCTTCACCAGTGCCCCGTTTGCCAGCTTTACCTGTTTCCACCTTCCACGACGAGGACGAGGGGTTGGACTTTGAAAGACACACACACACACAAAAAGAGCCTAAATTGCCTAAAATTGCTTCTTGCACATCATACTTCCATAGAGGCAACACCCAATTATCAATCCCAAAAGAGAAAGTATGTAAGACTTTACAGAACACATACAGGTGAATGGACCAGCAAGGCAGAAAATAACAGGAAGAAATGACAGAAAGCGAAGGAACAAGACAGAAACAGAGTGACGGAAATTTCTAGCACAGAATATCCAGAAGGTGGGGATACTGTTTATTCTGAAAGGGCCCCCAGCATCTCCATAGAGGACAGTGATCCAACTTAACACTGATAAACAAATATGGCAGCATCAGGAACCAATCTACACGTGCAGATACTGACATAAAAAGAAAATATAAATGTAAAAACAAAAAGAAAAAAAAAAACAGAGAAAGAAAAACAAATCGCTGTCATCCCCATCACTTACAATGGCACTCTGATCGTCTTTCACACATCGCACGGTCAGGCCATACTCCGTGAAGCTCTTCCCACGGTTTTTCCACGACGGTCTCTTTGTGCACAGGGGCTGCACATAGAAACACATATCACCAGCTGGTAAAGGGTTTGTACTGGTTTCGTTTTACTATCCTATGTTCCAGGCTTCCTCTCAGGTGTTGATATCACGTGGCTCATTCTGGGGTCCTTGATGCATCAATAAAATTCACATTCATTCAATCAAAATCCCAGAGCCAGATGTTGGAGAATGAAGCTCAATCAATCAATCATTACACGGACTGTTTAACCCTTTCACTCCCGCACTCCGGTCAACAGCATCCTGCATTGCCAACCATGTTAGCAAAGCAAAAACTTAACCCTTTGATTCCCTCACCCTATCCACCAGCTTCCTGCAGGAAGCTGGTGGATAGGGTGAGGGAATCAAAGGGTTAAGTTTTTATAGTTGGTAGATAGGGTGCGGGAGTCAAAGGGTTAATCATGATAATCCAATAATGCTATTCCAATTTCTCTAGTGCAAACAGTCAATGCTTAATCATGATAATCTATGATAATCCAATTTCTCTAGTGTAAACAATGAACAATTTCATCATTATAATCTATGATTATCCAATTTCTCGTGCAGTCAACTGTTTAATCACGATAATCTAAGAATGATAATCCAATTTTTCCAGTGCAAACAGTCAACTGTTTAATGACGTTAATGTACGAAAGATCATCCAATTTCTCTTAAGCAAACAATCCATGTCAAAGTATGCTCAATGCACTTTACAAGGCAACACATCTTTTCTTTTTCACGGGTCCATATAAATTTCATACAATGAGAATATTATGCACAAAAATAATGAATAAATACAGTGGAAACCATTTATAACAGGACCGGTTATAACAGGAATCCGGATATAACAGGGCTTTTTTCAATCCCCATTTTTTCTTCCTCTTTGTCTCTATTAAAACTTATCGGCAATAACAGGGAGACAAGAGGGCTCGATCGGTTATAGCAGGGATGCTGAGACGGGCTCTGCAGCAGAAAGGCCTAGGCCTAGACTCAGCACGCCACGCAGTAGGCCTAGATCTAGATCTAGGCTAGCCTTGGTATACTGTGTACTGTACACTGAAAGAACGCTTCGCAATGCGAGCGTGATGCGCGCGCAAGCGTGTAGGCCTGAGGCCACTGAGTCAGTGACTGACTGCGCCATCATTCAGTTTGTAAGCTTACTGCACACTTACACCAGACCAGATCTAGGCCTAGATCTACTGTTTATCAAGAGTTAGTTGATCAGTCCTTATTTCCCTTGATATCTGATATAACAGGGATCTGATATAACAGGGATTTTGATTTGGTCCCATCATCCCTGTTATATCAGGTTTCCACTGTATATCAAAAACAAATAATGTGGCAAGCATAGTTAATTCATCAACAATAACACCAGACAATAACAACAACAAAAACTAGCACTAGTAGCAGTTCATGAGAAATAATACATAATGACAAAAAAAAATCAAAAACAGGTAACAGCACCAATAATTCAAATGTAAAAAAGAAACATATAATTAAATTATTAAGAGAGAGAGACAGGGAAAGAGAGATAGAAAGAAAGAGAGACAGACAGACAGACAGACAGACACAGACACACACAAATACACACAGAAAGAAAGACAGACAGAAAGAGAGACAGAGAGAAAGATTTTTTTATTGTAAACAGACAGACATACACACACACACACACACACACGCAGAAAGAGAGACAGAAAGAGAGACAGAGAGAAAGATTTTTTTTATTGTAAACATAAAAAATGTGAAACTTACAAAGTTTCTGCGTGGAAGGATGAGCATTCTGATGATTTTTTCTTGTCCGTTGACAATGTAGTAACCTCCCATCTCCTGCACACATACAACCAATTCCCTTCTTTGTTCACGTGTAAAAAATGCTCAAAACTAAGGTAAGGTAAAGAAGATAAATGCACAGATACGTCTTCAGCCCCAACAGAGAGAGTAGGGTTATCTGCCTTGCAACGACAGTGTTGGACTCCCATCAATCTGATGAGTGAGCAGACATACTTGTCTTTGTCGCCTGGTAAGGGTCTTCATAATAATAATAATAGTCAATAATGATTACAGTATTCATATGGCGCCAAATCTTGACAATTCAAATCAAAGCACACCCACACTCCAGACATAAGCATGCATACGATCAACGCAAACCACCTTGCAACATGCAAAACAAACAAACAAAACACACACACACACACACACACACACACACACACACACACACACACACTCACACACACACACACACACACACACACACACACACACACACTCACACACACACACAGATGGAAAGAGGCAGTTGCAGAAATCATTGTCAGGAAAAGAGGTGGGTTTTTAAACAGGATTTAAGAGCAGAAAGGGCAGGTGATAGATGAAGGAAGAATGGAAGCTGATTCCAGGCAGATGGTCCAGAGACAGCAAAAGAATGCTGACTAATCAGGGCTCCCACTAAGGAAAAGCAAAAATCCCTGAAAATCAGAGGGGTCCCGGGAAGGCTAGCTTTGAGGATAGTCAGGTACCCATTCACAGCTGCGTAGGCTGGAGGCTCCATGCCAACAAAGTTTTGGGTTTGTTTGTTTGCTTGTTTTCAATTCTACACCAGTTTGATGGCTGCAGAATCTGGGACAATTTGTCACAATGCTATGATGATGATGATGATGATGATGATGATGATGATGACGATGATGATGATGATGATGATGATGATGATGATGATAATGGGAATAATAATCATAAAGCTATGGAGTTCCATTCTGGATGACAGGGTTGTGTTCCATGCTTACTTTCATGACATATCTTGATATCAACCAGGCCCTAGAGATACAGACACTTGTTGTGGTGGCCAGAGCATTCAAGCAAAAGCCTCCCACAACACATCCATTAAGTAGGCAAGACCCAACTATGTGGTCCAAGTCTTCCTGCTAAGCCAACAGCACACTCAATTTGGATTGGCACCAGTACAGTTAGAACCGAAAATTCTCTAAATGTTTTTAATCCTTTGACTCCAACACACTACCCATCAACTGCAAAAACTTAACCCTTTGACTCCCTCACCCTATCCACCAACTTTCTGCAGGATACTGATGGACAGGATGTGGGAGACAAAGGGTCAACAGAATTGATGGGACTCAAACCTACAACCTTCTAGTCACAGGTCTGCTGGCACGCACAGTTCCTCAGGCAAGACTTGCACCTGTGCAAACTCAAGCAGGTAGATTAGAAAGCAGGATTTCTATCTCTGTGCCGACCAAGCCTTAGTGAAGAACAGCTACCAGAAGTGAAATATGGAAAACAAGACTGAAGATAAGGCAACACATGGAGTTTCAATTACAGTCTGCTCGAGTAAATTCATCAAGCTCAAATATTCCATCTGCGCTCTACCCAGTCTGACTCCTTGAGCCTGTGCAGGCAAGACCCTGAAATGGAGGGGAGCAGGGGTGTGGGATGGGGATAACAGGAATCATGTGAGACCAGACAGAGAGTCTGAAGAAAGGAACGGGGTGTATAATCATACGCTGAACAGACAGAAGTCTGGGGATAAGAAAAGATCAAAGTAAAAGACAGAGAGTGGATGAGGGGGGAAGAAGACCGATGGAAGAAGAGAGGGAGAGAAACAAAAAGAGATGGAGAGAGGGAGAGAGACAGAGGAGAGAGAGAGAGGGAGAGAGAGGGGGACAAGAGAAGGGGAGAGAGAGGAGAGAGATGGAGACAGGGAGGGAGGGAGGGAGAGAGAGAGAGAGAGAGAGACAGAGATAGACAGACAGACAGACAGAGACAGAGAGAGAAATAGAGAGAGAGAGAGAAGGATGGAAAGAGGGAGAGAAAGAATGTGACTGAAGCAGAAGGAAAGAGATAGACATTATCTACAGTTATTTTTGTTTAAAGCCCAGCCAACTACATACAGCCATATCAGCGCTATAACCATTGCAAAACATACACAATACTTCAACAGGAAAACAAAAGGGAAAAGAAAACTAAGTATACATATCAATGCATTCATGCACATAATCTAAGGAGATGACATTGGTGTTGACCACTCTGTCCAATTTACTGCACAGGGGATTTATAAAAACATACCTGAATACAAATTTAAACTTAACTTAGGACACTAAAATATATAATATAAAAACGGGTCTAAATTACCTAAAATTGCTTTCACATATCACTTCCACACAACCAAAAATGCACTTAATACATGTACCCAATTATCAATCCCAAGAGAATGTAAGAAAGACTTTATCACACACATACAGGTGAATGGACCAGCAAAGCAGAAAATGATAGGAAGAAATGACAGAAAGCAAAGGAGGAAGAAAGAAACAAAAAGAGTGACAGAAGAGAAAATTTCTAGCACAGAATGTCCAGAAGGTGGGGATACTATTTATACTGAAAGAGTCCCTGGCATTCCCACAGGCAGATGAGAGGAAGAGATGGAGACAGAGGGTGATAGACAGAAAGTGAAAGAGAGATATAAACTGACCTGAGCTTCTTCTCCATGTCGGACAAGGTCTTTGGGAGACAGATTGTACAGATGACAGGCCTGTGACTTGACCATGATGGGAATCTGCCCCACGACTTTCTCAATGTATGACTGCAGTCTGTCTTCCTCCTTCCACCCAAACTGAACTGTAACATCCCCGCTGTAGGTACAGTGGCGCTGACGGCACTGAAACAAATCGTTTATGATTTAATTTGATGAACACATATTCCAGCGATGTTGCCTCTATCAAGAGGACAGAGCCACAAATGACAAGGCTGACCACAACTCCCCTGATCAGCAAGTTCCACAGCAAACAGCATTATCATCATATGCCCTGCCGCATGGCATTGGCGACCATGATCCTACATACAAATCCGCATGGCATTGGCAACCATGACCCTCCATACGAATCCGCATGGCATTGGCAATCATGACCCTCCATACGAATCCCCATGGCATTGGCTACCATGACCCTCCATACGAATCTGCATGGCACTGGCGATCATGACCCTCCATACGAATCCGCATGGCACTGACAACCATGACCCTCCATACGAATCCGCATGGCACTGACAACCATGACCCTCCATACAAATCTATCTTTTGTCACTGCAAGTATATATATCCCACACTCTCTGTCTTCATCCACTCTACCAGTCCGTCCAACAATTTCACCCTGGGTCTACCTGGTGCTCATTTTCCCTCCAGCTTTCCTGTTGTGACTAAATGCTCTAATCTCTCTTGCATATTGGGTGTTTTCATGCTTATGTGAGTCTCCAGGCACTGACATCACCTACAGAATCTTTAACATCCATATTTGATGTTCTGTATACAGATCTATACACATAAAGCGGGTTTAGGCACCAACAGGTCAGTACATACAAAATGCTGGGAAATGGAAACATCTCCACCCTATACCCATCAGACAGGAAATACCCAGGCAGGAACGAACCTTGACCTTTTGACTGAAAGTCCACCATTTACCCATCGGACTACCGCACCCATGTAAATCTCCAACTTTTACCTATCAACACACAAAAATAAATCAGGCAAGATAAAACAAGACAAGATGTGACAAGACAAGACAGGACACGACAAGACAAGACAGGACTACTGCCTTGTTCTTTATACGTTTTGATTCATTTTTGGTTATTTCTAATTCCCACTTGCTTGAACGCCAGCAGTCACTTTGATTACGATTTTCACATTTTTTTTATACCCATGACATAGGAAGCATCCAGACATATTGCTGTTAAAACCATTACAGGTATTTAATACTGTTTCCTTACACAGGGAAAAGAATCTAGTCTGCAAGAAACAATGCAAAAAGAGAAAGAGAAAGAGAGGGAGAAACAGTCAGACACACACAGACACACACACACAGACATACACACACACAGAGAAAGAAAGAGAGAGAGAGAGAGACAGACAGACAGACAGACAGACAGACAGACAGAGAGAGAGAGAGAGCTCACCTCAGAAGGGTAGACTGTGTTGGATTTGGACACCTTGTTAATCTCTGGTAGCTGTGGTTTTCCAATGGTCACATCCTGAACATGGAGACAGACCATTAGTTAATGAAGACGTGCAGGATGCAGGAGTCAAAGGGATATTCCATTTCTGTTTCACACGTGACAGTGAAGAAATGAGGAGTTTTATATGGTCAGGGTTTGATAAACACAGTTCATTTGAAAGGCAAATGTTCACACACTGAAGGGCAAAAGTTCACACACTGAAGGGCAAAAAGCCTGGTTTCACAGTTATTTAAACTGTCAAGTTCACTGTTGCTCAGAGGCCAACGGGGAAGAGAGGGATGGGGAGAAGAAGCAAGTGTGAGACAGACATGGAGAAAGAGACAGACACACCAACAATTCACCAACAATGTTCACAAAGTAGATTTTACCTGGATGAACATAGGGGGAGGGGGGGGGGAAGGATCAAGAGGGAGAAAAAGAGACAGGAAGAAAGAGACAGACACACCAACAGTTCAACAAGGTTCACAAAAAAGTTTACCTGGATGAACAAAGGGGGAGGGGTACAAGGATCAAGAGGGAGAAACAGAGACAGGAAGAAGAAGTCAGACAAATCAACAGTCCACGCACCAGGTTCATAAAGTAAATTTCAGGGATGAACAGAGGGACAGGGGAGAGGACACAAGAGGGAGAAAGCAAGACTGAGAGAAAGAGACAGACACACTAATTGTTCGCCTACAAGATTCATAAAAAAAAATTTACCTGGATGAAGAGCTATCTGGAGAAAGAGACACAAACACCAACAGTTCACCCACAATATTCACAAAGTAAATTTTACCTGGATGAACAGTGAGCACCGCTGGCCTTGTGGCGTTTCAAACTCCTCAGGCAACAGATTCTGAAAGACAAACAAAAATCTCAAACTTCCACACAACACATTACAATATGCATGTATTTGACAGTCCTTATCAAACTCCACAGGAAAAAATTTGTCTCCAGTTCAATGTCAACCCACACCATAAAAACTGGCCTGTTCGTTGCCCACCTTAACCCTTCGACTGAGGCAAAAATTTAACCCTTTGACTCCCTCACCCTATCCACCAGCCTCCTGAGCAAGAAGTTAGTGGATAGGATGAGTGAGTCAAAGGACTAAATTTTTGCTTTGCTGTCATGGTTGATAAAAGCAGAATGCTAGTGGATAGGCTGACAGAGTCAGAGGGTTACAGCTTCCATGATTTTGGTGGTGTCAGCGTTTCAACTCATACCACAGGTCCCATCGCCCCTTACAGACTACTTCAACGCCTTGCCAGTGCACAGACGTTTGTGCAGGCTCAAGGAATCTGCCAGACAACTGCTAGGACTGGGAGGTTTGAGTGGAATGTGGGGTAACAAGAGAGACAGTGGGGTGGGAAAGTGTAGGTCTGTGTTTTTGTAATAACATAAAATCTTTTACACTTTACAGTATTCACATAAAATTTACAGAAAAGCTTGTAACTACAAAATGCATGCACATCAAAATTTGTCCAAGTGTGATAAAAGTCCTCATGAACAAACTCAAATTGCTATCAGAATAAGATGCCAGCACCACAACACAATTGAACGAACAATTCACACATCAATTTTTCTGAATAGAAATATTAGAATATGGAAATATGGATCACATGTAACAAATATTAATTATTAGAAGTTTATTTTTCAAAATTTATCATTGATCCAAAGTCCTGAACACATTTCAGTTAGGAAACCATCAATGAACCATACATTTGCCCTGCACGACCACACACACACACACAACACACACACACACACACACACACACACACACACACACACACACACAACATACACACACACACAACTCACTACATAACACCATCCACACAATCTGCCATTTACAAATTATTTTTAGTTTTCTGCTGTTTGTGAGTTTGTTTTTTTGTTTTGTTTTGTTTTGTTTTTTGAAGGTTGGGGGTTTACCAAGTTCTTTTCTTTCTTAAAAAAGCAATGATATGTTAATTGTTATGTTACAAAATGAAGTTATTTATGGTAACATTCTCATCAAAATCGAATTGAAAGCAATTCTTTTCAAAATGTGGTAACATCAGTATAACTCCCAATTTCCATGTTGGGGTGACAAGAGAGATAGTGGGGTGGGAGGAATGTAGGTCTGTGTTGTTTTTGTAATAACAACATAAAATCTATTATTACAGTGAACTTTGTGTATTCAGACATACAGAAAACTTTGTAACAAGAAAATGCATGCACAAATGTTTGGAACAAATAAAAACAGGTAGTAGAATTACCTCATCTAGACATTTACTTTCAGTATTTTTCATGGCAAGACCAGACGACAATCTCTGTCACTAGTGTCAGTTCACACTAACAATATCCACTTGTTGTTCACAGAAATTTCCAATGCCTAATCCTTTGAGCTCCACACCCTATCCACCAATTGCAAAAACTTAACCCTTTGACTCCTTCACCCTAGGGTGAGGGAATCAAAGGGTTAAATTTGTGCTATGCTAGCATAGTTGACAATGCAGGATGCTGGTGGACACAGTGCAGAAGTCAAACTCAAAGGGCTAAATCAGTGATTGTCGGCATTGTTAATTAATTAAGACATAAACATGTACAACATGATACTGTAGTTACTACAATTGTACAAATATAACGATACCTTCACAGCTTTGGGCAACCCTTCCTGCAGAAAATAATTGTAGGAATCCACATGGGGCCTGGCCAGATCTTGCAGAACCTGTGGGCACAATACAATGGTTCAGCTCGTGAAATTAAACTATTAAAGTAATGATTACCGTTTTCATTCCCTCACACGAGAATGTGAAGGAATAAAAAGGTCAATCGTTATGTTACAACTGTCAGTGTCATCTGGGTTGGTTACTTTATGAGTAACAAAATTGGTATTGACATTCTCACCCAATTTTCTTATTCCCTCTTGTTGAGTGAGAGTGTGAGTGAGCGATTGAGTGAGTAAGACAGAGAGGGAGAGAGATTGTGTGTGTGTGATTGTGTGTGTGTGTGTGTGTGTGTGTGTGTGTGTGTGTGTGTGTGTGTGTGTGTGTGTGTGTGTGTGTGTGTGTGTGTGTGTGTGTGTGTTGTGTGTGTTGTGTGTGTGTGTGTCTGTCTGTGTGTGTCTGTGTGTGTGTGTGTGTGTGTCTAGTGTGTGTCTGTGTGTCTGTATCTGTGGGGGGGTGGGGGGGGTGTCTGTGTGTGTGTCCATGTGTGTCTTGGTGCATGCATGTCTGTGCGTGCTCATGTGTGCGTGCTCACTCATCACCATACATAATGTCAATGTTTTCAGACAAAATGTCAACACAAAATGTACCATTTTTACTATCAAACACTAAACATCATTTTTACTATCAAATACTAAATGTTTCATCTTAGAAACAAGTTGTCATCACCTTTACAAGGCTTATATCAGTTCACTCAAATGATTATGATTAATGCCTAGGACAAACTAAACTTACCATACATGAAAGAAAAGCACAAACGACAGCAATGCCAACAACAATCTCATTTCCATATAATAATCCAAAACAAAAGTAAACAATCACATTCAAGCAAATAGGAACCAGAAAAACACACCCATACGTATACAATAATACATACACACAAAAAATAGAATATGAACATGAATTTAATATAACAAGACACGACATTAAAAGTCAAGGGAGTCAGATGTGTGTATGTGTTATAGCAGTAGTTCACAGGAGATGCAAGTAAGAGAAATCAGTGACCTAACACACCACTGATTGTTGCTGTGCTGGTGGAGTTCTGATGTTATTCCCAACATTCCTGGTTTTATCCATCATTATTGTGAAATCTATCAGTCAAAAGAAAACACACAAGCAGGCACCAACACATGTGTCGCCGCACACACACACACACACACAACACACAACAGACACACACAACACACACACACACACACACACACACACAACACACACACACACACACACACATACACACACAACACACACACATCACACACACACACACATACACACACACACACAACACACACAGACACTGACACACACAGACACACACACAGACGCAACACACAACAAACACACAAAACACACACACACACACACACCACACACACACACACACACACACACACACACACACACACACACACACACATGTATACATCACTGCTGGCGTGATGTCACACTGACCACTATGTGTACAGATACTGTAAGATGCTGAACAGTTATATAGATACAAGTTTTGACCACTTGTTCATCATAAGGCAAGACTATAGATAGCAAGCTTTGGCCTTTGAGAAACAACATCTCTTTCAAAGAAAGAGGAAATTGTTATGCGCCATGATGAATTTTGTTTAAAGTTATACAGTATTTTACCTGAGAGAAATAAGAGAACGAAGTCGGCTGGAAAAATAGAATATGTTACTTCTGGAAATTCACTAAAGGACACGCATGCTAACAGGTGGACTCCATTTCTGTCTCTTTGTCAGAGAGTGGGTCACATTTTATTTCCTTCTGGTCACAACAGATGTTCAGTGTGAAATTGGGACATTCTCTCATGGGAATGGTTTCATTAGCTCAGCTAACCAGCGCCACGCTTTTATCATAAGCTTGGACTTAAAAGGCGACAGCTTTTTTTCTCCTTTCCAACAGGATGGCTAGCTCATTTGATACAGCCATGGGCTCAAAACAACATAAAACTGGTCTATTCACTGTCCATTTTAATGCTCCAACTATCCTTTTGACTTCCTCAGCCTATCCATTAGCATCATGTTTTGTCAATCATGCTAGCAAAGCAATAATCTAACCCTTTAACTCCTGCAAGAAGGAAATGGTGGATAGGGTGAGGGAGTTAAAGGTTAAATTTTTGCTGATGGCGGGTAGGGTGCGGGAGTCAGGGGGCCTATATACTAGGGTGCTGGTTGTGTTTTCATCCATGTATCCACATGACAATGATCATTTTGGATCATATCCATCATATACATCGCATCAGTGCACACCAAAATTCATTCCGAGTGTGAAGACACTTGAGAAACAGATACCAGCACAGCGGAGGTGACTGATATTTAGTAGCACATTTTAAAAACAGGCCTGTACGTTCCTGTTTTGGCTGGCCATGATAAACTTGGGAACATAGATGAAGGTTCCCGTTGCCTTCCAAGTTCCATCAGTTGGTTTTTTTTTGCGGACTCTCCGCTAGCCTTTGTCTGTCAGTGGTGCTATTTACCCATATCTGCGGGTCTGGTTCATGGGCACCAGGGCATGTCCACATATTGGTGGACATGCATGCCGCATGCCTGGGGGTCAGACCTCCTCCGAGTCCTTCGAGTTTAGCCTCAGTTATTAACATCAGGAAGAGCGTTCTTGAATGTTATATAGAACTGATACTGTTGTACGGTTTTGTGAGGCGTGGACAGTCAACACGTTAAGTCAGAACAAAATTAAGGCAACTGAAATGTGGTTTCTAAAATTAAAAAGAATGTTGAGAGTTCCATGGACAGAAAGAAAACAAATGAGACAGTCTTGAAGGAGGCAGACACAAAAAGATCATTAACAAAGAAGATTGGGAAAAGACAAGCAACATTTTTAGGATATTTTATGAGAAAGGGGGAATAAACTAAGAACACCTGGTCACAACAGGAAAGCTGGAGGGAAAGAGAACACCGGGTAGACCCAGGGAGAAAATATTGCACAGACTTGCAGGGTGGCTGAAGACAGACAGGGTGGGAGACATACTTGCAGCGAAAGGTGACAGATTCTTGTGGAGGGCCATGATCGCCAACGCCATGCAGCAGAGACATGATGATGATGATGATGATGATGATGCTGATGATGTTCCAGTTAGGACTTTTTGTTGTTGTTGTTTTTACGTTCACAGCGTTTTTATTTTTTCATGTTTCGGATCCATGCATACACGTACTTGTGTTGAGTTCGTTTCGATGAAATTTACTCAATTACTTGAAATACAAAGTGAAGTAAGTCTAAACTGTTCGCCTCGAGCAGTTGGCCCACGTCTACCCACGTGTATAGCCTTGATTCAGTGACTGACCGTTAAACGTGGTATTAAACAGGATGTGGTGCTCTATGCAGCTGTTCAGAATAGTGTACGTAAACGAAATCTTACCTCCCACTGATGTTCAGTATTCATGGTCCCGTTTCTCTCTGACGTATTCTCCATTTTAAATCTCCGCTGATAACTTCAAACCCCATTCACAATGTGGTCAGAGAAACCGGAAGTAAGACAATAAGGGAAGCTATTCTCTAGACTCCACTCTCTGATCATGAAAGTTAAGGTTGCGCGTTTCGAAGAAAAAAAAGATCGTCTGCTTCTTCCAAACTTCTGCGAAAGCGATGACAGCAGTGAGTTGTGAATGAACAGGAGAGATGGAAAGCAAACAGTTTGAAAATTTGTTGTTAGATGTTCTAGTATCTATTTAGTGAATATATTGAAAAGTTCATACTTATAACTGATCGTAGGCGGGAGGGTTTTTTTTTTCCTCGGGAGGTGGTAAACAAAAAGGAAAAAAAAAACATTTACTATGATTTAGTGTTCGTAGGAAACCTTATCAAAATATGATAGGAAGCATTAAAAATTCATTTCTTTTCTTTGTTATTAAAGGGGTGAGCTTGTTAGGATCAATCATCGTGTGTATGTTTGACAAAAATTATAACATGTTCTTTTTTCTTACTTTAGTGGCTGAAATTTTACCAAATTTATGTCAAATTATAACTATTTTGTTAACAACATTGTTACATCCAATCCATTAGGACTTTGGATCTGATTATAAATGCTTTGTCATGTCAGATTTTTGGCAATCCTGCAGGTGACTGCGGCAACCGTATTTTCCACTGGGGAACCATGCACTTTTGAGTTGAAGTTGTAAGTATGTTTGTGTTCTTGAAAATAATTCCTTTTTTTTTTTTTTTTTTACTTGTGCGAGTACGTATATTGTGTGTGCGTACATGCACATGTGTGTGCTTGACTAAAATATCTTACAATACTGTAATATTTACTTTAGGATTTACTTCAGATTAATATGTTGATATATTAGATCTAGTGGCGAAGCATCAGCTGTTTGTTTTTTTCCGTTGCTACCTGTTATTCACCGCCCCTATCTTCCGGTCCTAATGACTTAAGAGTTACGTTCCTTGAGTTGTCTGCTACTAGATCTATCAGTATCAGTTTGAACATTACATCCCTCCTTTCCTTGAATGAACAACTACCTATAATTCAAGATCATCAACTTTGATAACAGTATCAACAAAACACAAGTTTTCTTAACTGGTAAAACCGAAGGTAACTTTAAACGTTTAGAACTTTTCTTTTTAACGATCAATAATCTACATACTGTACATTCTGGTGATTAAGTGCAAACATTTAATGTATATCATCGCACTTGTCACAAGTTCCCATTAACATGGAATCTAGATCTGTTCACATCGTAAGTCATCAATCAGGGATAGCTCAGCACTTGTTTCAGGAAATGATTTGGTGACACAGTTCAGGTAACCTTTCTTCCCCTTCTTTTCCAATTAAAGAGAAATTAAAGTGATTGAAACAGTTAATGTTCTGCAGTTTAGTTAACACAAATAATAACAGTTATCTATAAAGTATAAAAGTCATTGTAACGCTTTGGCACACTGCGTGTACGCTGTGAGCGTCGTGGATTGTCACTGACATCAGACCGTTGATAAACATTGGAATGCGGACATCCAATAGGATCAGCATCATCATTGGGAATGGGACGTGGAGAACGCATGGAGGCATGATCAGTGTCTTGGGAGGACTGGTTCGGATCATGGTTGGGTGACACTGGATCTGAAGAACTGAGATCGCCATCAGCATCAAAGGACGTTTCTTCTGGTGTGGGGTTGAGAGCTTCTGGAGATTTCTTAAAGAAGCTGCTGTTTCTGGTCACAGTCTGTTCTCTCCTCTGGGCTGTGATCATGGATCCTTTCTTCTGAGTGATTATCAGCGTCGTGGTTCATAAGGGGGTGAGCATGAGATGTTGAGGTGTCCTTGACAAGAACAGAATCACCAACTCGCAAATTACTGGGTTTGACGTAACGTTTGTTGTCAGCATACTTCTTCATCTTGTTCTTTTGCAGAGTGTCCCTAGTTCTCATCTGTTCATCGTTTGGTTGTTTCGTGGAGGTTCTGGAACAACAGTTTTCAAATTCCTGCCAAACAAAACAGTGGCTGGAGGTACACCAGTTGTGGAGTGTGGCGTTGACCTGTATGCCAGCAGGAGACGGTACATTTGTTGTTTCCATCACTGATGAGTGGCTCTTGCACCCTTTATGGTCTTCTTTAGTGTTCTCATGAATCTTTCGGTTTCACGTTAGCACGTGGCCATAGAGGTGTAATCTTGCGGTGTGTAAATCCCATGTTTTCAGCATATCTTTTGAATTCATAGCTTGTGAAAGGTGGTCCATTGTCTGTCTTTAAGCTGTCAGGTATATCAAATTCTGCGAAGATTCTGTCCAACTTGGGAATTACACTTCGGGCAGACGTGGAAGAGATTTCTTCAACGACAACATATGAGTATTCATCTGTCACTACTAGCAGCTGAATGTTTTCAACGGTGGCAAAATCTGCACTAAGGGTGGACCATACATAATCTGGAAGCGGTGACATGCTTAGGGGTTCACGCGATGATTGTGGTGTAGCAATCTGACATGCAAGACAGTTTTTGACAATACATTCCACAGACTGATGCATACCTCGGAACCAGACTTTCTCTTGTAGAAGTTGACGTGTCTTTACAATACCTTGATGCCCTTGATGTCCAAGATTAACAACTTTGGTGATCAGTGATTCTGGAATCACAAGTTTGGTGCTTTTGAGGAGGATTCCTGGAGAAACCACTGTCAACTCAGAACGGCAAGATGAGAGAATGTCAAACAGGGTTTTGTCAACATTTCGCATGTCAACATTCCAGTGTCCAGTTTTGAGATATGAGATGATAGATGACAACGTTTGATCTTTGTTTGTCGCTTCAGTTATCTCTTGCAGTGTCATGGCTTTTGGAATGTTTGTTTCCACCACATATTGTACATACTCTTCAGCAATCTTCTCCTCTCGACTGCTTCGTGTTTGCTGAACGGGATGTCGGCTGAGATAATCTGCAGGGTTTTCAGCAGCAGCTTTATAATGACTGTTTTGTCGTATGGCTGAACTCTCATCAACCATCTCTCAATCCGTGGTGAAACCTGTGATCTGGGGTTATTGAAGATGGAGACCAAGGGTTTGTGGTCAGTGAAGATCTTGAAGGGAGCACCAAAAATGTACACATGAAAGTGTTCACATGCCCATGTGATGCCAATGCTTCACGTTCAGTCTGGAAATAGCGTTGTTCAGTCGGAGTGAGAGCTCGACTTGCAAACTGCACAACTTGTGGAGGTTCACTGGAAGCTTTCCGCTGAGTAAGAACTCCGCATATACCAAAAGGACTGGCATCAACATAGATTTCTGTGCTCTTTTCTGGGTCAAAGTAGGTGAGTGTTGTTGGTTTACTGAGAGCAGCTTTCAAATTTTCTAAACACTGGTCCTCTTTCTCAGAACACGAAGATCATGAGTCAACGTTGCATAATTGGGGATAAATTTGGAGCCACAAAAGTTGGTCATGCCAAGTAAGCTGCGGACTTCTGATGGATTCTGAGGTTTTGGTAGATGAATGATTGCTTTGATTTTTTCAGGACTCGGACGGATGCCTCCTTTGCCAAAGATATGTCCAAGAAATTCAAGAGAGTCCTCGTCGCCAATGTAATATTTACTTTAGGATTTACTTCAGATTAATATGTTGATATATTAGATCTAGTAGCGAAGCATCAGCTGTTTTTTTTTTCCGTTGCTACCTGTTATTCACCGCCCCCTATCTTCCGGTCCTAATGACTTAAGAGTTACGTTCCTTGAGTTGTCTGCTACTAGATCTATCAGTATCAGTTTGAACATTACATCTACTTTTGTCTTCCATGATTATTTGGAAGATAAAGATTAAAAATGTACTAACCAATTAAAGTTGCCTATTATTGTTGCAAAATGTTACAAGTGCTGTCGTGAGGGAGAGAGAGAGAGAGAGAGAGAGAGAGAGAGAGAGAGAGAGAGAGATTCACCTGAAATGTATACATCGTTTTCTTTTTGCATTTTTTCATAAGTACATGCTTGTTTGTCTGTGTACATACATACCTGGCCGTTACATACAAGCATGCATTCCAGCCATCGTTTTCCTTGGCTGGCGTAGAGGTAAGAGTTCCCACCTTCCAGTCTGCCTGCACAGGTTTTCAGGGGAGTAAAGTGTGCTCGAAATGAATTTTACATGTGATTCCCTTGTTCATTCTGCAGCCACTCAATTTTTATGTCAGCACCCACCTGAAGTGATATGCTGACGGCGGTAAATTTAATATCCCAGGGAAGGGAAGGGTGGAGTGGGACTTACCTAATTTTACAATTGACACCCCCTGAATACGTTAATGTTAAGATGGGCAGCGTTACTAAATAACTCCAAAACAAATTTGCTTGATTGTTTAAAAATGAAAGAGCGCTGTACGTATTATCGTTTATCTTTTACCGTTAACAAGATGATGCATTACTGAAGATAGATGCTTGTGTCTGCTTTGGATTCTGAAAGACTTTAAACTCTGAAGAAAGGAAGCAATTCTAAACAAGTTTAACACAGTGAATGGGCAAATGTTTGTCTGT
Source organism: Monoplex corrugatus (assembly GCA_030674185.1). Classification (NCBI taxonomy): domain Eukaryota; kingdom Metazoa; phylum Mollusca; class Gastropoda; order Littorinimorpha; family Ranellidae; genus Monoplex; species Monoplex corrugatus. Next base: position 97,403,498 of record CM060309.1, on the reverse strand, counting down.
TTGCTCTGTCTCAAATTTTCTGTGTGAACAAAATGATCCATCATGCTTAAGATGAGATGTTTTTGCCTGATTTAATTTCTGACAGACAAATAAGCTCTGAAGAAAGGAAGCAGTGCAAGAACTGTTAGGTCAGTGGTGCCAAGAAACTGGATTTTACATCAACCGAGCCAAAGCTTAGGCATCGTTCTGTACACTTGATAACAATGTGGCTATGGAAGACAATCCACCACTTACATTCAGGGGAGCCAATACTGAACGAACAAACAACCTGCACTAAATTGGAATCAGTTTTGACAGAATGCTGATTGTCAGAAAACATTGAAAACGAGAACCACTATATTCATGTGTTAAAAAAAAGAAAGAAAAGAAAGAGTAATAACAAAAATTTGTAAAATAAAAAAGAAACAGGTCCATCCATCCGTACAGTACTGACAACTAACGCCATTGAATAACGTCAGTTCTTCCAACTGTACCACATTGTAATATTCAGTGTACTCGAAACAATGGACTTGGCCTCACAACTTTGTGTAGAGCACAAAACGAAGCAATGAGAGTAGTCATTAGAACCACAAAGGACAATCCCACACAAACTAATCATTCAACACCTGCTTGGTCTTGCTTCAGTACAGTCAGGACAGAAAGTAGAACAAATAAAAACACAGTTGGGTCACTGGAAAATCCGGAAAATTAACTTCACAAGATGGTCAAAACAACAAAAGGCAGTAACTCCAACGTGGAAAATTATGGGTTTCTGTCGACGGGCAGAAGAATCCATTCAGCACATATTCCAGATGATAGAACTTAAAGCGAGAAAAGAATGGGGGAAATGATCAATCATGCAAAAAGGATCTGCGAATACACTGTCGTGAATAGCCAGATGGTAAAACACGTAGAGAAATCAAACTACTCATGAGCAAAAGAGCTGCAGCTTCAAAGATGCTATTCATATACACGGATAGCTCAGTCATCAAAAACAAATTTGGATGGGGCTTCATTGCTACACAGAATAGAAGCACCATACATGAAGAAACGCTGCATATAACATCATAATGACAATCTCCATTCTAACGATGAAACTCGAGAAGTTATGCTTGCTTTAAAATAATTACCTTTACTAGATAGGAAAATAAAAGATAGTCAAGCCTTCATCCTGACTGAGTCGATGAACCTTCCTCAAAAAGTGGCAAATAGAATAGGAACCCGAACTGGCACCGAAGCAATGAATAGCATCAATGTAAAAAAGCCCACATGGATTTACTGTCCAGGACACTCTGGTGTGAAGGGAAATGAACGTGCCAACAATCTTACAGCTACTGAACAAATAATCTATGTCTTGAAAGATCTGAGGTTCTCGTGAGGCACATAAAACCATACTTTTGCTATCAAAATGTAGGTTGTTGTACCATTTATCACCTTACACAAAAATGTATAGTAGAGGAAGTGGCCGAAAATCCACCATGAAAGGAAAAACAAGAGTTGCCATCAATCAGACAAGCATTGGTGCTGTCTCAAAAATAACACTGCGCATTCCCCTTCAGCGTGGAATAGGAAGTTTCCAGACTTTCCCTGAATCAGAGATAGAAGACATTCAAAGAAATGAAAAAGACAAATGGAAAGAGAATGATGAAAATGTAGAGTAGGCAGAGAGTAAACGATGTTGAAAAAAGAATAAGAGATTATGTGAGCGTTCGTGTGTGCATGTAGGCCTACATATCCTTTGTTTTTGTAGATTAATGGTGGATGACGGGCTGAGGCAATGAAGGTGACTGAGATGATAAATTGCGTGAGAGTGAAAAAGGGTTGTGTATCTTCGCGAAGGTCATGGTTGGGCTGACCTTAAGATGGTTTTTATGACGTGAATCTATGGGACGTTGGTATACAGTGCACTTATACTCCGCCACCCTCCCCACCCCATGTTGTTGTTTTTTTCATTTAGGACATGGACGAAGAAATACATTTCACCACGATATAATTCAAATTGAATGATAGACTCCATACACTGGTTAGGACTTCCACACCTTGACAGTATGTAGGACCGATGCACAGGTTTACGGCCTGTGCCATAATCATTTTGGATTTTATCCATCGCACGGTATCTGTAGCGTCACTGCATGTGGAAATTATTCCGAGAGTGGAAACGCCATCTTGAGAAACTAAAACTCAAACCGAAACTGAGGGCAGAGAGATTAAAAAAAGAAGAAAAAGAAAAAAAGAAAGAATGTAGCTAAAAGATGTACCACTCTTTCCATGCTTTCTTTGAGCTGAGGACTTGTGACAGGCAGTGAGAAGGCCAGATCAGTGTAACTCACTCCATGTTTGAACCCACAACCGTTGGCATGTGAATGAATCTGACCAGTTGAGCTACTGAGACCCAGCTGTAAATGGGCACTTGACCCTGATCAGAGTTAGGGAAGGAAAAACTGCCACAGAGAGAGAGAGAGAGACGACAGACAGACAGACAGAGAGAGACAGATATATAATATATATATATATATATATATAATATATATATATATATATATATATAATATATATATGGGCACCGCCCTCACCATGCTGGACTTAAGAAAGATGAGGTTTCTATTACTCTTCGACTTGCTTTGGTTTATGGAATCGTCTTTCTTCTGACCAGGGAACGGTGTCCATGCTACTATGTATTTAAATATCTGTCATTTTGTGATGTTCCCAATTGTCAGTGATGAGCCAGAGGGTGATGATGGCTTGACGCCCAGCGTGAGCGATCTGTTTGCATCAAGTCAGCCACAGGCTGAACCTCTGCACCACTTTGAAGACAGCAGCGCTGAGGACGACAGGAGAACACACAGCAGGAAACGTAAAATGGATGTATGTACTGATGAAAGAAAAGCCAATAGGAAGCAAGAGCATGCAAGCAAAGAGCGTGTGTGTGTGTGTGTGTGTGTGTGTGTGATGAGAGAGAGAGTGTGTGTTTGTGTGTTTGACCGCGCGCACAAACTCACATGTGCAGTCGAATATATATGGTCGAGTGGGATTTTACTTGCATAGCCATTTTTGGTAATTTTAAGGTTTGTTGGGTGTTTTTTTTTTTTTGGGGGGGGGTGTTTTTTGTTTGTTTGTTTTTTAATAATACGGTAGTCGAACTGTCTTAAGGGATGTACATGCTGGAGGTTGTCATTGTTTCAAGGACCTTAAAAGTGGGAATTTGATGTTTTGTTTGTGCACCATCTGTGTCCATCTAAGGTACAATAAAAGAAAGAGCTAAGATTCCCTCCCATTTTACAGGAGCAAACGCGCATTGAGGACTCGTCCACTCGTTTACACATAAAGCCAGGATGGTGGTTCCCAAACTTTATTTACATGTGTACGAGTTCTCACCAAAGTACATCTTCATAAGAAGATGAAGAAAAAGAAGACATAGAAGACAAAGAAAAAGACAGTAGAAGACAGTGCCACAAATAAACGGCGGCAGTCAGGATCGTTATGGTCCTGCGGGCCCCAATAGCTCAGTTGGTTTGAGCGTCGGATTCACATGCTTATGGTTGTGGGTTCGAATCCCGGGGTGCGCTATATTAAAACTGGCCTTTTCAGCGTCCCATCTTAACATCATTGTTGTTCTGGTGGAGTCAGTATAGGATTAGATAAGTCCCCCTTCCCCCACTTCCCTGGGATGGTTATCCCCGTCGGCCATATCACCTGAGGTGGGTGTAGACGTAAAAACTGAACCAAACCAAACCAACGTTATGGTCTGTTAGCCGTAGGGCCTTTATCTGAACAGGGTGAGGGAGCATATGCTATTGATCGATTGATTTGGTTCAGGTTTTACGTCGACACCCACCTCAGGTGATACATTAGATAAATTCAAATATACACGTGATCTCGCATTGGAACATTCTCGGTTATAGTGAGATCATTGTTGTTCCTAATTATAGCCAATCCTTGTGTCTTTCTATGGGAGGGCCTTACGTCAATTGTAACTTGCGCAAATGCTTCAGTACACACAACCTGCGTACAGGTCTTTAACTGGGTGTGCCCGCGGGCTGCTACGTACTGGCTATTACACAGTGTTTGTTTGCCCATGTACCGAAGGCGTTGTGGAATAAAGAGAGTTTGCTTTAGGTTCTATACAACAGCAACGGTTGTGCGACAACACTTTGTGTAAGAATTTGAAAACTGAGATGGTAATGACGATTAATTTTGTGGGCTCAGTTTCGGAACACATGTACTCGTTGTAGATCTGTTCGTTGCTTTAAACTGATATGATAAGTGTCTTTAATTAAATGCAAAATGTATTGGTGAGATCTTTCGAATGCTCGATGCATAGCTATGGACGGGCAGAAGCTGTAAAACAAAAATACAATTTGGCTGAGAGAACGCAAAGCATTTTTAATCTAGACAAACACACTACATTGTGTTGTCTTTGAGCATCATCATACGTAAAGGGGAAAGATCGTAACAGAGCAAGGCACTCTGTTACACACACACACACACACACACACACACACACACACACACACACACACACACACACACAACACACACACACACACACACACACACACACACGTGGTGTGTGTGTGTGTGTGTGTGTAAGGGAAGTGAAATGAATTCTGCAATGTTAATGTGATCACGCTATTTTATTGTTGTTTTGCCATCAGGAAGGTCACCAAAATGTAGGAAAAAGAAACCCAAACAATCCGTGCTCTTGCTGAGCGTCCAAATCAACCCACCCCACCCCCACCACCACCCCCACACACAGTAGTAAGCATACAGTGCTCATCCTGAACGGTGTAATATAGGTAACTGGACACTTGCTGTTTATTCATTAAGCAAGTCATTGATTTATCTGTGCATATTTTTGTTTTATTTTATTTCACTTCATTTCATTTTATCTTCTCATTTTATTTCAAAGTTTTATTTCATCTTATTTCATTTTACTTTTTCAGAAGGAGGGCTTTGTGACCCCAGCCACCCCAGATATACCCAAGTCATCTCTACAATATGGGATGCCAGGACCATACGAATTTATTGGTAAATAAAATTTATGTGTGAGAGAACCATTTGCCATGGTGCAATGTTAGCACAACGGACGAACAACTGGAAGGTTGTGGGTCCGAATCGTATCAGTTCTGTCAAAAATCATGTGGGATTTTTCATCCCCAACTGGCTCCTAGTCATAGTTGAGTGTGATATGGATGTATTTGGCTCCTAGTCATAGTTGAGTGTGATATGGACGTATTGGCTCCTAGTCATAGTTGAGTGTGATATGGACGTATTGGCTCCTAGTCATAGTTGAGTGTGATATGGACGTATTGGCTCCTAGTCATAGTTGAGTGTGATATGGACGTATTGGCTCCTAATCATAGTTGAGTGTGATATGGACGTATTGGCTCCTAGTCATAGTTGAGTGTGATATGGACGTATTGGCTCCTAGTCATAGTTGAGTGTGATATGGACGTATTGGCTCCTAGTCATAGTTGAGTGTGATATGGACGTATTGGCTCCTAGTCATAGTTGAGTGTGATATGGACGTATTGGCTCCTAGTCATAGTTGAGTGTGATATGGACGTATTGGCTCCTAGTCATAGTTGAGTGTGATATGGACGTACTGGCTCCTAGTCATAGTTGAGTGTGATATGGACGTATTGGCTCCTAATCATAGTTGAGTGTGATATGGACGTATTGGCTCCTAGTCATAGTTGAGTGTGATATGGACGTATTGGCTCCTAGTCATAGTTGAGTGTGGTATGGACGTATTGGCTCCTAGTCATAGTTGAGTGTGATATGGACGTATTGGCTCCTAGTCATAGTTGAGTGTGATATGGACGTATTGGCTCCTAGTCATAGTTGAGTGTGATATGGACGTATTGGCTCCTAGTCATAGTTGAGTGATGATATGGACGTATTGGCTCCTAGTCATAGTTGAGTGTGATATGGACGTATTGGCTCCTAGTCATAGTTGAGTGTGATATGGACGTATTGGCTCCTAGTCATAGTTGAGTGTGATATGGACGTATTGGCTCCTAGTCATAGTTGAGTGTGATATGGACGTATTGGCTCCTAGTCATAGTTGAGTGTGATATGGACGTATGGCTCCTAGTCATAGTTGAGTGTGATATGGACGTATGGCTCCTAGTCATAGTTGAGTGTGATATGGACGTTTTGGAAAACTGGAACCAAATACAGTTGAGTTCCATCCACTTTACAGACGGGTCATTGAGAGTGCTGTTCCAATTTCCTAACACCGCTGGTGTCTGTATCTCTCGGATCTGGTTGATGCCAGGGTTTATTTTGAAAGGAAACGCGGAGTATACAGCCCTGATAAGCAGTCTCAATCCAGAACAGAAGTCCATAGCGTCATGATCATCTTTGCCGTCTTCTATAATCATAGCATTATGAAAAGTGTACAAGACTAAGTGGTGTAGAAAAAGGAGCAGAACAAAAGTTTGAGAGACGGAATTCAAGATATTCCCGTTCTTTTAGAATATGAGGTATGCTTCAAATTTTTTCCTGATTCCATTTAGCGTGTTTGTTTGTTTGATTTCTTCTCAACTGCAGTGCCTGTTAGCTCGGTTCGTTAGAGCACCATGCTGATAACGCAAGAGGCATGGGTTTGACCTAAGAGAATAATTAATACCTACGGTATTGGCGTACTCTCTTTGGTTTGACCATCAAGGGCCACATGGAGAAAGAGAGAGAGAGATACACTCACACACACGCGCAAATCCACTTCCTAGTATAGGCGCAACTTTAATGGATTTACTGATCTTTAAATAAAATCAGTTCTGTTTCCTAGCTTTTGGTTCAGAACTGGTTTCTGTGTGACGTTTACCCAGATGGCGGAACTTGATATTATGCAGTGCCTCCACTGATCGCTGCATACCCCCCCCCCCCCCCCTCAGCAAAGGTGTTTAACTATAGCACATGGCATGCGTCTAACATGACATGCACAAAGGTGTAGGATTCAAGTGGATGGGGGAAAAGAAGGTCTGAGATGGTCTGAGACCATCTGGACTCCAAGTTCTGTAAGAATTGATAGATGGTATAGCAATCCGTCACATGAGAAGGACACCACTTTGACACCAATCCGATCCACAGAAAGAAATTCACGAACCAAATTTGCTCTCTTTTCGGGAAAGACCATACATTAGTGTCCTAGATAATCTTCTGAGCGAAAACAACATAGATTTAATTTAAGAATATTAATTTATGCCATTCATACCGCAAGCACCTTTTTGAGAACTGAAAAACGATAAATATAACAAAGACTATACATATTTCAATGAAACAGAACAAAGAAACGTTCTGATTTCTGAACTAACTCTTATTTATTTACAAATTGATCTAATCATCTAAACATTTTTACTGATGGGTCTGTATTAGATACAACTTACAATGGAGCTGGACTTGTAATTACCGCACCAAAGATTACAAAAACTTATTACACAGGAAAAGGATTCTTTCTGTATATGTTAGAATTGTAGGCAATATTGATGACCCTGATCTACATGTATATTAGTAGTCTGGCATTAAACATATACATGTACAATACATTATTATATGTCAGTGCTATGTAGTTTAAAACAACAAGACAGTCAAGTTTCAAACGACATTGTTTCAGTTTTACATCAAATATTGAATCCAAAATATTTCATTGAGCGGTGTTAATGTCAATTTTCGCTCGGTTCCCACACATTTGGGACTTCACTGGAATGAAGTTTCTGACAAATTAGGTGGAGAAGGTGCATCAAATAATGCAAGTTCCGTAACACACTATGATTTATGATTTTCAGTTAATTAATTTCGTTCTTTACTGGAAAGATCAGTATTATGCTAGTTTCTCAAATACTCAGAAATTTATCCCGCCGTTTTCCAGACAGCTAACTTCATTGAAAAATACACATTGAGACCTAATGCTTGGAAGATAACACACACACCACACACACACACACACACACACACACACACACAACACACACACACACACACACACACACACACACACACACACACACACACATAAAAACATGATTATATAATAATGTATATATAATAATGTATATATATTATGTGTATTATGTATGTATGTATGTATGTCTATCTATCTATCTGTCTACTAGCTGTCTATCTATGTGTGTGTGTATGTGTGTGTAAAAGCGGGCGATTAGGCCTGTTGGTGAGCCTGGTCTAGACGTATGTCCACAAAAGGACTGGCTTTGGAGAATGAACTCTACCGTTGTGATATAGCATAAGATGATGCACGCACACCACTTATTCCATTCAGCTGTACTGATGAGACCTCGTACAGAAGGGGGGGGGGGGGGGGGGGGGCGACTATATACCTTACTAGCACATTGGGTTTTGTGCAGGCTCGAGAATCTGCCAGACAATTGCTGGCAGATTTGGGTGGAGCCCATATGGAATTGTCAGAATGCGACGAATCCGTCTTGAACAAACCCCATACTTAATTGGAACATGTGATCAAGCGGCTAGCAAACTCTTTGACTCCCTCACCCTATCCACCAGCTTTTTACTTGACCCTTTGACTCCCTCACTCTGTCCACCGGCTTCCTGCAGGAAGTGAGAAGTCAAAAGGTGAAATTTTTGCAGCTGGTAGATAGGGTGCGGGAGTCAAAGGGTTAAGCATCAGCTTAAAGGACCTGGCCAGCTCCAGGGTGTATGTAAAGGCTTAAGACTGTGCCATAATCATTCTGCCATAATCTTCTCCATCACATGGCACCAGTGCTTATGGAATTCATTCCAAGCACGGAATCGTCATCTTGAGAAACTGTACTGAAACTGAAACTAAAGATAGAAAATTTTCCCCTGCGTTTTTGAGCAGACGCGGGAAGCGAGAATGGAGGCGTGGAAAACGAGGATCCTGAAGATGGTTCATGGGCATCCAGCAGCACCAGCACAGCAGAAACAACAACAACAGAAGCAACAACAACAGCCACATGACATCGCTGAGTCTGACATGAATATGTCCTCTCCGCACACATCTGTAAAAAGATATGAGTGTGCAGTTGACTTATTTGAGGGTGAGTAGTTTTGTTTGTTTGTTTATTTGTTTGTTGTTGCTGTTGTTGTTTTCAGCCATCTGTAATGGTGTGTAGGTAGACCCAGGGAGAAGATACTAGACGGACTTGCAGAGTGGCTGGGGACAGGGAAGGTGGAAGAGATGCTTGAGGCAACAAGAGATGGAGACAGATGGAAGTCCATAATCGCCAACGCCATGCAGCAAGGCACCTGATGATGATGATGATGATGTAATGGTGTGTTTTGGTTATGGTGTATATGTTCATCTTTGTGTGCGTGTGATTTGCGTGCATGTGTGTGTACGTGTATGTATGTGTGTACGTTACGTGTGTTGTGTGTGAGTGCTGTGTGTTTATGTGGTGTGGTAATGGTGATGGTGTGTGTATCTGTGTGTTGTGGTGTGTGTGTGTGTGTGTGTGTGTGTGTGTGTGTGTGTGTGTGTGTGTGTGTGTGTGTGTGTGGTTTTGGTGGTGCTGTGTGTGTAGTGCGGAGTGGTGTGGTGTAGTGTGTGGTGTGGTGGCATGGTGTACGTACGGTGTTTGTGGTTTGTTTGATGTGTGTGTGTGTGTGTGTGTGTGTGTGTGTGTGTGTGTGTGTGTGTGTGTGTGTGTGTGTGTGTGTGTGTGTGTGTGTTTGTGTGGTTACTACCATAGTTACTGAAGGTGTAAGCACTAACAATTAGAACTGAACATTTACACCATCTGGGAGTTAAATGGCCATTATCATCGAAGTTAATGTTCAGTGCTCACTTTACTTGCAGTTTCAGTTTTTACACAAGAGAGCAATTCCATGCTCTGAATGAAGTTCACATGTACCAATGCCATAGATGCCATGTGATGGGAAAAGATCTCAAATAATCATGGCTTAAATCATTAGCCCTCGCATGTGTCCAACACGCTGGTAAGGTCACCAGGTTCAGCCAATCTTATGCGTGGGTATAAGGTTTATGCCATGACCATCTTGGATCTTATCCATGACATGGCATCAGTGTATATATGGAATTCGTTCCGAACGCAAAGACGTTATCTTAAACTGAACGTAAAGCTAATTCATGGGTTCCGCGTGTCTGTGCTTGCGTCAATGCATTTACGAAATAACCCCAGGCTACCTACATGTATTTTGAGACGTCTTCCTAAATAACATAAAAGCTCCCAACCTAACCTGGTAATGTCTTCTTAGTTTTGTTTGTATATCTTTACAGACGAGGCCCAGGGAACCAAGATGCTTATTATTCAGATGGCTCAGAACTTCAGGTCAGTTAGTCTTTTGTGTCTTGCCATAAAAACAGGTTTACATTACTGTTGTATATATGTTTACACACACACACACACACACACACACACACACACACACACACACACCCACACACACACACACACACACACACACACACACACACACACACACACACACACACACACACACACACACACACACAAGCGCGCGCGCACACACACACATTATATATACATGTATATATACATAATTATATATATATAATGTATGTGTATGTATGTATGTATGTCTATCTATCTTTCTGTCTACTAGCTGTCTATCTATGTGTGTGTGTATGTGTGTGTAAAAGCGGGCGAGTAGGCCTGTTGGTGAGCCTGGTCTAGACGTATGTCCACAAAAGGACTGGCTTTGGAGAATGAACTCTACCTTTGTGATATAGCATAAGATGATGCACGCACACCACTTATTCCATTCAGCTGTACTGATTGAGACTTTATTCCATTCAGCTGTACTGATTGAGACTTTATTCCATTCAGCTGTACTGATTGAGACTTTATTCCATTCAGCTGTACTGATTGAGACTTTATTCCATTCAGCTGTACTGATTGAGAAAAAAGCTTACGATCAAGTTTGGCATAAACGTTTATTGTTCAAGCTAAAATCTGTTGGTTTATCGGGCAATATGTTCAATTACATTAAATCTTTTTTAGCTAATAGAACAATTCAGGCAAGAGTGGGAGCTAGTTATTCTTCTTCACGATGCCTCGACATGGGGATTCCACAAGGTTCAGTGATAGCACCTATTTTATTTAATATCCTTATACAGGATCTTCCTAAAGCTCTTTCAAATCGTGTTGTTTTAGTACAGTACGCTGATGATATATGCACTTGGATGAATATCACTTTAAAAAAGACAACTCCACAGAGAACGCGAAATTACATCAGGAAGTTGTATCAAATTGATCTTGATAATCTTGGAAACTATATGTTAGAAAATGGGCTGTCGTTGTCAGCAGAAAAAACTAACATGATGCTGTTTGATCCTGGTGGTAACTCAAATAACTTGCCTATTTTCAAATTGCTTGGTGAAGTGTTAAATTACAAACAGGTCGTAAAATTCCTGGGAGTTTACATCACGTCCAAATTAAGCTGGAATGTCCATTTTGATTATATTTTAACAAAAGCGCGAAAAACCTTAAATTTTCTAAAGATAATAAGCAAATTACCCTGGGGAATGGATACAAATGTACTGATTCATCTGTCAACAGCGCTGGTCAGGTCTAAATTATCCTACGCGCAAGAAGTTTTCTTCAATGCACCCAAATATTTACTAAAAAAGATTCAGAGCTTGGACTGCAAAAGTCTTAAAATTGCACTAGGTGTACCAACTCATGCTTCTACTCTGGAAACGTACAAAGTTGCTGGAATTCTACCTTTAAACAACCATCGTGAGTTAGCTACAGCAAAGTTTGCAATTAAATCTACTTCACAAGTGGATAATTTTGTGAGCAAAGAAATTAAGATCAGGTCTGATACTGACTTTCCAAAACGAGCAAAAAACATTTCATCACAAATTACAGCCGCAACTTACATATCTGGCCTGATCAAACAGTCCAACATAACAATGGATGAAATTGCTGAGAAACCAACGATAACGCCTATCCCTACATGGGAAATGCTAAATGCCACATTTGATCTCGATTATGCAAAAGTTAAAAAAGATGATAATGTCAACATTACGCTATCCACAGCTTGTGAACACATCGATGAAAAGTACAGTACCCACCTCCACATTTTTACCGATGGGTCAGTCTTAGCAAACCAGAGCGCTGGAGCAGCCTTTTATGTTCCAAAATTTAACATTAAAAAGTCTTTTTTCATTGGGGCAAATGTATCTATATATACAGCAGAATTGGTCGCTGTTGTTCAAGCGTTGCATTATTTAATAAGCCTTCGGCCTGTGTCATTCAAAGTAGTTCTCTTTGTTGATTCAAAATCTGTATTATATGCCTTACAGTCTTTTGATACAGACACAAGACCTGACTTAATTATTGAGGCAAATCATCTAATACATTGTTTAAAGATAAATGGTTCGGAAATCAATTTATGCTGGGTGCCTTCTCATGTTGGTCTTCATGGCAACAACGTAGTTGACAGAGCAGCTAAATCCGGTGCCCTCCATTCTGAAAATTCCATAGAATTACATGTTAACACCTCGGTAAAAGAAGCTTACAACTCGCTAGAATTAGCATCATGGATTCGATTTCATGAACATTTAAATGAAAAATTTGTGTCTCAAAAAAGAATCAAACTTTCAGTTCAAAATATCTGTAAAAATTTGCAGTATTCCTCGTTATATCATTTGAGATTAATTGTTATGACATATTTTCGCATTCAACTGAACGCTTTGAAAACAAAATATTGTAACAACGTTTTATGTATTTGTGGCGAACAATTCACATTGTATCACGGTTTGTTTTACTGCAGAAAGCTTCGTTCCTTTTTACCAAAGACGTTTACACAAGGAAACTATCTTGAAACGTATTTTAAAGAAGTAGTATCGGATCAAGTTTTGTTAGTTAAAATTTCAGAATCATTGGTTCACAGTCCTGTTAATGCGTTACTTTAAGATTATTATTATAATTATGATTATTTTTGTTTTGTTTTGTTTTTATGACGATTTTTCTTTTACATTATTGATGTTAGCGTTGTTCTAGTTTCATTTCTCTGTTCATCCATATCCTTTTTCTTAAGACCTTGCCGCTTCCTTTTAATTTTTTTTACGTCCCTTACTCTGTTCCCCTCTCTCCTCCACACCCCCCCCCCTTATTTCATCCTCCATGCCATTTTTCCCCGTCTAATATCACTTATAGTGAAAAGACGTTAAATCAAGCAACGAACGAACGAACATACACACACACACACACACACACACACAGGCGTGGAAAACGAGGATCCTGTTGTATATATGTACACACACACACACACACACACACACACACACACACACACACACAGGCGTGGAAAACGAGGATCCTGTTGTATATATGTACACACACACACACACACACACACACACACACACACACACACACACACACACACACACACACACACACACACACCACACACACACACACACACACACACACACGCTTCCTAGGTTTGGCTTTATTCGTTTTCTTTGCAGTGAATGGAGAAAGTGAGAGGAAGAGACACAGGCAAAGAAACTTGAAATTTCAAAAGTAGCATTAGGCACCACTGAACCTGTCTTCAGTATTGCTAGCCCTTGCCATTCTTCAAGACTACACGTACTAGCATGCGTGAATATCTATATTTCTTGTCTGCCGAGATCGGAAAATGAATTGCTGAAGATTTCTGTCTATAGGCTACTTTGTGGGGCCTGGTAGTCACGTAAATGAGATATCAGACTTCCATTCGGAGGGTATGAGTTTGACCTTGTTTGGGCACTTCCCATCTGATGGATAAAGGCTGAAGATTTTCTCCATCTCCCAGATCAGTGTGTGCAGACCTGCTGGTGTCTAAACTGCTGTTGTACGTACACGCACACAGACCGTCAAGTAGGCATGTTAAAGATCCTGTAACTCGGTGTCTGGAGCTTATGAAAACGTGAAAATACCCAGCATGTACGCCCACTGAAATGAACAACAACAACAACAACAACAACAACAACAACAACAACAACAACAACAACAACAACAACAACGGAGTATGCAGACTGTGCATCAATATACCGCCTACACAATGTGGGCAAAGCAACATGCACATATACATCAATAAATTTCGGAACTCTTTAAAAGTCTGTTGAAGTAAAAATATAGGATGTTCTTACTAATTCATCTGTTTATTTGTTCGTTTGCATCTATAAATCTACCTATCGGCTTATTTGTTAGTTTGTTTATTTGTCCTTTTTACTGTGCAGGGAGAGTGAGGAATTTGAGTCGCTTTGCCTGGCTAATGTGGAGTCCTTACTAGCAGAGGCCAAGGCACAGGAAGCCAGTCTCCATCATCAGAAAGATCTTTTGCAGCAAAGACTTTTTATGATTGGTCGCAGGCTGAATAGTGACAGTGAATAAATATATTGATATATTCGTAGTCTTTTTGTTGTTGTTGTTCTCTGGTTGCTGGATGTTTTAAACAGTAGCAAACAATAAGAACCAGAAAAAAACTGGAAAAAAAGGAACCAGAACGCGTATTTGATACAACCAGACAAGACAGGCGCAAATTTTCGGCCAACTGGCCTTTGTCAAGCGTAAGATCACAAACAAACAAACAAACACCAAATACAAAAATTAGTGAAAAAAACTTAAATATCTCTTAAAAAATCTCGGAACTTTAAAAAAATCTATTTATTTGTTCGTTTTCATCCACATATCTATTTATTGACTCATTTGTTAGTTTGTTTCAGTCTTTTTCTCCTAATTTTTGTATTTGGTTTTTGTTTGTTTGTAATCTTGCGCCTGTCTTGTCTGGTTGTATTAAATACGCGCTCTGATTTTTTTTTTTTTTTCGTGTTTTTTTTTTCTGGTTGCTGTTTGCTTGAACGCGGGCAGTCACACTTGTTTTGGATTTAGCAGCAAAGAGTGATAATACATTTACAAAAAAACGATGACAAAAATACAACAACAAACGGAAATAAACAGTCATGAATAAATCTGCTAATTATCTATGACAAATATGAATATCATAAATGTTGAATTTGGATTATTACCATTACAGCTTTGGTTGGTTTGTTTGTTTTTGACATTTTGGTTTTACTGGTTGGAATTTTTAACCACGTAAAGACATGCTAAATATATGCACACGTGCATGCATTCGCTTCCTCTGTATATGTATCTGTCTGTCCGATGTCTCTGTTTCTGTCTTTCTGTCTCTCTGTTCACATACACAGACAGGTACACACATAGTCTCTTTCTCTCTCTATTTCTTTCTCTCTCTCTCTCTCTCTCACACACACATACGCACATGCACAAACACACACACACGCACGCACGCACGCACGCACATGCATACACACACACATACACACACACTTGCATATTCATGGTTGATGCTGCTAGATGGTTAAATCCGTGTATAAGTTTATTCGTTTCTTTTGGTATTATTTGAATTTGAATAAACAGACATATATATTCATTGTGTGTATTTGATTTTATCAACAGATTTTACATGTAAAAGCAGCCATAAAAAGCGTGCGAGTGTGTGTGTGTGTGTGTGTGTGTGTGTGTGTGTGTGTGTGTGTGTGTGTGTGTGTGTGTGTGTGTGTGTGTGTTGTGTGTGTGTGTGTGTGTGTGTGTGACAGAGAAATGATTGAAATGGTTGTGTATTTATGTATGTGTGGTTTGTTTTATCTTACAGTAAAACAAAATATTTGTAGTATGTATTTGTAAAAGTTATACATGACATAAATTCGCGTGTGCTCAGACACATACACGCACACATGCATTCACACACACGGACACACATGCATCACATGCAAGCACACTGTGCTTGCACACATGTATTTACATCTGCCAGCCACTTTTATTTGCAGCTCAAATGCTTTATTCTTGCAGAAACAGAAAGTGGACAACAGTTTATTTATTATCCTCTAGGAATGGAATTGGTTTCAGACACAAAATTCAACAGTTCTCTTCAAGCGTTCTGATTTAGCCAACGGCATACCACGTTGAAAACACCATCACCAAGTTAAGCAACGTCGGGCCTGGTTAGTACTTGAATGGGTGACCTCCTGGGAACACCGGGTACTGTTGGCAATTTCACTGCTGGCTGGTTGGTCTTACGACAGAGCTGTGGATTATATCTCGAGTTCAACCCCAGCCTGCAACATTAAAAACTGGCCTGTTCGCTGCCTATCTTAATGTTTCCATCATTCTGGTGGTTTCAGCTTAATTTTTCAAAAGTCCCCCCCCCCCTCCCCAATTTCAAGACCTTGCCAGCGCATAGGGTTTTGCACAGGCTTAAGGAATCTGCCAGATAATTCTTGGCAGATTTTGGGTGGAGCACATATGGACTTGTCCGTGTGCGATGAATCCCTCTTGAACAAACTCTAAACTCCTGTTCAGATTTTTGTCAAACGTACATCTATGTTTTGCTCACACTGTGCAAGCAGTATGTTGCTACACAGTCTGCATACTCCGTCTTCAGTGGGCGTACATACCGGGTGTTTTTATGTTTCTATAAGCCACTGGACGCTGACATAACTTTCACATCTTTAGTGTGCATGCTTAATGTTGTGCGTGCATATGCAGACAAAAGGTTCAGGAATTAACATATCAACACATGTCTTGACCTGGGAGATTGGCCAGGAAAATCTCTACACTTTATCAACAGGTGAAAGTTGCGATTGTTGCTGGATATTGTTTGCTCGTTTCATCATGCACAACATGAAACCCATCAGTCAGTCAAGGTCTGGATGCAGTTCTGATGACATTGTAATGGTAATAATGCCACTAAGGTCTTCATTTACAATGAGGCTTGCATTATGCAAGAGTTACTCCCCTTCGCCGCGGTACTCATCCTGAACAACATGACACTGACTTTCTTCACCAAAGTTAGGGAAAATAAAGCAGCCAGGGACAGCAGATGGGAACCAATTTCAAAATGCTGGCCCCAAGAAAAAGTTGAAGTAGGTCTTTGTCAGGAACAAGCAATTGGTTTTTGTCAGTCGTTCCAGCAGTAGGTTGGTTTAATAAAGCCGTGGATTCAAGGTTTGATATTTTGAGTTTAGTCCCAACCCAAAACATTAAAAACTGTCCTATTTGCTGCCCATCTTAATATATCATTCTGGTGGTGTCAGCTTAGTCTTTCATAGTCCCTTTTCCCTCCTCCTTATTACAAGACCTTGCCAGTGTATAGGGTTTTGCAGCAGGCTCAGGGACTTTGCCAGATAACTGCTGGCAGACCTGGGTGGAGCGCATATGAAAGTGTCTGAGTGATATGAATCCCTCTTGAAGACACCCAAAACTGTGTGCCATGATGAGTTTGGATACTGGATGGTGTCTTATTACCAAAATATAAAGGAAGATTAACCACTTTGCGTAGGCCTTACGCCTTATGTGGAGTTAATTTCTTGTGAAAAATGTGCTGGGTTTAAGAAGTTCATGGAAAATTGTGGTCTATAGTTTGCAAGATAAAAACATGAATGATTTTGAGAAGGCAGGCCGTCTTTCTGTCCTGTCCTGTGCAGCACTGTTGAGTACTATACTGTTGATGGACCCTGGATCCATTTGGCAGTCATAGCAGTAGTTTATTGTTAAAGTCTAAAGAGTTTCACATGAGATTAATTACTCTGTACTACGCTGTCTAAGAAAAAGACGACATTGACTGTGAGAGTTTTTTTGTAAAAAAGTACATAGAGTTTGAAACATTTATGATGCTGAAATTGTGACCAGAGGTGCTTTGAGATAATTGAAACAATATGTCAAAGAAAAGATTTTTGTGATGTACGGATGGTGTCGATCATCCTGTTATGAATTAGTTTTGGTGCTCGTGCATAGTGACAAGGTGGCTTTGAGATGTGAGTATTTATATTGTGTGTTTATTATTTATTTTTGAGGTCATGAGAAATCTATTTTCAAGAATACCCCTATCGACTACATAATTCATTGGTGTAATTATCTGAAAGTTCCCTGTATTTTTATCAAATAAAGGAGGAAACTTTTCCACTTGTTGTTCTTGTGAGAGTCCTTTGCGTGACGAAAGTTGGTAATGAGATTCCTTCCCTCTCTCCATCTTATACGTATTTTCCAGTGTAAATTGATCAGTGTCAACACTTCAAGTGTAATGTTCATTCCCGCACTTTGTATCTTTATTCTGGTGAGAAAACACAAAACAAAGAACAACATACTAACTTGCACACAAAAACACATGTGATGTCCGTAAATAACGACTTTTGGGTCACCCAAGTCTTTATTCTGTTTACTTAGAATCCATGAAGATTAACAAAAGAAAGTTAATTTTTCATTCATTACTCGGTAGTTTTTGTATTGAAACAAAATTTTTAATGTCAGCTCTAAGGTTTTTAAATTTTTTTTATACTAATTAATAATAAAATTGCACTAACAGATAAAAGTGGCCCCGCAAAAATACATAGAAGGGAAATAAGTTTCATCGCGAAGCTGCGAGGTGTTATTTCCCTTCGTTTGTGTTGGTAAAATTATTGTTATCATTATTTATTATTTGCCTTTTTTACTTTCTGCGGATCCAGAAAAATTGAAACATCGTTTTGTTTCATCGAATTTGAAATTATATTTTGTTTCGTCGAATGAAGGACTTATTTCGAAATATGCCACTTGCGATTTCTGCGACATGTTATTTCAGGAACCAATGAAAACTAAGTACGGTATTTTCTGCAGCATAACCGGATGTGTTGTAGTTTTCCTGTTTTTGATCACTGGCTTGTTCATGTCAAAGGTAAGCTAATGTGCTAAGAGATGAAGATTGATTCTTCGGCAATGGCTGAAAAAAGTAAAGAAATGGAATACTTCAGCCCAGGAAATCACGTCAAGCTCACAAAAATCACTGGGGAAGAAGTTGTAGGAGAAGTGTTGAGCTTCGACGTAGTAGTGAACGCCTTGATGTTGAGTATCCTTTTTCCGAATTGCGGCCTGCACTGTTTACAGGATTTTTCATTTTTTTTTGTGTTCGACTTGATATCTTTGTTTTTGTCATTGATCGATTGACCGTTGTGAGTCATTGTTTGCTTAGAAGTTGAAGTAGTAATATTAATAGCAGTAACCGCTTTATATGACTGTATTCTTGAAATGGTTGTATGGCTACATACCCCTGTGTATAGGCCTATCCCGGGTGCTGTTTCAGTGTAGCCTAAAATTTGTGGTATGGCCATCTTGTGGAAAACACGTGCCAGAACTTTGCTAATTTTTGTCACTCCTTTTGTTTCTTCCATACTCTTTAGCTTTCTCACATTTCTTCCTAACATTTTCTGCTTTGCTGGTCCATTTACCTGTATGTGTTCTATAAACGAAAGTCTTACATACTTTCTCTTGGGATTGATGATTGTCACATGATGTATTGTGCTTTCTTTGTTTGAAGGAAGTGTTATGTGCCAAAGCAATTGTAGGTATTATTAGGCCCATTTTTATGTATTTAGGCCTAGTACCCTTATGTTTACATTTGTATTCATGTTTTTTTTTTTAACCTCTGGTGATAGATTGTCAGTGCCAGGGGGACATATCCTTAGATTATGGGCACAAATATGTTTGTAATATATAGGCCCTATAGGCCTACATGTAGGCCGTACACTTAAATTTCTTTTCCATTTTGTTTCCACTC
Organism: Monoplex corrugatus; assembly: GCA_030674185.1. Taxonomy (NCBI): domain Eukaryota; kingdom Metazoa; phylum Mollusca; class Gastropoda; order Littorinimorpha; family Ranellidae; genus Monoplex; species Monoplex corrugatus. Next base: position 97,383,932 of record CM060309.1, on the reverse strand, counting down.
AGATGTAGCGTACTTTTTGAGTACTGTTGGTTGGGCTTTAAACGACCCTAACAATATCAATAGTATGGCCATTTATATTCTAATACAATTTAGTTTGAATCTAGTTAAATCAGGGGAGACTGCTGGCAAGGAGATGAGGAAATGGAGACAAGAAGTGGCATGGATTCTTAGCAAGTTATTGTTAATACCAATTATATTCTTTGATGGTGGCTGTCACAAACCATGCCATGATTTGGGGAAAAAACCCAGAAAGAAAGAAACGCATCCCATGAGTTATTTCCACTCTGCTATTGTATGGACACAATGACTTAAAATTGTTACTATTTTTGCTTTTATTTTTTTTATTTTAAAACCTCTTGACTCCACCGCCTGTCCACCAGGTTTCAAGAAGACGGGTTAACCAGGAAGCTGGTGGATAGGGTGAGGGAGTCAAAGGTCAAGTTTTTGCAGTTGTTGGACAGGGTGCTGACTGTGTAAACAGGCAATCCAAATGTCCGCAAATTTGTGGATATCCGCAAAAGGGAAAAAAACAAAAACAAAAAAAAAAGCAAACAAACAAACAAGCAAAAAACATTGAAAGTAGGAGAACCGGGACTGGGATCACCGAAACTATTCAAAACAAGCCGTAAGCGCATGCGCGGTTTTACTTTTGCAACTGACCGCGAGATTTGCGCATCCTACAAGTGTCGATGGAGGCCTCAAAAATAGCTGGAAATGGGACTGGCTGCAGGAAGTGTACGATGGCAATAAGTTCGCTCGTTTCTTCGAGAAATTGAAGATTGCCGGTAAAGCATACTGCAGACTTTGCCGCTCGGAAATCAGTTACAAGTCCGGCGGTAAACGAGCACTGGTGGATCACCTGAAAGGAAAGCAGCACAACGACAGGCTCAGGACATCAAACGAAAAGTTTCGTTTGTCAGGTGAGGCAAAAGAGAGTGAGGAAAAGTTGCATGTTTTGTTCATTGTTTACAATGCTTGTGCCCTTTTTTTCTTTTATTAAAATACTTGATTTATCTTTCACTAGAGGGGGTTAAATTTCCATATACTAGACTAAAATGCTTCAGCTTCTGGGGCTCTGCCCCTGGACCCAGCCAGGGGGCCTATGTGGCCCCCTGGACCCCCCACATTTTTTTTTCCTTGAAACCCATTGTTGCTTGAATGGATTGCCTGGTAAAGCCAAATCAGGGCTATGACCATTTCAAAACACACAGTAATTCCAAAGTCTGTAATTCCAAAGCCATCTGTGCAGAACCACATCGGGGTCAAAAATATTTCAAAACATGCACAATACTTCCAACAGGAAAGAGAAAAGGAAAAAAATTAGCACACATGTCTATATCAAGTCTAAGGAGATGCCCCTGGCATTTACCAAGTGCTACGTTCAATTTATCACATAGGAGATTTAAAAAACATAAATATCTGAATACAAAATTAAATATAACTAAGGACACTAAAAATGGGCCTAAATTACCAAATATCGCTTTCACATATCTTGTTTCCCTAGAGCCAAAAATACACAATACATATTGTATCCCAATTATCAATCCTACAAGAAAGTATGTAAGACTGTGTTGAACACATACAGGTGAATGGACCAGCAAGGCAGAAATCGATAGGAAGAAATGACAGAAAGCAAAGGATGAAGGCGGAAACATAGAGAGTGATAGAAAAGAGGAAATTTCTAGTACAGAAGGTGGGGATACTATTTATACTGAAAGAATCCCGGCATGCCCATGGAGTAGGGGAGGACTTATATCAGATCATGTCCCAAGGAGACGGGTTTATCCAAATTGCATCAGGTTTTAATTATGACACCATCATTTGTAGAATATTTAAGCACAGACGAAACAATTCAAAAGGAGCTGCATACACAACAAAGAAGTATAAACTATTAAAAGGTCACCATACAGTGTTTTTACCATGTAATGCTTCCACCAGCATAGTCCCCTACATGGGGGTGCTAGGAGCTCTTTCAATATACGTAAATAGTACCCTCACCTTCTGGAAGTTGTCTGCTAGAAATTTCTTTGCTGTCACTCACTTTGTTTCTGCCATGGTCCTTTGCTTTGTCATTTCTTCCTATCATTTTCTGCTGTGCTGGTCCATTCACTTACATTTTACAAGTACGAGTTTAATAAAGGATTTCTTACTTTCTGTTAGGATTAATAATTGGATACATTTGTTAAGAACAATTTTGGCTCTAGGGAAGTATGATATACAGAAGCAGTTTTAGGTGACTTAGCCCCCCCCCCCCCCCTTCCTTGTTTTTTTATTATATTTTTAGTGTCCTTAGTTATGTTTGAATTGATGTGTTTTTTAAATCACCTGTGTGTTAAATTGGACAGAATGGTCAGCGCCAGGGGCATCTCCTTAGAAAATTCGCATGGATGCATTAATATGTGTACTTAATGTTCTTTTCCTCTTTTTTCTTGTTGAAATATTGTTTGTTTTGAAACAGTTAAACTTAAAGCCATGATATGGGTCTAAGTGGTGTCTGCATTGACTCTACCCTCTCCATGAACAACTTTGTTTCTCAAACTGCCAGATCCTGCTACTATCATCTCCATCGTATAAAGCTGATCAGGAAGTATCTCTCTGTCGAAACAACTGCAAAACTCGTTCTCTCCTTCATAATGTCTCGCATTGACTATTGCAATTCACTCCTGTCTGGTCTTCCTGCCTCCACCATTCACATCCTACAGCGCATTCAAAACAATGCTGCACGCCTTGTACTCAAAAAGAAAAAAGCTGACCACATATCTCCTCTCCTGGCACAACTTCACTGGCTCCCTGTATCAAAGCGCATACAGTACAAACTAGACACCATGTGCTACAAAAGCCTCAATAACGCAGCCCCCGATTACCTGTCAAGCCTACTTGAGATCTATGTTCCCTCACGTACCCTCCGCTCTGCCTCTGATCCTCTGACTCTTCGCTTTCCACGCACTAAGCTCAATACCTATGGTCCACGAGCCTTCTCTGTTTCTGGTCCACTCTCCTGGAACAAACTTCCTCTCTCAGTCCGTCAGCAACCTACTTTTGTCTCCTTCAAGTCCGCTCTCAAAACTCACCTTTTTTCTCCTGCATAAAATCCTAACCTCACTCAACCCTCCCCTCTGCAGCCTGTCTCCGCTCGGAGGGAATCACATGGTTATAATATATAATTGTATGCTATGCTCTCTATAATTTTCCATTGCTTTTATTCTTGCTTTTATTGCTTTTATTCTTTCTCCCCATTTATAGCCATGCGTGTGTGTGTGTGTGTGTGTGTGTGTGTGTGTGTGTGTGTGTGTGTGTGTCTGTATGTGTGCGTGCGTGTGTGTGCGAGCGTGCGTGCCTGCGTGTGTGTCTGCTTCAGCGCTTAGATTTGATTTTATCAAGATTTTGCGCTATATAAATATTGTAATTATTATTATTATTATAAGTAGTCAGCTGGGCTTTAAACAAAAACAACAATAAGACTATTTAAGAGGTGTGTCATGTCTATCAACAATGGGCCTCAAGTACACTACATGCTACTGGCACCCTTCTACAAAGTTATACAGTTCAAACCAAGTAAAAGAGGAATGAAACATTAGTAATGTAGTAACGTAGTCTATCTGGGCAGCAAGATAAAGTGGTGTCCCTGATAATATTATTTGTTTTTTTATCAATAACTACCGGCAGATACTAAGTCCAGATGTTCCAGAATTTTAGGATAAATGAATAATTAGATAAATCAGTTTTGTTGAACGTAAGAGCATTCCACACACAATCACTATGCCCTTTGCTTAATAAATTTTTGTACTGCTTGGTCATTCATACTTGCACACAGGTTATGTCTTATTTCACCTTGGGTTTTACATTTATCTTGTTATATGTTGTTCTGTTTTTCTTCTCACGGACATTCATGCTGCATTATCCCATTAATATGATGCCTTACACCATTTTTATTGGTGTTGGACCTATGGTGCGCTGCACATGGGACATGTTTGTATCAAGACCACCTTTTTTGGATCGAATTAAGAGGGAGATAATATCTCTTGTGGTTTGTTGTTTCTTAGCCAGGTGTTTTTCTGTAATCACCAGGCCACAGTACACACACATGGAGTTATGAGTGTGCCTTTGTTTCTAGAGGGGGAAAACGCAGTGTTATCCTATTTTTTTGGTTATTTGGAATATATTGTAGAGTCCTTGAAAGACTTGGAGTAGTTTTGGAAGCCTTTTTAATATGACCTTGTTGACATAGTCCCACTCAGTAAGTCGTATTGTCTTCTTTCATTCTCTCAGAATGTTTCCTATAGTTTTCGGTTTTGAATTTTGTTTTGTGTTTTTACCAGTTGGTTGAGTTGATCATGCTGTCACAGTTCAGTGCACTATACACAATTTCATGTTATGTAGGTAACTCTTCCCTGATGAATTATGAAATTGTGCCTGGACAACCAATCATATGACCAGCTGCAAAAGTTGTCAGCTTAAACCAGTGTTACCTACTTCGCTGAAAATTAGCCCTGGTATGACTATAGTAGTTGCTTTCGCTATAAGCAGTATGTGAGTGCACAAACTGATACCAATTTGATGTTGCACAAGTCAAAAGAGTCAGCTTGAAGACAACTCTTTTCAATTTTTCAGCATAACAGCTAGATTTGGTTGTTTTTATCTCATTAGTAAATTTCTTCTTGTTTTTTTCTTGTCAGAATTTCAATTTGCCTGTAATAAATCAGAAACTCATTTTAATTTTAAGAAAGAACAAAATACAGAATAAAGAAACAAACTCAGACCAACAGACAAAGTCAGCATTGCAAATTTTGTATGTTAACAGTATGAGGCATACAAAACAAGGAGAAAAACAATCATACATTATCAGATTATGATTATCATCCTGCGCAAGTGTGTTACTGACCTTAACCAAGTGTTCAGAAGTTCCTAGTGAAAAACACCATGGGCAACATAGCATAGAGTTTGTGCACCTGGACTATGTCAAACATTTGGAAGCGCTGAAACAGTTGGAATCGGAGGAATTACACCGTGGCACCTTTCCTCCACCATTACCTTTTATCGCCACAAGCAAGGTGAGTACCTAGCCTGAGTGGGTACTAGTATAATTGTATATTGTATTTTATTTGTTTATTGTGCTTATCTCTAAGAGTACCTGAGTGAAGTGGGTATTAATGTATTGTGTGTATTGTACTCATTTATTGTATTATAATTTATCTGTCAGAGTACCTAAGCTCAGTGGGCACTGGTGCATTGTGTTGTGAATTGTATTCATTTATTGTAATTACCTCTCAAAGTACCTAAGCGCAGTGGGTACTGGTGGGTTGTGTGTTTTGTATTGTATCGATTGTATTTTATTTGAAGAGCACATAAGTGGAGTGGGTACTTGTGTATTGTATATAGGCCTATTGTATTGTAACTGAATTTTGGGCTCTAAGGAAATGTGTTGTGCAGAAGCAATTTTAGGTAAACTATTTTAGGCTTGTTTATGATGTATGATGGTGATGGTGGTACATGCTGGATGATTTTGTGTTTAGGCAAATCACTGAGCACTGATGTGGCTTGTGTGATTTTTATTGTGCCTAGTTGATGTCCTGCATTTGTACATTTATAATCTAATAAACCATTTAAACAATACACATGAAACAGGTTCAGGCTTTAGCTGGTCAGCACTTTATTGATCAAGGATGTAGGAGAAATGTCCCACCAGGTCACTGTCCATGCTAGCGTCAACATGCGTCATGTAATGCTCTGTCTGTGACATGGGTTTGTTCTTATTAATTTTTGTGTGGTGGTGTATGACTAGTGAAGAATGATATAAACTCACATGTCACTGTTTAGTGCTTTGCTCTGCAGGTGATGAGTCGGATGCAGCAGGCCATTGAAGACTCGAAAAAAAGAAATGATTACGTGGGTCAGAATGTGCCTCCTGAGGGTCAGCTTCTTATGGACAGCATCTCCAAAACGTGAGTTTTGCTCTGTGTCTTTTCTTGTGTATTTCAGCATGGTGGCACCCACAGCATAGATGGAGAGACTGACAACTAGTGTTGTCACACTGTGTGATATTGTTTAGCAGTACAGAATTGTATAGCATTGAGTGTTATTCAGCTAGCTTCAGTTCACATTTCTATTATTAGAACAACAGTGCAGTTGCAGTGTTTCAGATGGCTTCTCTGTGCTCAGAAGAAATACCATACATTGGTACCAGAGATGCCAGGTGATGAATAAGATCCAAAACGATCAAGACATAAACCCTATAGTTGTGCATAAACCTACACACTGGCAAGATCAGCAGAAGTCCAGAAAGGCTCAGATGTCAATGTGAGTGATGGTAACAGCATGTAGTCATCCAGTTTCAAGAACTGACATAAACATGATACAGACAACGTTAGTGATCATGATTAAAACTTGTGGGCGCATCTGATCAAGTTGATTTTGATAGAGAAACTCCAAGTGAATTTCATGGATTTTGTTTCAGAAAAATAGATCTCAGGATTGATTTTAAACTCGTTTACTTTTGATGTATATATATTGCACTGTTACTGAGCAAAAACGTGTTATGATTGCTACAGAACTACAAGGTGGTCCATCGATGAATCAAAACTATGACAAATATAGGCTTATTTTGGAGTTTTCATATTCATGGTAACTTACAGTATATCCAGAAATAAGTTGTACAGGGCAGCGGCTGATAAGATGATACTTCATATTTTCTGACTTGACTCTCATAATCTTTAACATGTGAATTTGTCATTTTGTAGGCTTATACACTGGTAGAGAGCTTTCTGACATGACTTTCAGAATGTTTAACAAGTGAATTTGTCATTTTGTAGGTTTATACACTTGCAGTGAGTTTAGGCATAGGCACTATCAAGTCTGCATAGGTTGACCTGGGAGATTGGAAAAATCTCTTCCCCTTACCCAGAAAGCAGAGGTGTCTTGGTGGACTGAACCCAGGATTTTCTGATTGGATGTCCCACATTACCCACATGATTACTGTGCCCATCATGATGAAAGAATAGATGTGATGTGCAAGGTATCAGTCAACTTACATCTTGACAGCTTTCTTTGTCCTTGATTTTTAAAAAGAATTTTTCATCGCACTTATTGACATTTCCTTTGTACTCCCCTTCCCGCCTTCCTCTCCCATTTTGCTATGCCACATACATGGCCACAGAAGCTGGCACAGTTTTTACAATGGGATGATGATGATGATGATGATAAGGATGATAACCATGATGCTGTAGAGTTCCATCTAGGATTGAGACTGCATGACAGGGTTGTAATCGATGCTGTTATAATGTATCCTGGCATCAACCAGGCCTGAGAAATACAGAACCTGCTGTGCTTGTCAGGAGATTAGAGCAACACCCTCAGTGATGCATCCATGAAATGGATGAGACTCAATTGTGTTGTCCCAGTCTTCCCAATTAGTCCATAGCACACGCAATTGTCGGTAGGACTCATTTGGAGCCAAAGTATCCCACAATGATTGTGAAAGGGCTGATGGGGATTTGAACCCACAACCTTCCAGTTGGTAGTCTGTTGTGCTAATCACAGTGCTGAGGTAACTGTACTTTTTCCTTTGATTGTTGATGATGTGCTTTTGTGAGATATGCCTCATGAAGTCTTCTTGTGGTGTGTGTTCTTTGCCATGATATGCCTAATGAGATGTTGTGGTATGTATTTGCCACATTTGCACAAGAACAAAGAAGAAAAACAACAGTAGGTAGGGCATTGGTCATTCTGTTGTTTAAAGACTGCACGTTCCCTTTTTTTGTTTAACAAAAACGCAAATGTCCATTGCAGAGACTGCTTTGTGTGTGTGTGTGTGTGTGTGTGTGTGTGTGTGTGTGTGTGTGCGTGCGTGCGTGCGTGCGTGCGTGTGCGTGCGTGGTGCGTGCGTGCGTGCGTGCAGTGCGTGCGTGGTGTGCCAGCGAGCGTGCTTGCACCTGCCTGAGGAAAGTTCTTTAATTTTATGATAATTACGTGACAGCTACAGATATAAAATGTTGCATATTTTTTGACAAAATGTTTTTTTTAAAACTTTTTCAATAAGAAGAGGCAATATTGGACAAAACAGAAAACAACAACAACAAAAACAAAACAAAAATGTATTTTTAGTATTTTTTGAGATGTGTATATTGGAATCGTTGGGTCAGAAGAACTTAATTTCAAGAACATTTCTTAAGTTTGGCAATGTTCATAGGTCTATACCATTTCTCGGAGAAAAGTGGTGAACAGAATATATGAATATATATATTTTGTGACAGATTTAAATCCTACTGCAGGATTCAGTTGATTTGCCACTATAGAATTTCTAAAAAAAAAAAAAAAAAAAAAAAAAAAAAATCTTGAAATGATTTTTTTGGGCGGAGTGTGGGTTTTGCCAAGCGTAGGTCAGCTCTTGGGCCATCAAGTTATTGATGGAATTGAAAAAGCTTGCAGAGCTGTGTGTGATGGAATAATAATGTCTATGCATGTATGTGTGTATGTACAGTATTCAGGAGGTGAAATGGAAAAATGACACCATCGTAGTGATGGACTCGGCGATGATCACACCGCCCTACACCGTTGACCAGCTCACCGTCATACCTGGCAAGGACTGCACCCAGAGTCACCCCCTCATGACGCACATACGTAAATTAGTAAGTAGTCCACCCCTCATCCCCTTGACTTTCAGCACTGTTAGTGCTGGTGAAGGGTTTTCTGCATTACTTTCATGGAAAAGATTGTGTAGAAAGCATTTTCCAACCACTATACAAACTGCCCCAGCTTTCACTTCTGTTGGTGGTGATGGAGGATTTTCTGCATCCTCTTCCTGGAAAAGATCATGCAGAAAACCTTTCACAACCTTTGTGCCTTTGTGTTGAGAGCTGGCATCTTCTGTGACCTCGGTTTGCTGATTACATCGATTTTATGGCAGATGCCAGTGTTGGGCTGCAGAATCTCAACAATATGAGCAACAGACTCCTTAAGCCTTTGACTCCACACCCTATCCACCAACAGCAAAAACTTGTATCTCTGACTCCCTCACCCTATCCTGCTGGTGGATAGGGTGAGGGGGTCAAAGGATTAAATTTTTACTTGCCAGCAGGATGCTTATGGACATGGTTCAGGAGTCAAAGGGTTAACAATGTGAGAACATGAAATGAAAGAACAAGGTCATGGTTGACAGCACAACCAACAGATGTGTGAAAGTCTTATGTCAGTGGGCAGAAACTGGAAGAGGTGAACAGTTTCAAGAACCCAGGTGCTGTCCTGATCAATTGGCAGCACAACAAGAAGGCTTAGCAGGATTGCAGCAGTAGTGGTGGCAGCGACCAGACTGAGTGAATTCTGGAACAGCAGCAGTATCGTCTTCAACACTGGTACAGACTGTACAAGTCGACCACAGTCGCCATCTCCCTTCACAAGCGTGAAACTCGCGCAGTGCTTGCCTTCTTGGAGAAGAGAAATCAGGTTTTTGAGACCTCAGGAAGCTCCTTGGCATCTCCTGCCTCAAAGATTAAAGACCAATGAACGTGTCGGGAACAAGGTCAGCACCTCAGTAAATCCACAAAACTGCTACTGGCATTTGTGATGCAAGCTTGCATGGTTTGGTCACATTGCTCACTACTATGTCTGTGACAAGCAGCTGGCAAAACCAGAAGGGACCAGGTGAGAAATGATGACATCAGACAGATGGTGGTGCTGCAAGATATCACCAGTACATAGCGCACCAACACATAAAGTGGTTTGGTCACCTGACAAGAATAGCAATCAACCAGCAGCACTGCAAGCCTACAACACCAAGTGCTCAGGCTTCAGAGTCAGAGGAAGACCAGTCCCGCAGGGGCTTGATTGAATCTCAAACAAGCTCCACACCCATACCTTGATGCCACTCCAGGCCTCCCATCTTGCCGTCGTTTGCCAACTTCATCTTCCTGCAACACTTTTCCGGTAGAAGTGGCTGGGTGAAAGAAGAGAGGAAGAAGGAGCCCATGGTGACACATGAAGACCATCCTTTAGGACACCCTGTTAGGAGATAATGTACAAGATCAGTAGAAAAAGATGCTGGGTGGTAAATATCAGACTAGATTAAGTTCAACAGACCTGCTGCAATGATAAATCTGTTTTTGGGATTAGAAGAAGGTAAACAATGTCCCCTAATCCTGAGGTTGTAGTGGAATGAGGTGATAAAGACCTTACACATTACAGCAGTTGTACTGCATGTTGGGGGTCTGCATGCTGGCTGTTTCCTGTTTCCGTAAGTCATCAGACAATGACATGGCGCACAGGATGTCTTGTACATATATTTGATGTTCTGTGTGTGTATACACATGAAGAGTATTCGGGTGCAAGCCAGTCTCCACACATGTTGACCTAGGAGATAGGAAAAATCTCCACCCTTTATCCACCTGTGTGTACCCAAGTCGGTTTGAGCCCAAATCCTCCATTTGACTCAGCTGTTGCACTCTTCTTTGTGACGTGTGTAAAAGGATGTTTGTGTCAGGAACAACAAGTTCTAATTCAGGACGTGTGTGGTGGTCAACTGGGTAAGACTTGTAGTTGACATTCTGGGATTTGATCTTACCTAGTTACTGTCCTCATGGTGGGTAAAAAGTGGAAAATGTTCTGATCTAGCAAGTCAGTGTGTGTGATTACCTGTTCATTCTTACACCTCCTTCATGTGTGTATGCGTACAAAACATCATGCATGCTCGTGAAAAACATCCTGTAAAGTATTACATCATGTCAGGTCTGATGGTTTATGGAAACATGCAAACACCCAGCGTACACGCTTACCAAAGATGGAGAATGCAGACTGTGCCACAGCATACCACCTGCACAGCAAAGCAGCATGCATATACACATTCCAAGAAAAATCAGAACGCTCAATATTTGCTAATAATGGCGGCATGTTTTGCAGATGGAACAACACTACAAGAAGCAGAAGAAGGAGCAGATGGAGAATGACACTCGCCACTCCACGTCCACCTCTCCGTCACCTACCTCGTCTGCCTCGTCTGCCTCCTAAGCTATCCATCCCTCCTCCCGTCTGCCGACGGTATCCGTCTGCTCTCCTTCTATCTGATTTCCGAACTCTTAAAGAGTTTTTGCCCATACCCCTTTCCAGTCTCTGTCCTCCCGTCACATACAGTTTTCAAGTCTGGTCATAGAATTTCTTTCTGCAAGTTTGGACGGCAGTCCGTAGATCTTGCCAACATTGTTAGACTTTCTTGAGACCTTTTAAGTTTTCAGTTTGGTTATAGAATCATGGAATGTCTCTTCAAATAGAGGGAAATATGTGATCCTACCTTTTGAAATGGTGTAGTGGTTAATTTTGACTTTCTAAAAAATATCATTTTAAGAACATTTAATTTGTCTCATTGACATTGTGTTTTGTTTTCTTTTAGAATTTTGCATCATTGTAAAGAGCATCTTTTCCTGTTTCCAGTGATTTCAAAAGTATTGAAATTGTTTGGTAGTTTCGGATGCATGAGCAGTTGAAATTACCACGTGCCACCCCCTGTTTTGAAAAATTGAACTTTAAAACCTTTTGGCTCAGGTTTACATATAAAAACTTGCCAACAACTGAATTTGGCAGAATCATTTCATATTCTTAATTACTTTTAGCATACACAAAATCAAGGCTGTAGTTTTAAATGTTTGGGTATTTGATAATGCAACAAATATTAACAACAACAACAACAACAACATCAACTTTGGCTAGAAATACATCAAACTGACCTTAGTCATTTTGACAGTAGAAACATGGGATGGTGTAGATCATTGGTTACAGCTGAGGATCAATATTTTCATCCTTTTCTCTTTCAGCGCATTAGTTCAGTATTGATGCTTTCTTCCTTTTCCCCTCCAGCATGTTAGCTCACAATCAGTATTCTAACCCTTCTCCCTTTCAGTATCTTTGTGAACTGACACTGGTGCAACTCATTTCAAAAGGTAGGGTCACATACATATGTCCTGCCAGCATTCTGTCTCAGTGTGTATTTGCAGGTCTCTCCCCCACCCCCCTCCTCCAAACTTTCCATCAGAACTGTAGTGTTAAAATGTGCCATTTCTCTTACACTCTACTTTGACCAGGTAAGGAAGTGATATTTGTTCAGCCTTTGCTTCAGGAACTGCTTGACCACAATTTAGATGAAACGTTTCTCTCCCCCCTGTTCTTCCCTCCCATTTTTGTTTGTTTTTGTAACCATATCTGTCCTTCACCCTGACTGCTCGCTTCATGCTGGTGGGAAGGGAGAGGGAACGGAAGGGTTGCGTTTCTAGTAAAGAAATACATAATGTATGTGGGGAAATGGAATGGAGTGTTTGTTGAAGTTGAAGCTGGCCAGGTTGGATCTCCCTGTCCCTTGTCCTGATCCTGTCTGTCCACTTTTCCTTTAACTGTTGGGGGGGGGGGGGGGGGAAGAAAAGTGTATGTGCGTATGTATATGAATATGTATGTGTGCGTGTGTCATTTTAACTAAACTGAGATTTATACTGATTAGATAAGGTCTTTGCTTTTTCTTTTTTTCTGGTGTTTTTATGTTCATTTTGTATTTCATTTTTGTATGAGTAAAAGGGAATGTTTGTTTTATTTTATTTTATTTTATTTTATTTTTTATTTTATTCTATTTTATTCTATTTTATTTTTTATTTTATTTCTATTTTCTTATGAGTAAGATTGAAGCTGATGTAAGGATTGCAATACAGATTTGTTAATCTGTAAGTGTTGAACTTGGGCTAGAAATTCGAAATTATTTGAAGTGGAAGTTGGTGGATAGGGTGAGGGAGTGAAAGGGTTGGCCTGTTGAGGGGTCTTGCTGTCATGCTGTGGTACAAGTCTGTATGCATGACATATTTTATCACTTCATTAGAAAACTTGATTTGTCCGTTCCTTTTTTTGTTTTAAGTGAAATAAAAGTGATGGTTTGATTCGATTCCATTTCTTTCTGTTTTGTCTTTTTTGTTTAGTTTTTTGTTTTGTTTTAAGTGAAATAAACGTGATTGCTGAATTGTATTTCTTTCTTGGCGAAGTATTTGTTCAGATGCAGAGGATTTTGTTTTGCTTTGTTGCATATGTGTTGTGTGTGTGTGTGTGTGTGTGTGTGTGTGTGTGTGTGTGTGTGTGTGTGTGTGTGTGTGTGTGTGTGTGTGTGTGTGTGTGTGCCAACCCCCATGTGGATCCTGGGGTTCTTCAGTATAAGTAGTATCCCCACCTTCTGCACATTCTATACTAGAAGTTTCCTCTTTTCTGTCACTTTTTTTTACTCTGCCTCGTTCCTTTTCTTTCTTCCTATCATTTTCTGCCTTGCTGGTCCGTTCACCTGTATGTTTTCCATAAAGCCTTACATACTTTCTCATAGGATTGATAATTGGGTACATGTATGAAGTGCGTTTTTGCCTTTGAGGAGACTTGATGTGCTGAATTGGTGTTAGATAATTTGGCCCGCTTTCATATACATATTTTTGAGTGTTCTTAGCTATGTTTATATTTGTCTTCAGTTTTATTTTAAACCCCCTGGTGATAAAGTGGATGGAGTGTCAACACCTGGGGCATATCCTTGGATGATATGCGCGAATGCATTGATACATATATACTTAATTTTCTTTTCGGGGTGTTTTTTCTCCAGTGAGGTATGGTGTAGTTTTTGAAATGGTTATAACCCTGATACTGTGACGTCGACTGCACTTTGAACAACAATAATAACAAATTTGACAATCCAGTACTGGGCTTTAAACAATAGTAGTAATACAACAATTTGACAACCTGGCCTGTGATGGTGTTCCATATCACAGGGGTCCAGCCGTTGCATAAAGCAAGTGATTTTGTCGCCACACAACAGTTTCATTGTAATCTGTAATCTGGGTCTTGCATCGGGGTCCCACAGCTGTGTCTCTGGACCATTGTCAGTGGTTCTTCCCCCTTGTGCAGTTACCTGCCTCTGTGTGCGTGTGTGTGTTTGTGTGTGTGCTCATGTGTGTATGTATGTATGTATGTGTGTGTGTGCGCGTGCGTGTGTGTGTACATGTGCAGGTTTGTGTCTATGCATGTGCATGTGTGTGTGTGTGCATGTGTGTGTGCATGCATGCTTGCTTCTTTTTGTTCTTTTTGTTTGTTCTCTTTTTCTTTTTGAGGATGGGAGGGTTGTTTGAATTTTAACATTTTGTATCTGATTCTAGCGGGGGTGGGTGGGTGGGGTGGGGGGGAGGCGATGCTTTTGAAAGGGATTGATTGGATTTAAAACTGTTTTGACATTGATATATTAATCCATATTTCCTATAAAATTCGTGTTACGCTACACAGATCCATCATTTTGTGCCTGGAGGGGAGGGGAGTGGAGGATGTTGTGTTGGTATGCAGTACAGTTCAACAAAACCTATATTCACTAAAAAGAATCACTTTGTGGTTTGTGCTGATTTGTTCTACTGACATACTCTTGTTCTTTCTTAGAAATACTGAATGAGAAATAGCCAACATTGATTGTGTTGATATTATACTTCCGAATTTATAGCAGGTTATTATTGTTATTATTTTTATTATTATTATTATGATATTATTTGTTGGATGAGAAATGGCCAATATTGATCTTGTGAATATTATACTTCCAAATTTATTGCAGAGTATTATTAGGATTATTAATATTATTATTTTTACTAATTAATATTATTATGATGATGATGAATCGTTTTAATATTATGATTATTTTCATTAGAAATAATTTTTGTCAAGTGCTCTTCTTAAAACTCATTTAGGTTTATGACACATTACACATAATCAGATTAGACTTTTGTTATTTAAAGAAAATCTCAGTGGAGCACAGAGAAGTAGAGCTGTTAGGCAAGCTGATCAGACTCCACAATGTTGTTGCACAGTGTGCGTCTCCAGCGGGCATGCATGATTGATGTTTTCATGTTTCCATAAGCCGCTGTACACCGATATAACTTACAGGATCTTTAATGGGTATACTTGATACCATGCATTTGTGTGCCGGTCTGCACACATGCTGATCCGAGAGATTGGAGAATCTCATTGTTTACCCAGCAGGCAGAGGTATCCAGGGGGATGGAAGCCAGAACTTTCCAATTGGAAGTCCAGCGTTTACCTGCTGATGGCGTCAAGAGGTTTACTTCTTTTGACTGACAGCTTACTCCCTTGTGGAGATACTGGAGTCTCTTTCGGCATAAGTAGTATCCCCACCTTATGGAAATTCCGTACTAGAAATTTCCTCATTTCTGTCATTCTCTTTGTTTCTTTCTTCCGCCTTTGCTTTCTGTCATTTCTTCCTATCATTTTCTGCCTTGCTGGTCCATTCACCTGTATGTCTTCGATAAAGTCTTACATACTTTCTCTTAGGATTGATAATTGGGTATATGTGTTAAGTGCATTTTTGGCTCTAGGGAAATGGGATGTGCGAAAACAATTTCAGGTAATTTAGAACCGTTTTTATATGTTTTAGTGTCCTTAGTTATGTTTAAAGTTGTATTTGTTTTCAAATCCCCTGTGCAATGAATTGGACAGAGTGGTCAACACCAGGGTATCTCCTTAGATTATGTGCGCAAATGCATTGATATATATTATGTACTTAATTTTCCATTTTTTTTTCCCTGTTGAAGTATTGTGTATGTTTAGAAACAGTTAGAGCTCTAGCTATGGCTGCACGCAGTTGGCTGGCCTTTAAACAAAATTCACAGTAACAGTAACAGATTGACAGTTTGACAAAAGTGAAATAGGTGCACCATGACTTATCAGTATCTAGTGAAGAAGGAAAATGCCCTCAGCACAGATTGAAGAAATTATTGAAATTGTGTTTACGGGGAAGAATACGCCAGTGCCAATCAGCAACACCACAATCACAAATGCCTTTGCATGCATGTTCTCTCTCTCACACACACACAAACATGCACACACACACATGCGCACACACACATGCACACACACACGCACACACACACGCACACACACACACACACACACACACACAAGCACACATGTGCTCACACACAGACACACACACTCTCTCTCTCTTGCACACACATACACACACAAATTGCACATTACATGTAATGAAAATCTGACAAGCACAAAACAAAGTCTGCAAGATCATTTATTGTCATTAAAAGAAAAAGAGAGAGAGTTTGGAAATTTACAATCACTGTACCAGCAATTGTTAATACTCAAATCCTTGGACCTTAAAATCTTTCCTAGAAATGTGTAATGTCAGCATCATGAAAAACGTGTTTGGTAGTGAAAACTTGTGTTCTTTCCAACCCTAAATGACTGAACCACCAGTTGTAATGAAAACTTGTGTTCTTTCCAACCCTAAATGACTGAACCACCAGTGGTAGTGAAAACTTGTGTTCTTTCCAACCCTAAATGACTGAACCACCAGTGGTAGTGAAAACTTGTGTTCTTTCCAACCCTAAATGACTGAACCACCAGTTGTAATGAAAACTTGTGTTCTTTCCAACCCTAAATGACTGAACCACCAGTGGTAGTGAAAACTTGTGTTCTTTCCAACCCTAAATGACTGAACCACCAGTGGTAGTGAAAACTTGTGTTCTTTCCAACCCTAAATGACTGAACCACCAGTGGTAGTGAAAACTTGTGTTCTTTCCAACCTAAATGACTGAACCACCAGTGGTAGTGAAAACTTGTGCTCTTTCCAACCCTAAATGACTGAACCACCAGTGGTAGTGAAAACTTGTGTTCTTTCCAACCCTAAATGACTGAACCACCAGTGGTAGTGAAAACTTGTGCTCTTTCCAACCTAAATGACTGAACCACCAGTTGTCTAGTGCTCAAGTACCACAGGTCTTGACCTTTTACTTGCTTCCTGCGTGCTGAGGGGGTGAAAGGGTTAATTTTTTCTTTACCATCATGACTGACTATGCAGGAAACTGGTCAATAGCGAGAGGGTTAAAATCTTTCCATTAAACTTGTAAACGAAATAGCATTGATAATTTTTTTTTTTTTTTTTTTTTTTGATGTTGAAAGCGTTTGCTTTATCCAGCCTTTGATTTTTGGCAGCATTGATTTTGTTGTAAAACTTTGCCATTGATAACTTTGTGTTACACAGCAAGTGACAATTTATAATAAGTCCATTAGCCAAGCTGCAGCACATCGCTTCATGTTATTTCACTCTTGACATTCTTTAAATATGTATTTATGTGCCTGTTTATATCAAATCATTTAGTTACTCTTGCCAATCCTCTTTTAAGTTTTATAGTTCTTTTTTTTTTTTAATCTCTCTTTTTATAAAGAAAAATTGTTAATATAAACCATGAATATGTGTGTGTGGTGTGTGTGTGTGTGTGTGTGTGTGTGTGTGTGTGTGTGTGTGTGTGTGTGTGTGTGTGTGTGTGTGTGTGTGGTGTGTGTGTGGTGTGTGTGTGTGTTGTGTGTGTGTGTGTGTGTGTGTGTGTGTGTGGTGGTGAGAGAGAGAGATCAGTGAGTAAGGTTTTGTTGATTCTTCAAGGATTGATTTTTTTTTTGTTTTACCAAAGTTTGCTGAAAGTTGTGGACTGTGTCATTTTGAAAGGAAAAAAGTGTTTAAAATTAGTTCAGAACCTTCTGATGATATTCAAAATCTGTTTTCACTGTCACGACAGTCTACAATTGTCTTCAATGCACGACAAGCAGAATTTTAAGTGAAGTGTCTTCAAGGTTGCAATGACTTTGAGAGGTGGGTCTACAAAGTGTAGATTTTTCTGGACCAGTTTTTACGTAAGCAGAGAGATTGTTAGAATGGCTTGACCAGTTTTTAACAATTGTTCTTCTTGTTAAAGTAGTTTGCCTGTTATAAATGTCAGAACTTGGAACTTGACAAAAATAAAACAAACACTTTTGATTAGCAAAGCAAGACAGATACAGATTTGTAATGCTGTGATCTTTGTCAGAGATACATAACACTGCAGATAGATTAAGAATCTATTTGTGCTAGTTGTTAACAGGTCTTCCTTGTATACGTAAATGTGAAATTTATAGATACATAGAAGCTTTAGTCTGTATTGTAAAACAAAAGGAAATGATTGAAAAGCATGTTGACTTTTAAATCATTCAGACAGCCCTTTACACCCTTTCCCTCCATCCCTTTCCCTAGGATGTATGCTGTCTTTTTGTGTGTGTGTGTGTGTGTGTTGGTGTGTGTGTGTGTGTGTGTGTGTGTGTGTGTGTTTTGAAAGTTTACAGTAGGCACAGAGTAACTAATCTGATGATCTGGGTATGTGGATTAATAATGGACTTGATTGCATTTCCTAATGTGACCTGATCCATACCTCCTGTGGGGTTGCTGGGGGCTCTGTCGGTGTACTCTCCCATGGGGATGCTTGGGGCACTTAAACTATTGAATAGTAACCACATTTTCTGGACGTTTTGTACTAGAAATTTCCTCTTTTCTGTCACTCTTTCCTTGGTCCTTTGCTTTATGTCATTTCTTTGCTTTTCTGTCATCTCTTCCTACAATCATTTTGTGCTGCGCTGGTTCAGTCACATTTGTATTTTCATTAAAGCTTTACATACTTTAATTCTGTCAGGATTGATAACTGGGTAGGCCTACATATATCAATTGCATTTTAGCTCTAAAGAAATGTGAACTAGTCAGTGGCAATTTTACTCTAAAACAAATTTTGTGTGTGTTTCATGTTTTTGTGTCCTTAATATTCAGGTTTGTTTTTCTTGATCCCCCTAATGATAAATTCAGCGGAATGGCCAACAACAGGGGCATAATTATCCTTAAGATTATTTGCATGAATGCAGTAATATGTGTACTTAATTTTCTTTTCCAGGTTTTGTTTGTTCAGGATCATCCAATGTTCACATGTGTGGTGTTGTTTGAGGTGGTTATAGTCCCTGTATGGTTCAGAGGAGTCAGCTGGGCTTTGAAACGCTGATGATAAACCAACTTTAGCCAGAGTCTGTTTATCATACAACCCCAACATGGGGCCTTCATCAGGATGAACGTTGGCTGTGTTGATTTGTTTCTGTCTGTCGTGTGAGTGGCAGTGTGATTGGCAGTCAGGTGGTGTGAGAACTAGTCTGTACAGTGCAGGCAGTATAAAATCACAGGGAAATGATGGAGGGTTGACCACCACTTAACAGAGTGCAATTAGTGCGAGTGATTATGTTCAGTGAAGATACTCCATGTGGTGAATGATGCACAAACTTTAGTTGAGGCCGCATGTAGGTATGGAAAGTCTGTTTTTCGGGTTATTGTTCAGAACTTAAGTCATAGGTGCAGAAGGGGGAAGTTCAAACATGTGAAGCAGACGTTGGAAAATGAAAGGGATCTTTCATTTGTGGCATCATAACAGTGCAGGAAAACATTTTGGTTTGAGAATATAGACTAGCGCCTTGTTTTTGCCGTAGTCTTAAGAAAAAAAAATGCATTGATTTTAGGCTTGTGACGCATGTCACGTGATGCAGATATTGTTTGATACATGTTGGGTGAATCATGTCTGTTTCTAACTTATCCTGTTAAAGGTCTGCAAACAGTCTTTGTGATTTGTTTGTTTTCTTGACTAGGCTGATGCCAGTTTTGCTCAGTGCATGTTGAATGTGCATCCAGCATCTGGTGAGGGATGGATATGTTGGATAGTTTGTATCCAGCATTTTGGATAATTCAGTCGATTTTCTTTGTTTAACGCTTTGACTCGCACTATGTCCACTGCAGGAAGCTGGTGGATAGAGTAAGGAAGTCAAAGGGTTAAGTTTGTGCAGTCGGTGGATGGGGTGTGGGAGTCAGAAGATTAAATATGGATATGTTGGGTAGTTTGTATTCAACTTATCTGATCAAAACTGGATATGTTGGGTAGTTTGTATCCAACTTATCTGATCAAAACTGGATATGTTGGGTAGTTCGTATCCAGCTTATCTGATCAAAAATGGATATGTTGCGTAGTTTGTATCCAACTTATCTGTTCAAATATGGATATGTTGGATAGTTTGTATCCAACTTACTGTTCAAAGATGGATATGTTGGGTAGTTTGTATCCAGCTTATCTGATCAAAAATGGATATGTTGGGTAGTTTGTAGTGAACTCCTCTGATCAAAAATGGATATTTTGGATAGTTTGTATCCAGCTTCTTTGATGAAGAATGGATGTGTTGGATAGTTTGTATCCAGCTTAATCAAAAATGGATATGTTGGGTAGTTTGTATCCAACTTCTCTGATAAAAAATGGATATGTTGGATAGTTTTTATACCGTTTATCTGTTCAAATGGATATATTGGGCAGTATTTATTAGTATTTAGCTTCTCTAAGATAGAGGTGTTGGATACTCGTCATTTATATCCAGCTTGTTTGTTGAAATATGGATATGTTGGATAGCGTGTATCCAACTTCTCTGTCCGGAGGTGGATATAGTTTATAGTTTGTATGAAGCTAACCCCATTCACTCCCGCACCCTATTCCACCAGCTGCAAAAGGAAGCTGGCAGATAGGGTGAGGGAGTCAAAGGGTTAAGTTTTTGCTTTGCTGTTATGGCTGACAGTGCAGGATGCTGGCAGACAGGGTGAAGGAGTCAAAGGGTTAAGTTTTTGCTTTTCTGTCATGGCTGACAGTGCAGGATGCTGGCAGATAGGGTGAGGGGGTCAAAGGGTTATCTTATCAAAGATGGAGGTGTTAGGTAGTCTCGTATCCATCTTCTTAGTTCAAAAGTGGACTTTGTCGTGAAGTCTTAGTGGTAAGGTCAGAAAAGGATTGTCGAGCTGATAGGTCAAAGTTCATTTACTCGAAAATGTTAGTGATGTGACAGGTTGGTTGGTTGGTTGGTTGGTTGGTTTTAAAAGTGAGATGTAATGTCAGCATCCACCTATGATGATAAGGCTTTTGTGTTCTTCGTTGTTATAAATGGAAAGGGCGTTTATTATTGTGTTTGTTATGATTTGAAAGAGTGACTGTTGTAGTGTTTGTTGCCATGAATGGAAACTGGCTGTTGTGTTATGTTGTTGTCATGAATGGTAAGAGTGGCTGTTATGTTGTTGTTATGAATGGAAAGAGGGGTTGTTGTATTATTTGTTGCTATGAAAGGAGAGAGTGGCTGTTGTATTATTTGTTATGAATAGAAACAGTTGTTCTTGTGTTGTTTGTTGTTATGAATGGAAAGAGTGGTTGTTGTGTTGTTGTTATGAATGGAAAGAGTGGCTGTTGTGTTATGTTGTTGTTATGAATGGAAAGAGTGGCTGTTGTGTTGTTATGAATGGAAAGAGTGGCTGTTGTGTTGTTGTTATGAATGGAAAGAGTGGCTGTTGTGTTGTTTGTTGTTATGAATGGAAAGAGTGGCTGTTGTGTTTGTTGTTATGAATGGAAAGAGTGGCTGTTGTGTTTGTTGTTATGAATGGAAAGAGTGGCTGTTGTGTTTGTTGTTATGAATGGAAAGAGTGGCTGTTGTGTTTGTTGTTATGAATGGAAAGAGTGGCTGTTGTGTTTGTTGTTATGAATGGAAAGAGTGGCTGTTGTGTTTGTTGTTATGAATGGAAAGAGTGGCTGTTGTGTTTGTTGTTATGAATGGAAAGAGTGGCTGTTGTGTTTGTTGTTATGAATGGAAAGAGTGGCTGTTGTGTTTGTTGTTATGAATGGAAAGAGTGGCTGTTGTGTTGTTTGTTGTTATGAATGGAAAGAGTGGCTGTTGTGTTTGTTATGAATGGAAAGAGTGGTTGTTGTGTTTGTTGTTATGAATGGAAAGAGTGGCTGTTGTGTTGTTTGTTGTTATGAATGGAAAGAGTGGCTGTTGTGTTTGTTATGAATGGAAAGAGTGGCTGTTGTGTTATGTTGTTATGAATGGAAAGAGTGGCTGTTGTGTTGTTTGTTGTTATGAATGGAAAGAGTGGCTGTTGTGTTTGTTATGAATGGAAAGAGTGGCTGTTGTGTTGTTTGTTGTTATGAATGGAAAGAGTGGCTGTTGTGTTGTTATGAATGGAAAGAGTGGCTGTTGTGTTGTTTGTTGTTATGAATGGAAAGAGTGGCTGTTGTGTTGTTGTTGTTATGAATGGATAGAGTGGCTGTTGTGTTGTTATGAATGGAAAGAGTGGCTGTTGTGTTGTTTGTTGTTATGAATGGAAGAGTGGCTGTTGTGTTTGTTGTTATGAATGGAAAGAGTGGCTGTTGTGTTTGTTATGAATGGAAAGAGTGGCTGTTGTGTTGTTTGTGTTATGAATGGAAAGAGTGGCTGTTGTGTTGTTTGTTGTTATGAATGGAAAGAGTGGCTGTTGTGTTGTTTGTTGTTATGAATGGAAAGAGTGGCTGTTGTGTTGTTTGTTGTTATGAATGGAAAGAGTGGCTGTTGTGTTGTTTGTTATGAATGGAAAGAGTGGCTGTTGTGTTTGTTGTTATGAATGGAAAGAGTGGCTGTTGTGTTGTTTGTTGTTATGAATGGAAAGAGTGGCTGTTGTGTTTGTTTGTTGTGTTGAATGGAAAGCTGTTGTGTTGTTATGAATGGAAAGCTGTTGTGGTGTTTGTTGTTATGAATGGAAAGCTGTTGTGGTGTTTGTTGTTACGAATGGAAAGCTGTTGTGGTGTTTGTTGTTACGAATGGAAAGCTGTTGTGGTGTTTGTTGTTACGAATGGAAAGCTGTTGTGGTGTTTGTTGTTATGAATGGAAAGAGTGGCT
This sequence comes from Monoplex corrugatus, assembly GCA_030674185.1. Taxonomy (NCBI): domain Eukaryota; kingdom Metazoa; phylum Mollusca; class Gastropoda; order Littorinimorpha; family Ranellidae; genus Monoplex; species Monoplex corrugatus. Next base: position 97,361,357 of record CM060309.1, on the reverse strand, counting down.
GTTGTAATGAAAGGAAAGAGTATGTATCAAAAGTCCAAATTTGTTCATATTAGGAATATCAAATTTGCATTACTGTTGCTTATATTGTCCTTCCGTTGTTTTTGCATGTGTGTGTGTATGTACGTTTGTGTTTGTCAGTGTGTGTGTTGTCAATTTGTTGCCATTATTTGAGTTTTGAAAAGATTCTGGGTTTTTTCCTTTGTTAAAAATAATTTCATCCCACCGCCCCTCCCACTTCCTTAATTATCCTGATTGGAAAGATTTTGGAAAACAAAGAAGCATATCTTCTTTCTGAGTCTGTGTGTGTTGAATATGAAATGTTGTGGTTTGTTACCAAGGTCTTTGTCTATTACTACATTCGTTTTCTTCTTGTTCATTATGGCTTTGTGGCTTTGTGTTCCATGAATTAGACTATTCAACGTTTTCGTGGTCAGCTAGGAATGCTCAGATTTCTTTTTGTCCTTGTTTTGTTTTGTGATTTTGTCTCCAGTGACGACTGGCAACATGTTTGATCTTTTGTAAGTTGCTCTCTTGATTCATGACATTTTCTATTGCATCTGATGCTTCAAGGTCATAATGACCTTGATAAGTATAAAGTATGGATTTTTGACCTTGGTAAGTACGAAGTCTGGATTTTTGGAAGCAGTTATGTATGAAAAGAGAGATAGTTAGATTGGCTTGACTGTCTTGTTTTATTGTGGTTACATCTTCTGCCAGTTCTTGCTTCAAGGTCACAGTGACTTTGATAAGTACAAATTATGGATTTGTGGAAATAATTGTGTATGAAAAAGGAGATTGTGTTTGTGTTATGTCATCTTTTGTCTTGCTGCTATCATTTTTGGTTTGGGTCATATCGTGAGGTAAGCATCTTCCAGTTCAGGGCAAAATAATCTGTTTTAGAGATTATCTTGACTAAGCTTTATCATATTTGAAAGAGTACATTCTTATGGTAGATTTCAGTCTTTTTAAAAAGAATTTATTGAAATATTGTTTGGTTGATGTCCTTATTTCCATTTTTTGAAAATTGGTACATGAATAATCTTTCTGCCTTGCCAACTCTCACTGTCTTTTGTTTGTTTGTTTTAAATTCTATTTTTGATTTGGGAATGGGAGGATGGGGAAGACTTGTTTTTAATAATTTGTTTGGTTTGAGTTTTGTTATCATCAGTTTATGTTTGTGCATGTGTCATGTTTGAATGAATTTTGTTGATGGTATATGTGTGATGTCCAGTTTGTCATTTCATGTCTCGGTAGTTTTTCTCCCCTCTTTGAGATTGTTTTTGTTTGTGTTGTTTGTGTACTCATGGTTTGGACTTGAATGGAGAACTTTGTGTGGTGTGAGTGAAGTTAATAAATAGTGAAAAAGCCAACATGTTGAGTATGTGTACTTAGCATCCAGAACGACTCAGATGGCACGGTAGTCAAGTCAGTGAAGGTTGGACTTCAGGTTTAAGAACCTGGGTTCAAATCTTTCCTGATGTCGACCCTTTCTGGTGGGTGTAGAGTGGAGACTTTATGGATCTCTGAGCTTAACGTGTGTGTAGATCTGCCAGTGCCTAAACCCCTTTCATGTGTATACGCATGCAGAATATACAGCATAATCAACCCCATTGATTGACTCAATGCCTTAGAAGTGTTGGTGGGAACTTACAGTGATTGATGAGAGTCATAAAGGGTTAAGTCATGTTAGTGGCTAGCTGATGGAAACGTGAAAACACCCAGCACAGCATGCCTGCCCCCAAAGATGCAGACAGTGAAACAACATAATGAAATGTGGTCAGTTGGCCTAACAGCTTGAGTTCTCCATGCCCACCAAAAAAAGTTGTTACAAGCAGTGTGTAATAATCGTGGTATTGTAATAATAATCATATCTTAATCAGCTCTTTGCCATTTGTATTGTCAAATGTAGAAGCCTACCCTTTATTATTTGCATTTTTCGACAATTTAATCAAAATGTATAGTTAGTCTGACAGTCATACTACAATTTACTTATTCAAAAATCATAGAAGAAAGAATCTACTTGGAAGATGAGTGGCCTAACCAGTGGATTATCATACCGATCTGAAATATTAATGGCTGATAATGAAATTGGCAGATGCATTCATGTCTGTACATGTGTTTGTGCCCACACACACACACACACACACACACACACACACAACACACAAGAATTCGAATAAAACGGAAAAAGTCTATTTCATGTTTGCTTTCCATTCACCAGTTGAAAACTTATGGTATGGTATATCAAATAAAAAAGCTCAGTAACAAAACAGACAGGCTCTAATTCTGCAAGAACACTCTTGCCCAAAGAAAATGGGGTAGTACTGAATATAGTTTTTCCAATACAATATCTGCCAATAATTCATTTTCAAAGCAAAGCAAAGAAAAAATATAAGAACATGATCAAAAGACACGAGAAAAAACCCCACAAACTACCAGACTTCTGAAAGTTACTTGATGGAAATGGTTTCCTGATCAGCCTTACTACACATATAAATAAGCCTTATTACAAATAATTAAGACAGTTACTTGCCCAATAGATGTTTTCAGGGCTTCCTTGTTCATGACATAACTGACAAGTCTACAGGTAATCTGTTTGGGGCTAGCTTCTTTGTTCATTAAATAACTGACACACGAGAAATGAGTAAGCGTTTACTTCACATTATTCTCTAGGATGATAACTCTGAAACAATATGATAAATTATCTTAAAACATGAGAAATAATACAATATTTACTTACACACCACTATCTGAAGAAGTCTGGACCTGTTAAGGAAAGAATGAAGAAATCGTTTCTGACATGAGCTGTACTCCACTAAATCTTGTGCACATCTTTAACCAATTAAATGAATTAAAACATTATGACACCAAACTCTAGTAACTATACTGGTAAATGGCAGAGGAATTTCTGACACGTATTGTTCAGCGCATATGAACATCAGCTTCGTCATCTCTGGTTTCTACCATGGTCCAATTTTAAAATCTTAAGTCGGTCTTTACATACAAGTAGAAACAAAATTCCCCTAGCCATCTAAACATACATACAGTGACATTAGTGAAGACAGACAGACATCAGATTATGAATAGTATTTCACCAGTGAAGAAGAGCATATGAAGCACTTAAAAAAGCTCCAAGTACCTGCATGAAACTAAGGTCCACACACCACACACACACACACACACACCCCACACACACACACCACACACAACACATCACACAAGACATCGGAAGAGTCAAATGGGGAAAAACCAAATGACTGTTTCACAAATGTAGCTGCTCTGAATTCTCAGATAATGTCTACATGCTCGGAATGAATGCAAAAATGAAAAAAAACAAAAACAAAAAAAAAACACACCTTGTCCTCTCACCCAACATATGAGTGAAATACTGTCCTCATCTCACCAGCCGGTAGACTGGTGTCCTAGAAAGAACAGGAGGACAGAATGCAAAGCTTGAGTCAGAGCATGGACAGAAAGACAACAACATCATCAGCCTGACAGAGATGAAAACCATCATCAAGTCTCTGTTCAGAGCACTCCAGCTATTATGACAGTTACCGCCAGCTGTCCCTGCAAGAACAAATTATAATCCCTGCTGTGGACTGGGCACAAGACTGACTCAACACATGAACAAGTTATAATGTCCACCTGTGGACTGGGCACAACAGACTGAACCAACACATGAACAAGTTATAATTGTCCACCTGTGGACTGGGCACAACAGACTGCAACACAACAAAATCCACCTGATGGCAAACAGAGACCACAATAAATTAATTGTCCACCTGAGGACTGGGCACAACAGACTGAACCAACACATGAACAAGTTATAATTGTCCACCTGAGGACTGGGCACAACAGACTGAACCAACACAGAACAAGTTATAATCGTCCACCTGTGGACTGGGCACAAGACTGACCCAACACATGAACAAGTTATAATCGTCCACCTGTGGACTGGGCACAAGACTGACCCAACACATGAACAAGTTATAATCGTCCACCTGTGGACTGGGCACAAGACTGACCCAACACATGAACAAGTTATAATCGTCCACCTGTGGACTGGGCACAACAGACTGAACCAACACATGAACAAGTTATAATCATCGGCCTGTGGACTGGGCACAACAGACTGACCCAACACATGAACAAGTTATAATCATCGGCCTGTGGACTGGGCACAGACTGAACCAACATATGAACAAGTTATAATCCTTGGCTTGTGGACTGGGCACAACAGACTGAACCAACACATGAACAAGTTATAATCATCCACCTGTGGACTGGGCACAACAGATTGAACCAACACATGAACAAGTTATAAACATCCACCTGTGGACTGGGCACAACAGATTGAACCAACACATGAACAAGTTATAAACATCCACCTGTGGACTGGGCACAACAGATTGAACCAACACAAGAACAAGTTATAAACATCCACCTGTGGACTGGGCACAACAGATTGAACCAACACATGAACAAGTTATAAACATCCACCTGTGGACTGGGCACAACAGATTGAACCAACACAAGAACAAGTTATAAACATCCACCTGTGGACTGGGCACAACAGATTGAACCAACACAAAAACAAGTTATAAACATCCACCTGTGGAATGGGCACAACAGACTGACCCAACACATGAACAAGGGCTTACGACTTATACCATCCTGCTGGTGCACATGTGGAAAAAGTGACCAGCACATTCTCCAGGACCACAAGAGCTACCAATCACTGATAGGGGAGGTCTAGCCAAAGCCCCAGAGCTTGCAGGCAGTGTTGTACAGCCATGTGGACACGCTACAGATGATGACCTATCGAGAAAAAGAAGACACAATCTTTTGGCTTGTGATATAATTTCAAACAAATTTACAACCACCCACACCATACTCATTAAAACAAAGCTCTGTTTATGTGTAATTCTTTAATATCTGTAGGGCTGTCATACTGCTTTTTATTAATTTTCGAGACTATTTTGGGAGACAGGCATGAGTACTCAAGTCTGTTGCAATAACAGCCTAAATCAAAAATTGTAATTTACTTAAAACGGAAATAGAATAATCCCCTGTGGAGATGCTGACCAGACAACAGAACACATCGTCCAGAACTACCAGAGCTACCGGTCACTGTGGGAGGGGATGTGGCCGACACCCTAAATCTGTGGGAGAAGCTGCACAGGTCTGTGGATGTGCTACACAAGACCACCTGTTTCTTCCTCCAAACTGAACTCCAAGTGTGACAGTGAACGAGAAGACGAAGAAAAAGGCACAAGTTGACGGGTTCAGTGTTGGACAGAGCACCCAGTCCATTGCAATGACTAGTAGCAGCACTTCACAAATGACCTTTATATATGTACACTCGTTTGGAGAAGTGAAAAAAATGTAATTAACAAAAAAATCAGGGTGATCTAAAATCTCTTTCTAACAAAAGTTCAGGCAAGTGACAGCAGCAAATCCTTGTATTTTTTGTCATAAATAAACGTTTATACAAGTGACAGCAGCGAATTCTTGTAACACTGTTAAAAATAAAAATTCACACAAGTGAAAAAAATCATCGTAAAAACGTTTCCACTGCCATTATAATTACCTCTCTCATCCTTTGGATCAACAAAGAGCAAGTCACACAACTTGTTCCTTCAATAAACAGTGTTCTGTGGATCAGAATTACATGTCATTTCATTTCTATTTGTAAGTTTCAGCAAAAACAAAATGCAGTCTTGGCCTTTATGCTATGGGACTTATAACTATGTACACTTCTGCCACTGAGTATTGATTATGTACAAGGCTAATAACTGTGCAAGAACACACTGACCCAAACAGGTATATTACCCTTTTACCTTTGAAACTGGCACACAGTTTCACAAGAACAGGCAAACATCTTTAAGGAGAAAAAAAGAAGAAGAAAAAAACCCAGCTTAACCTTTTCACCATTGTTCCTCCAGTGGTGTGCGTTGACCTTGGATAGCTAGCGTGTTGCTACATGGTGCTTAGGTAAGCAGAGCATTGAATGGCTTCTCATGGTAGTGACAATTGAACTGTCATATTTCAGAATCTCACCATCAGTCTTGTTCATGCCCCATGCAGAAAAAAACCCCCAAAACACAAACATATGTATCATTCAGGTCAACTACAACTGCCCACAGAAGTCCGACAGCCTGTAGACCAACAGTCGTGAACCCCTATGGCTGACTTTATCTGCCTAAAGCTGGTTTTGTCAGGGTTTACTTGCAGTCCTATCTTCTGCAAGGCTCCCATGTCACTATCCCCATGCTGCTTATTCCAACTTCCGGACACACCCCTAGCCCCGCCAAAACTGAGGTCACCATGACAGCAGGGCATGAAGGGTCACAGAATCTGGGACAGTTTTACAATACTATGATGATGAGAATGGGATGATAGTGATGATGTTATGGAGTTCCATCTCAGATAGAGGCCATGTGACAGGCTGTACTTAATGCTTCCTTTCATATCTTGGCATCAGCCACGCTCAAGAAATACAGTCACCTGCAGTGTTGGTCAAGACATTTGAGTAATACTTCACTGGCACATTCATGAAGTGGACGAACCTCAACCATGTGGTATCACAGACTACCTAATGAGCCAAACGTTGGCCAGGGCTGAAGTCCCACAAAAAATAACATTTTGGGTAAATGGCTGTTAGTACTAGCAACCTCCCAGCCAGCAGCCCATTGTGCTAACATTTTGACACGCTGACAAAATAACATAAGGGGAATAAAGGTGAACAACTATAATGCCTGATAATACACACATTTCTACTAAATACATATATATTTAAAAACAACATGATTTTTGGGTTCTAGCATATACAATTGTGACCATAACTCATACCAGTAATGCAATCTCTTTGGCTAGTGCTCAACAAACTATACAGTCTAATGCACTACAACACTGAAGCAGCTTTGCAAGCGATGTGTTTAGCAGTAACAGAGGAAAATCACAGCAAACACTTGTTATGTGTTAACCTTTTGACTTCCTCAGCCTATCCACTACCATTGTGCTTTGTCAACCATGACAGCAAAGCAAAATTTTTACCCTCTGACTCCCTCCCTCTTGCAGGAAGCTGGTGAATAGGGTGAGGGAGTCAGAGGGTTAAGTTTTTGCTTTGCCAGAATGTTTGACAATGCAAGATGCTGGTGGACAGGGTGTGGGAGTCAGAGGGTTAAAAAAGCCGTGGACTCCAAGATCTTTCATCTGATTTAAACCCCAACCCGCAACAATAAAACCTGGTCTATTCACTGCCTGTATCAGCTGAAAAATAAGTCCCATCTTAATGTTTACACTATTCTGGTGGTATCAGCACAGTCTTTCTCAGGTCTCTCCCCCCCCCCCCCCCCCATTTCAACACCTAACCAGCCAGTTGGGTTTTGTGCAGGCTCAGGGAGTCTGCCAGTTAACTGCTGACAGATATGGATGGAGCGCATATGGACTTGTCAGAGAGCAATGAATCCCTCTTGAACAAACTAGAAACAAAACTCCTCAAAGTGGGACTTGTTTTGTTTAGGTTTGTTATTTTCTGTATTTATGTCTTTTTGCTGTCCCATCTTGTGCAGCGCTCCTGTGTCACTATCTGCTTGTTTCTCATTCTGCACTGCTTTAGTGTTGGGATTACTGGCTGCTGAATCTGCAGACTATGGACTGGGAGTCTGTGAGTTCGAACCCCCATCGGTCCACAGAATTACTGTGGGATTTTTTTGGCCCCTACCGGCCTCTAGCCAGAGTTGAGCATGCGAAGGGCTTGTTGGGAAGACTGGGACCACACGTTTCAGTCTCATCGCTCAACCACTTCACAGATGCGTTACTGAGGATGTCGCTAAAATTTCCTCTCCAGCACTGCAGGTGTCTGTACCTTTCAGGCCTGGTGGACATCAAGATACATTATGAACGTGTAGGGCACAGCTGTATTACGCATTCTGATCCAAACTGGACCTCCATAGCAACATCAATATCATCCCCAATTTCATCATCACAGCACTGTGAATAACTGTCCCAGATTCTGTGGCCCTTCATATCCTGCTCTCATAATGACCTCAGTGCTGGAGGTCTTAAAAGTGTGTTGGACAGCTGAAATGAGTGATGTAGTAGTAGTGATACATGAGCCGCGCAGACGTTGGGCAAAAAAGAAAAAAAAAAAAAAAAGAAAAAAAAAATCTCACACACCAAATGCATCTGTTCCTTACAATACTGTTATATCTTGCGATAAACAAGCAAACCAAAATTAAATACACAGAGCTCTAATTACCAAACTAGCAAAAACAAAGAACGGAAGCTCATATGGCTAAAAACGTTGACAAATATGTGAATACCACATGTACCCTGACAAACATATTCTAATCATAAATGAAGGAAAAACAAAGAAAGCAAACTCATGTGGCTAAAAATGTTGACTAATATGTCAATACGACATGTATAAAAACAAACGTACTGGCAATATCATTATTTATAATTTAAAATAAAATGGTCCATAAAGCATAAAGTATACTTTGATAGCAAATGCATATGGTACAAATCTGTAGCATGCTGAGTTCAAATTACTGTACATCTAAAACTATGTAGCACACTGACTTTTCATTACTGTATGTCTAAAAATAGAAACATAAAAGAGCAAAGCAAGCATAAACTTCACATATATATACAAATTGAGCATAAACAATAAAATGAAACTATTAATGTTTAAAAATGAATACATTTCAGACCAAGGATTTACCAGCATGATCCATTTTTTTCCTCATCATATCACTCACCATATAGCTGACTTATACATAGAAAATAATCATTAACAGTTCATATAGCTTGCTGATATACAGAAAATAATCATTTCTACAAAACTGACAATTCATTATATACAGAAAATAATCATTTCTACAAAACTGACAATTCATTATATACAGAAAATAATTTCTACAAAATTGACAACTCATAGAAAATAATCATTAACAATTCATATAGCTCGCCGACATACAGAAAATAATCATTTCTACAAAACTGACAACTCATACAAATTACTACATAGAAAATTAGTATTTTCTACAAAATGGACAGTTACCAATTGTTCCTGAATATCTATATTATAGTAACAGTTGTGGTGCTGTTAATGGGGAAGGCATAGGTTCAGCCCTTACATGGACCTTTTTTTGTTTTTTGTTTCTTTTTTCAGTGAATTGGCTGGCTCTTAACGTTTCTATTATTCTGCTGGTGTCAGCTTAGCGTTTCATAGGTTCCTCCCCCCCCCCCCCATCCCCCACGCCTCTTCTTCATTTCAGGACGTTACCAGCACAAAGGTTTAGGTGCAAGCTCAGGGAGTCTGCCACATAACTAACTGCGGAGGGAGTCTGCCACATAATTAACTGTGGAGGGAGTCTGCCAGATAACTAACTGTGGAGGGAGTCTGGCAGATAACTAACCGTGGAGGGAGTCTGCCAGATAACTGTGGAGGGAGTCTAGCAGATAACTAAGTGTGGAGGGAGTCTGCTAGATAACTGACTGTGGAGGGAGTCTGCCAGATAACTAACTGTGGAGGGAGTCTGCCAGATAACTAACCGTGGAGGGAGTCTGCCAGATAACTAACTGTGGAGGGAGTCTGCCAGATAACTAATCATGGAGGGAGTCTGCCAGATAACTAACCGTGGAGGGAGTCTGCCAGATAACTAACCGTGGAGGGAGTCTGCCAGATAACTAACCGTGGAGGGAGTCTGCCAGATAACTAACCGTGGAGGGAGTCTGCCAGATAACTAACCGTGGAGGGAGTCTGCCAGATAACTAACTGGAGGGAGTCTGGCAGATAACTGACTGCGGAGGGAGTCTGCAGATAACTGACTGCGGAGGGAGTCTGCAGATAACTGACTGCGGAGGGAGTCTGGCAGATAATGACTGTGGAGGGAGTCTGGCAGATAACTAACTGTGGAGGGAGTCTGCCACATAACTAACTGTGAAGGGAGTCTGCCAGATAACTAACTGTGGAGGGAGTCTGCCAGATAACTAACTGTGGAGGGAGTCTGCCAGATAACTACTAACTGCGGAGGGAGTCTGCCAGATAACTAACAGCGGAGGGAGTCAACTTACTACGGAGGGAATCTGCCAGATAACTAACTGCGGAGGGAGTCTGCCATATAACTAACTGCTGACAGATTCGAGAAGAGCGCATATGGAATTGTTCGAGTATGCTGAATCCCACCTGAACAAAGTCCAAACTGTATTGTGAGTACACACTGTACTGTACTATAGTGAACTCTATTGAGCAGCATTGTGGATTTAAATACTGTTGTACTGTCTCCTTCATTCTTTACCGTGTTTTACAAAATATTGCACTGTGCTACATTGCATTGTACTGCATTATGATAGTAAGTATTATTTAATGTAATGGACATGTCGTTCATGTGGTTAGGTCACTGATCTTCCTGACAACATCTTTATCATGTGTATCTGATGTTTTGTGTGTGTGTATCAGGCACTGGTGGGTTTGGACACTACTGACCTGACAGATTGGAAAAATCTCCATCTTTTGTTCACTGGAAAAATCTCCATCTTCTGTCCATTGGAAAAAATCTCCATCTTTTATCCATCAATAATTTCCATTGTTTGAAGATAAGCATCATTATTATTGTCACCAGGTGTATCCAAGTAGATTTGAACCCACACCTTGATTTGAACCCACACCTTCCAACTGGAAGTCCAGTGTCCAAAGCACTTGACTGTCATGCCCTTTATGTTTTGTACCTGTTAGGCATATTAGTATTATTAATGAGTCACAGTACAGTATGTGTGATAAACTCATTCATTCCTGGAGAAGGGTTTTCCGTGCTGCAGAGTCTTACCCTTCCTTCCTGCAGGCAGAAAACTGGGCAGAACAAACGTGTTCCTTCTTTCCTGCAGCACGGTAAATTGTTCATGCAGTACTTGCTTTCAAGTTCACACCAGTGGCATCAACAATGCACGTCATCAATACTTGACTGGGTCAGTCACAGGACACTATTTATCAGTTAGCTATGTGCTAGACACACCCTTTACCCACTTTTTCTGCATGGGAAAGGTGTTAGCACCGCATCCATTCTCTTGTTTCTGCCTCTTCTCTAAATACAGGAATGAAGGGAATACAATCCTATGAGAATTCAGAAACAAGGGGAAGTAATGATTCATATGAAATAGGACTGAAAGAGTTAAACTCGAGTTACTCTAGGGAGAAAAGACATCCAATCACAGTCCCTGCCATTTCGGTCAACCTGATTGCCTTTTCGCATTTCAAACTGCCTCAGTAGAACATACAGTTGTGTATTGCAAACATCACAGAATGCCACACTTAACCCTTTAGACTTCTCTACCCTATCCACTAGCATCCTGCATTGTCATCAATGACACCAAACCAAAAACTTAACCTTTGACTCCCTGACCATATCCAGCAGTGTCCTTAACTTTTTGCAGCTGGTGGATAGGGTGCAGGAGTCAAAGGGTTAACTTTTTGCAGCTGGTGGATAGGGTGCAGGAGTCAAAGGGTCAACTTTTTGCAGCTGGTGGATAGGGTGCAGTAGTCAAAGGGTTAACTTTTTGCAGCTGGTGGATAGGGTGCAGGAGTCAAAGGGTTAACTTTTTGCAGCTGGTGGATAGGGTGCAGGAGTCAAAGGGTTAACTTTTTGCAGCTGGTGGATAGGATGCAGGAGTCAAAGGGTTAACTTTTTGCAGCTGGTGGATAGGGTGCAGGAGTCAAAGGGTTAACTTTTGCAGTGGTGGATAGGGTGCAGGAGTCAAGGGTTAACGTTTTGCAGCTGGTGGATAGGGTGCAGGAGTCAAAGGGTTAACGTTTTGCAGCTGGTGGATAGGGTGCAGGAGTCAAAGAGTTAAGAAATACTCTGCAGGCTTGATGCCAGCTATCATAATGTAGTGGTTAGTGTTGGTAGTCACAAGATGATGGAGCACGTTTCAATTTCCGTATATACAAAAAGACAACAACCACCCACAATCACAAACTAGAAGCTTACTTCATATTTCATGCTATACATTCTTGGTGTGATGACAGCAGCGATAGTGAGTATATTGTAGGCAGAAAAAACAACAACAACAACAACAACAACAAAGAACAGCGAAGGCAAAGAAATGATATAAACCAAGACACGGTTAGTGTTGGTAGTCAAAAGACGGCGGAATGCGTTTCAGTTCCAATATAAAAAATTAAACAAACAAAAATGACAAGATAGAAGTTTACTTCAAATTTCATACTATCTATTCTTGGTTTTGTTGAGAGTGGCGATAGTGGGGATATTTTAGGCAGAAAAAAACAACAACCAAAGAACAGCAAAGAAATAGCTTAGAGATCATTTAAACTAAGACATGGTTATGGTTAGTGTTGGTAGTCACAAGATGATGGAGCAGGGTTTCAGTTCCAATATAAAAAATTAAACAAAAGAAAATGACAAGTTAGAAGTTCACTTCAAATGTCATGCTATCTATTATTGGTTTTATTGAGAGTGGTGATAATGGCTATACATGTATTTTAGACAGAAAAAAAAGAAAGAAAAGCAAATGCACACAAATGATATAAACCAAACCCAAAGAAATGCGAAAAAACAAAATCAAAAAAACAACACTGAAGTAAAAACAAACATACACCAAGTCCATGAACACAAAACTGAAATAAAACAAAAGGATCATGTAGCCATTTTAAAATCTCCTCCGCACTGAAATAAAACAAAAGGATAATGTAGCCATTTTAACAATCTCCTCCAGCTCTTCATAAAAAAAAAATTTGTAGAGAAAATCAGGTTTTGTACTTTTTACAGTCGCTGTGACCTTGAGGAAGCATCAGATGAAACAAACTCAATGTGAAGTGAGGACACCAGTATTCTCTTGCAACGCTTAAAAAACAAAATTTTACGTATTGTCCAAAGTTCCTGAGAAAGTGTCGGTCACACACTTTTCATAAAGAGCTCATTTTGAGACTTTTTTTCTTTTTTACTCGGACCTTGACCTTGGTGGCATGACATCCAAACTTACGTATTCGCGACTGCCTTCACTTTTGACCCAAATTTCATAAAAATCCATCCTGAAATGACCGAGAAAATATTTCCAACACTTTTTTTTCCTCTTGTGTGCGCGTGCATGTGCGTGTGCGCACACACACACACTCACAGAGGCAGACAGAAAGACACAAACACACACCTCTCTGGTCGATATTAATCAGTCTCCCTCTTTTTTCTTCAAAAGGGAGATTGAAAAAGAAGATGAAGAAGAAGAAGGAAAAAAAAAAAAGAAAAAAGAAATAAAAAAAAGCCCAAACCAATAATGAATGCATCAAATTCAGCTGTGGAAATATGTAATACTTAGCAGTTTTGTATTCGATGCAACAAACATCACTGGTGAAGCCCAAGACTAATATAATGCTCTATATGAACAAGCAAACTGTTTATTGCTATAGGAAAAAATACATCGTCATACTTGTTATACACATACTGTTTGCTTGCTTTGCGCATTTCACACACACCACACACACACACACACACACCTTGCTTCCATCATAAGATCTTTCAAATCAAAACGAAAGAAACCAAAGCCACATCTCGCACATAAGCATGCACACACACACATACACACACACCAAAACCCCCACATCTCACACATATGCGTGTACATATATGCCCACATTCTTTTATAAAAATGGTTAAAAGAGAAGAAAACATACATAAAACAGTAATTTAAAATACACTGATGTATGCAGTAGCCTACATCATTTTAAACATTTTCTCCTCTGAGGAACAGAAGAAAAACAAAGCACAAAAAAACAAACAAACAAATAACGAATATAATTTAAAATACATACACAAGTATCGTACATCATTCGAATTCACTTGGTTTGTTTGGTGCTTTTTTTGCTGCCCCAAGTTCTATGCCACATAAATGGCACTGATTCTGTGCTGCACATTCCAGCACTTAACACACACCACCAAACCAAGTTCATTCAACTAAAATCCTACTGCCATGAAGTCCATGGGAGCCAGCAATGTCAAGCCACCCACCAGAGAAGATCCTGCACTACTGACAGGCCTCTTTGGTCAAGTTCAACAGTGCATGTTCAGAAGTGCCCGTTCAGATCCAACTTACTTAAAGACTCTGACAACTTAGACCCCTAATGACAGAAACTGCTCAGTCACAGCGTTCTAATTTCCTCCTCCGCTAAAACGAGAGTTGAACACAGGCACAAAGGCAAATACATAAACCAGACACAAAAATAAGAACAATCCAATAACATATCAGTACCATAAAACACAATGAGATTTCCTTTTCTTTGTTAATTCCGCGCAAAAAAAAAAAATCTGTCATACATTCAAGCACCTGTATACTACGTATACATTTATGAGACCAACACAACTGGGTGCCACTCATATTAGTCTTAATTTCTTTCTCCACTCACACTGCCAAGTCTTCATCACAAACAGACACACCAGCTCCATCGTCATCAATGAGATCGCTTCTCCGCCAATTGTAACACACCAAGGGTTTGTTCTTTCTGCTTTGATCATAGATCACAAACAACTGACTTCATCCTTTCATCCCCCTCACCCTGTTTTCCAGCTTCCAGCAGGAACATGGTGGACATGGTGAAGGAGGGGAAAGAATTTAAAGTTAAATGTCACTGCTGTGCCAGATTTAGTACAGCCCTTGATCTCAGCAGCAAAGATACAACATTTTAATAGTGGGAAAAAAAAAGATCTACTTTGAAGACATTTTGCCAACTTACTATTTTGACAATTATGGATGAATAATATCATAAAGCAGTATTGATACATTTTTCACTTTTCCACTCAGTAACAAACAAACAATTTAGCAACATCTCATTCATCTCATAAAAAGAATAATCAAGACATGTCTCTAATTATTCAATCAACTTCACTCATTTCAAATCTCATAAAAAACAGAATAATCAGAGACACTGCTCTGCTAAATTATATCAATCAACTTTTCACTCATTTCAAATGCTCATAAAAAACAGAATAATCAGAGACACTGCTCTGCTAAATTATATCAATCAACTTTTCACTCATTTCAAATGCTCATAAAAAACAGAATAATCAGAGACACTGCTCTGCTAAGTTACATCAATCAACTTTTTCACTTCTGTATTTCTGTACATTATCTATTTTTCATGAAATAATCTGGTTTTATGATGCACCATTTCATCATGAATGATGTTTTTCTACTGGTCATGGAGGCATAATTAGATAGAGTTGGGTACACAATAGGTAACAGTTTCACACAGACATGGTGGTGGATTGACCCTCAAGGGTGAGGAAGACCTGACAACTGTCTACAAAGTGGTTGTAGGAACCTGTGCTCAGCTTTAACCCTTTGACTATCTCACCTTGTCCACCGGCATCCTGCATTGTCAACCATGCTAGCAAAGCAAAAAAAAACCTTAATCCTTTGACTCCCTCATCCTATCCACTGGCTTCCTGCAGGAAACTGATGGATAGGTTGCAGGAGTTAAAGGGTTAATTTTTTTTGCAGTTGGTGGATAGGGTGTGGGAGTCAAAGGGCTAAATAATATTGATATGAATTGCATATTTTCAAGAATCAAACAGTTTTAGTAAACACCATCCACCAAGGATCAAATTTTATACCCATCTTTTCACCCTGATAACATCTTCATTAGCAGTGTGAACGTTTCAACAGAACACTCCAAGCCTGAAGCAGAGTGTGATTTCTGTGAAAATGTCAGGGGACTCTTTCAGTGTAAGTAGTCTCACTACCTTCCAGGAATTCTGTGCTAGACATTTCCTCTTTTCCATAACTTTTTATTGCATAACCGCCCAAATCTGCAAGGGGGCTCTTTCAGTTTAAGCAGTCTCATAACCTTGCAGGAATTCTCTGCTAAGCATTTCCTCTTTTCCATAACTTTTATTCCAATTTTCTTCTTTTTTTTCCTGTTGACTTTTTTAAAAACTTTTTTTCTTCTTCTTTTTGTTTTTTTCACTTACCAATCCATTTATCTGTATTTTTCAAAGAAATTCTTCCACCTTTTTTTTTTACTTCTTCTCCCCACTGAAATCGATGTATGCAGACTGCGCAGCAACATGGTGTTTCCTGCGCAGTGTGAACCAACCCACCACCATAACACGCATATATACCACATCCGACATAACATGAATATACTCCATTTAAGGAATGTTCATGCTTAAACACAAAATGATGATGTTGTAGAAAAGATCCCACTCTTCACTGTTATTAACAGACACTCCATTCTCGCAAGGCATTACGGAACAGTCCATACACATTCATTGCAATGTGGATGGATTCCTTATGGGGATCTTTGTACAAAAAATACTTTTTTATGGGGTGTGATGAGGGCATTCCTTTTGTGAATGGCTGGGTGGTGAGGGTGGGGTAGTGTGGAGAGAGTGTGTGTAGGTGTTGGGATTGGCAGATGTATTTATGCATATATTTGCATATGTGCATGTGAACCTATGAGGTAATGAAGCGATGGCAGCGAAATACATATATCAAATACATATACATATAAATTATGCGAATATATATGTTATCACATGCATGTCCACGCACACATCAACAGCACCCAAGAGAAACATGTTTGTGTGTTTGCACAAATCACAAAGGCACCAGTTCAAACTGTTGCAGCTTGTGGTGGGTACATGACGATGATTGCAGTTGGGAGCCGGGTTCGATTCCTGTAGTGGCCAGACATTCATCTGTTGCTGTGTTCTTTAAGGTTTTAATCCCTCTCTGAAATTGCACACACACACACACACACACATGTGGCATGCACACACACATGCACACACACGCATGCACGCACGCACGCACGCACGCACGCACGCACGCACGCACGCACGCACGCACGCACGCACACACCACACACACACACACACACACACACACACACACACACACACACACACACACACACACACACACAAATGTATAAAACACACATTTCATATGACGACATAAAAAAAGATTGCCTGTGAGAATTATACCATAAGAGTAGACATAAACCAATTTAAAGAGGTTTTTCTCTCCACAGACACTGGATCTCATGTCTCAAGTTCTCCAGTTAATCCCATCCACAACACAAAAACTGGCCTTATCTACTGCCCATCTCAATGCTCCAACCATTCTAATGGTGTCAATGTTTCAAGCATCCTGTTTATCTCTCCATATCAACACTTTGCCAGGGCACAGGGTTTTGCGCAGACTCGAGGAGTTTGCTAGATAACTGCTAGTAGATTTGGGTGGGGCACAAATGGAATTGGATTCACTGGCCTACTGATGCACCAAAATTCAAACATCAGTTCTGACAGCACCATCACTGATGCAACACCAAAATTCAAACATCAGTTCTGGCAGTACCATCATGGTGAACTTGTCTAGACAGCAAAAATGGTTCAGGGAGACAACCATACATCCAATCATGTTTACAGGTACAGCTAATAGAGGTGGTCATCAATATGACGATTTTCAAATGGAAGGTGCAACTGATCTGAACCCCTTCATTCCCTCAACCTATCTACCAGCTTCCTGCAATATCAGTCACATCAGTATAGCAAAATCTTTACAGCATCCCCACCTTCAGGAAATTCTGTGCTAGAAATTTCCTCTTTTCAGTCTCTCTCTTTGTTTTGCCTTGTTCTTTGTTTTCTGTCATTTCTTCCTATCATTTTCTGCCTAGCTGGTTCATTCATCTGTATGTGTTGTATAAAGACTTACATACTTTCTTTTAGGATTGATAACTGGTACATGTATTAACTGCATTTTTGTCTAAAGAAATCTGATGTGCAGAAATACTTTTATGTAAATCAGATAAGTTTTTATACATGTTGTAATGCACTTCTATGTCAGGTCAGGGTTTCCCTGCTACTGGTAAAATGTAACCCGGTACAACCTGCTGCATTGGGTAGATGGGGCTTGTAGCCTTGGATGGCAGCTCGTTTAGGAGAAGGAAAACTCCGACCTCAAACCGCAGCTGCCTTGCAGCATATCCATTCACAAAAAAGGCTTTGGGAATAAACCCCAAGGAAAAATCTGGAGCTGGAGTCTCTAAGGTGGTCTGCTGCTGTTTTCAGTAACGTTCCAGCAACTTCTGTGACACTGTTGGTGCCATTCTGCACCAGGCTTTGCCGTTCCTTTAGCCCCATCAACAGCATGGAGAAGGGGGACCTGGCTTGTTTTTCTCAACCCCCCCCCCCCCCCCAACTCTGATGATGGATTGGAAAGAACATTCAATGCCAGGGGCATATCCTTAGATTATGTGCTGAATGCATTGATATGTGTACTTTGTTCACTTTCCACGTGTCCTTAGATTATGTGTTGAATGCATTGATATGTGTACTTTGTTCACTTTCCACGTGTCCTTAGATTATGTGTTGAATGCATTGATATGTGTACTTCATTTCACTTTCCACGTGTCCTTAGATTATGTGTTGAATGCACTGATATGTGTACTTTGTTCACTTTCCACGTGTCCTTAGATTATGTGTTGAATGCACTGATATGCCTACTTTGTTCACTTTCCACGTGTCCTTAGATTATGTGTTGAATGCACTGATATGCCTACTTTGTTCATTTTTCCAGGTGTCCTTAGATTATGTGCTGAATGCATTGATATGTGTACTTCATTTCACTTTCCACGTGTCCTTAGATTATGTGCTGAATGCATTGATATGTGTACTTTGTTCACTTTCCACGTGTCCTTAGATTATGTGCTGAATGCATTGATATGTGTACTTTGTTCACTTTCCACGTGTCCTTAGATTATGTGCTGAATGCATTGATATGTGTACTTCATTTCACTTTCCACGTGTCCTTAGATTATGTGCTGAATGCATTGATATGTGTACTTCATTTCACTTTCCACGTGTCTTTAGATTATGTGTTGAATGCATTGATATGTGTACTTTGTTCACTTTTCCAGGTGTCCTTAGATTATGTGCTGAATGCATCGATATGTGTACTTCATTTCACTTTCCACGTGTCCTTAGATTATGTGTTGAATGCATTGATATGTGTACTTTGTTCACTTTTCCAGGTGTCCTTAGATTATGTGCTGAATGCACTGATATGTGTACTTCATTTCACTTTCCACGTGTCCTTAGATTATGTGTTGAATGCATTGATATGTGTACTTTGTTCACTTTCCAGGTGTCCTTAGATTATGTGTTGAATGCATTGATATGTGTACTTCATTTCATTTTCCACGTGTCCTTAGATTATGTGTTGAATGCATTGATATGTGTACTTTGTTCACTTTCCACGTGTCCTTAGATTATGTGCTGAATGCATTGATATGTGTACTTTGTTCACTTTCCACATGTCCTTAGATTATGTGCTGAATGCATCGATATGTGTACTTCCTTTCATTTTCCACGTGTCCTTAGATTATGTGTTGAATGCATTGATATGTGTACTTCATTTCATTTTCCACGTGTCCTTAGATTATGTGTTGAATGCATTGATATGTGTACTTCATTTCATTTTCCACGTGTCCTTAGATTATGTGTTGAATGCACTGATATGTGTACTTTGTTCACTTTCCACGTGTCCTTAGATTATGTGTTGAATGCATTGATATGTGTACTTTGTTCACTTTCCACGTGTCCTTAGATTATGTGTTGAATGCACTGATAGGTGTACTTCATTTCACTTTCCACGTGTCCTTAGATTATGTGTTGAATGCATTGATATGTGTACTTCATTTCATTTTCCACGTGTCCTTAGATTATGTGTTGAATGCATTGATATGTGTACTTTGTTCACTTTCCACGTGTCCTTAGATTATGTGTTGAATGCACTGATATGTGTACTTCATTTCACTTTCCACGTGTCCTTAGATTATGTGCTGAATGCACTGATATGTGTACTTCTTCACATTTTCCACGTGTCCTTAGATTATGTGTTGAATGCATTGATATGTGTACTTCATTTCACTTTCCACGTGTCCTTAGATTATGTGTTGAATGCATTGATATTGTACTTTGTTCACTTTTCCAGCGTGTCCTTAGATTATGTGTTGAATGCATCTGATATGTGTACTTCATTTCATTTTCCACGTGTCCTTAGATTATGTGTTGAATGCATTGATATGTGTACTTCATTTCACTTTCCACGTGTCCTTAGATTATTGTGTTGAATGCATTGATATGTGTACTTTGTTCACTTTCCACGTGTCCTTAGATTATGTGTTGAATGCATTGATATGTGTACTTGTTCACTTTTCCACGTGTCCTTAGATTATGTGTTGAATGCATGATATGTGTACTTCATGTTCACTTTCCACGTGTCCTTAGATTATGTGTTGAATGCATTGATATGTGTACTTTGTTCACTTTCCACGTGTCCTTAGATTATGTGTTGAATGCATTGATATGTGTACTTTGTTCACTTTTCCAGGTGTCCTTAGATTAATGTGTGAATGCATTGATATGTGTACTTTGTTCACTTTTCCCGTGTCCTTAGATTATGTGTGAATGCATCGATATGTGTACTTCATTTCACTTTCCACGTGTCCTTAGATTATGTGTTGAATGCATTGATATGTGTACTTTGTTCACTTTCCACGTGTCCTTATATTTAATGATGTATGAATTGCACTTTTGATATGTGTACTTTGTTCTATTCTTTCCAGGTGTCCTTAGATTATGTGTGAATGCATCTGATATGTGTACTTATTGTCACTTTCCACGTGTCCTTAGATTATGTGTTGAATGCATTGATATGTGTACTTCATTTCACTTTCCACGTGTCCTTAGATTATGTGTTGAATGCATTGATATGTGTACTTTGTTCACTTTTCCAGTGTCCTTAGATTATGTGTTGAATGCATTGATATGTGTACTTCATTTCACTTTCCAGTGTCCTTAGATTATGTGTGAATGCACTGATATGTGACTTCATTTCACTTTCCACGTGTCCTTAGATTATGTGTTGAATGCATGATATGTGTACTTCATTTCACTTTCCACGTGTCCTTAGATTATGTGTTGAATGCATTGATATGTGTACTTCATTTCACTTTCCACGTGTCCTTAGATTATGTGTTGAATGCATGATATGTGTACTTCATTTCACTTTCCACGTGTCCTTAGATTATGTGTTGAATGCACTGATATGTGTACTTCATTCACTTTCCACGTGTCCTTAGATTATGTGTTGAATGCATTGATATGTGTACTTTGTTCACTTTCCACGTGTCCTTAGATTATGTGTTGAATGCATTGATATGTGTACTTCATTTCACTTTCCAGCGTGTCCTTAGATTATGTGTTGAATGCATTGATATGTGTACTTCATTTCACTTTCCACGTGTCCTTAGATTATGTGTTGAATGCATCTGATATGTGTACTTCATTTCACTTTCCACGTGTCCTTAGATTATGTGTTGAATGCATGATATGTGTACTTCATTTCACTTTCCACGTGTCCTTAGATTATGTGTTGAATGCATTGATATGTGTACTTCATTTCACTTTCCAGGTGTCCTTAGATTATGTGTTGAATGCATGATATGTGTACTTTTTCACTTTCCAGTGTCCTTAGATTATGTGTTGAATGCATCGATATGTGTACTTATTTCACTTTCCAGGTGTCCTTAGATTATGTGTTGAATGCATTGATATGTGTACTTTTTCACTTTCCACGTGTCCTTAGATTATGTGTTGAATGCATTGATATGTGTACTTTGTTCACTTTCCAGGTGTCCTTAGATTATGTGTTGAATGCATTGATATGTGTACTTCATTTCACTTTCCACGTGTCCTTAGATTATGTGTTGAATGCATTGATATGTGTACTTATTTCACTTTCCACGTGTCCTTAGATTATGTGTTGAATGCATGATATGTGTACTGTTCACTTTCCACGTGTCCTTAGATTATGTGTTGAATGCATGATATGTGTACTTCATTTCACTTTCCACGTGTCCTTAGATTATGTTGTTTTAGTTGAATGCATTGATATGTGTACTTCATTTCACTTTCCACGTGTCCTTAGATTATGTGTTGAATGCACTGATATGTGTACTTTGTTCACTTTCCACGTGTCCTTAGATTATGTGTTGAATGCATGATATGTGTACTTCATTCACTTTCCACGTGTCCTTAGATTATGTGTTGAATGCATTGATATGTGTACTTATTTCACTTTCCACGTGTCCTTAGATTATGTGTTGAATGCATGATATGTGTACTTCATTTCACTTTCCACGTGTCCTTAGATTATGTGTTGAATGCACTGATATGTGTACTTCATTTCACTTTCCACGTGTCCTTAGATTATGTGTTGAATGCATTGATATGTGTACTTATGTTCACTTTTCCACGTGTCCTTAGATTATGTGTTGAATGCATTGATATGGTGTACTTTGTTCACTTTTCCACGTGTCCTTAGATTATGTGTTGAATGCATTGATATGTGTACTTCATTTCACTTTCCAGGTGTCCTTAGATTATGTGTTGAATGCATTGATATGTGTACTTTTTCACTTTCCACGTGTCCTTAGATTATGTGTTGAATGCACTGATATGTGTACTTCATTTCACTTTCCACGTGTCCTTAGATTATGTGTTGAATGCATTGATATGTGTACTTTGATTCACTTTCCACGTGTCCTTAGATTATGTGTTGAATGCATTGATATGTGTACTTTGTTCACTTTTCCACGTGTCCTTAGATTATGTGTTGAATGCATCGATATGTGTACTTCATTTCACTTTCCACGTGTCCTTAGATTATGTGTTGAATGCATTGATATGTGTACTTTGTTCACTTTCCACGTGTCCTTAGATTATGTGTTGAATGCATTGATATGTGTACTTCATTTCACTTTCCACGTGTCCTTAGATTATGTGTTGAATGCATTGATATGTGTACTTTGTTCACTTTCCAGTGTCCTTAGATTATGTGTTGAATGCATCGATATGTGTACTTCATTTCACTTTCCACGTGTCCTTAGATTATGTGTTGAATGCATTGATATGTGTACTTCATTTCACTTTCCAGTGTCCTTAGATTATGTGCTGAATGCATTGATATGTGTACTTCATTTCACTTTTCCAGGTGTCCTTAGATTATGTGTTGAATGCATCGATATGTGTACTTCATTTCCTTTACCAGGTTTTTTTTTTTTTCTTTTCCAACGTGAGCGAGGTGTTGTATGTGTTTTGAGATGGTTGTAGACCTGATATGATTGCACAGTCGTGTGGGCTTTAAACACTAATATAATACAAATATAGACAGCTTATCAGAATGGCGTGACTATCTTGTTTTTATTATCATTACTATCATTACTGATCATTATATCATTGATTACCATTACTATTAGTAGTAGTAGTTGTAGTATTATAAGTGTTATAATTATTATCATTGTAATTATTACAATATCATCATCATTATTATTATCATTGATTATCAATACTATTACTGTCAATGATAGTAGCATCATCAATATAATTATTATCATTGTAATTACTATCATTATCATTATCATTGTTGTTGTTAAAGCCAAACAGAACAAACCCATCTTACAGAGATATCAAATGACCAGGCTTGGGAAGAACCACCGTTGCAGTGCATGATACGAGCAAAAGGTCCGGAAGATGACCCCACGTCCAGACACAGCAGGTTGGCCAATCGCAGGTCTCCATTGCTCGTTTCATACCATAACTGTCATGACAAGAATATAGATGCATGTTAATTAGTATGCACATATTCATGGGTACGCTGAGACAAACATACATAAATTGAAAGTATAAGGATATTTGAATACAAGCAAGCATGCTGTATAGAGTGGAGTGCACCTACACGAAATTCAAGAGAGATGGATATATTATATATTATGTGTTTGTTACAGTAGTAGTTCGCAGTAGTTACAAGAAATAAATCAGTAATCTTACACAACACTGATTGTTTGTTGCCCTGCTGGTAGAGTTCACATGTTATCCACAACATTCCCTACCTTACACATCATCATTATGACATCTATGAGTGAAACACATACACACTCACACACACACACGCACGCAAGCACACACACACACATGCCATGACAAAGATGTGAAATATATTGGACGTTTATCTGTTGTAAAATTATAAAACCAATGAATATAACAAAGCAAAAGGCATGACAGTTCTATGTCCCACACATTCATGCACACAAGTGAGTTCTCTCCATCTTTCTCTCTCTCTCTTGCTCTGTCTCGTGTGTGTGTGTGTGTGTCTCCCTTTCTCCACACACTTGCACACATACACACACAATGAACTCATGTACACATACACAGTCACGCTTAACTGGCACCTTCATGCCTAAGACACACACAATTTGTCTGTTATCAAATCTTCAGTGTGACAAATAAACAAATAAAAACGAACGCTGGATCCAACTCTCACCCCTTCTAAAACAAACACCCAAGCATCCCTCTGGAACCCAAAGCCATGCTTATCAGTACAATCTTGGTACCCACACTGACTTACTGGTGCCAAATGTGGACTTATAACACTTATTAACACCTGTGGCAAAAGAAGTCTCAGGTAAGATGAGATGTGAGAGGAGATGTCTCAGGCAAGACCAAAAGACAGGATTAGAAACAAAGATCCAAGAGATGGTTGGAACAACACCTGTCAATCATTTATACAACAGCGGATCAAGTGATCACCAATCAACCTTCCAGCTTACAACATCAGCAGCGGGAGGAAGACCACAGCGATGATGAAGAAATGGAGTAAGAGACACACTCCATCATCTACAACATGACTGTACACCAGGGTCCCTGTCTAGCTGCTGACCACCGCTTCAACTCTCCACTCCATCCCCCTGCCATACCATTTTCACCCTCCCTCAACTGTTTTGCCATTGTGTGACTGACACATTTGTGGAAGTAGATACTTCATCACTAATTTCTATTGCTTCTCTAATATTGCATGTCTTGAGCTTCATCTGTTCGATCACAGTGCCAGAGGTTGACATGCATTTGATTTACGTATGTCTACCTCTGCAAATTAAGCTTTTATGAAGTGCTTAGGGCTTTTGTGAAATGAGGCACTGTAAAGTAGTCATTATTATTGTTATTGTTACTATTATTATTATTATTCATTATTTATTATTATTGTTGTTACCATTATTATTCTTCATTATATTATTACCTAATGGTTTAAGCATACTGAAAAAACAGTGTGAGACAAGTTGCAAGAAAGAAAGAGAGAAGGAAAGAAAGAAAGAAAGAAAGAAGAGAGAAAAAGAGAAAAGAAAGCAGCTTACCTGTTCATTGGAGTCTTCCCCACTGTGACACACAGCTAATGTCAGCAATGATTTTTTGTCGTAAATGCTGCGTTCTGATTGCACACATAATCCTGATCCTATGTGTTTCAACTGGAAAAGACCAGAAAATGTGTGTGAGACTTAGCAACAAGCTCCTGTACAAAAACAACAACAAAAAAACCACAGGCGCAGTGATATCCACAGTTACCATAATTTACATTCTGAGAGGAGTCTGAAGTTTAAGAGGGATTCATCACACGTGGACAAATCCATACGCACTCCACCAAGATCTGCCAGCAATGGTCTGGCAGACTCCCTGAGCTTGTGCAAAACCCTATGCGCTGGTAAGGTTTTGAAATGAGGATGGGGAAGGGATCCAGGCAACACTCTTCTAGTCCCACCAGAATGATAAAAACATGAAGACCGGCAGCTAACAGGCCAGTTTTTAATGTCGCACACTGGGACCGAACTTGAAATATCAGATCTTGCGTCCACGGCTCTATTAAAGGAATCAGCTAGTCTGCATTCCATACTGAATATCCATTCAAAGAGTCGTAATACCACAGTGTAACTCACACTTATGATATTTCACATATATCCAGTTCGAATTCAGTCCCCAATATTAAAAACCTGGCCTGTTCGCTGCCCATCTTAATCTTTCCATCATTCTGGTGGTGTTGGCTTAATGTTTCATAGGTCCCTTCTTCCCTTCTCCGTTCAAGACCTTGCCAGCTTTTAACCCTTTGACTTCAACACTCCATCTACCAGCTGCAAAATCTTAACCCTTGATTCCCTCACCTTCCACCAGTTACCTGCGGGAAGCTGGTGGATAGGGTGACGGAATCAAAGAGTTAAGTTTTTGCTCTGCAAGCATGGTCAGCAATGCAAGGTGCTGGTGGACAGCATGTGGGAGTCAAAGGGTTAAGGTTTTTTGATGAGAGGTGACAGGTGACAGGAGTCTGCCAGATAACTGCTAGCAAATTTGGGTGAAGCACATATAGAATTGTCTGAGGGTGATGAATTCCTCTTGAACAAACTCCAAACTCTCACTACATACTGATCATCCATTCCAACAGTCAGTTTTGATGTTGGTTGAAGCTAAGAATAATCTTCCGCTCATTAGCTTTTGAAGCTGCCATCACACCCACTTGTAGATAAAAGTAAAACTGTGGCATGGAATAAACTCAGAAATGATATGTTATAGCAATGGGAAGTGAACCCTTTGTCTCTAACACCCTATCCATCAATTGCAAAAACTTAACCCTTGTCAGTCATGCAAGAATAGTTTCCCTTTAACTATCTACTGCTGTACAAAAGTATGTCAGCATGTTGAAACAGTTTCTACCAGAAGAGCTGATTACAGTACTGTATAAAAAGTTTGGATGTTGTTCAAGAGGGATTCATCACACTTGGACAAATCCATATGCGCTCCCCTCAAATCTGCCAGCAATTATCTGGCAGATTCCCCGAACTTGCACAAAACTCTACGCACTGGAAAGATCATGAAATAATAATAATGACATATAGAAGGCACCAAAGCCAAATCCTGATACAAGAATCACACCAAAGAAAAAATAAAAACACACACAAACTGAAGGGGAGGACAGGAGGCAATGGGCAAAAGAGTGAACATACAGAGGAGGAAAATCACTGCTGGACAAAAGCATGTATTCAAGCTAACCTTGAGGGAAGACAGAGTCTGTGTAGAAACACAAAAAGAGCGGCGACTGTGTGGTACAGTTGAATTAAGGAATTGGTACACAACTAGTATCATAAGAAGAACTAAGATGTCAGACAGGGGTGTAGGGATGTGAACACAATAACAAACAAAAAATACCCCCAACACGGCCCGCATGGATCTGAACCCACAACCACTACATTAAAGCACATCCTCTAACAACCAAGCAAATGGCCCACAGTACTGCAATGAGTAAAAAACTCAACTTGCATAATACATGACAAGAATATCAATTTCCATACATCCAAACACATATACACAGAGGTACCCCTCCACACCCTACCCACACATTTCACAGACACACAAATGCATGCACGCACACACACGCACACACCACGCACGCATCACGCGCACACACACACACACACACACACACACACACACACACACACACACACACACACACACACACACACACACACAGAGTAATACACACAAAAACAACCAGTCCTTTATGCTTGTTTCAATTTTCTCCCTTGGAAGTTTGCCGCCGTTTTATTCAAATCTCGGAATTCTTCTCACCCATAGGTTGACAGAAGCTGGCAAAGTCTGCACACACACACACACACACACACACACACACACACACACACACACACACACACACACACACACACACACACACACACACACACACACACACACACAGAGCCACACACACACACACCGCCACACAGCCAGAGACACACACACACACACACACACACACACACAGACACACACATATATACACACAGAAATCACAAACAAGATGGTCAAATACACTTCACTTTCTCACACATTATGAACACAATTTTCAAAAGGCAAGATTCAGGTAATAGAGATAAATGCTTCAGAAGACTACAAGGCATCTCTTTCACTGATTTAACAGTCCTAAGGACGTCTTTTTTAGTTTTTTAAAACTTTAGGTTAATAAAAATGGAAAGGATCGACAGACTAAAGAGCATTGACTTCAGTTTTGAGTAAGCATCATAATTACAGCAGCGAAAGCTAACTTACGGTTCAGATAGAGAAAATGGCATCATAGATTTCCTTTCCCTGTTAAAGTGGCATCCTAGACTTTTCTTTCTTTCTTTGTTTAACTCTTTGACTCCCTCATCCTATCCTGCAGGAAGCTGATGGGCAGGGTAAGGGAGTGAAAGGGTTAAATTTTTGTGGCTGGCGGATAGGGTGTTGGAGTGAAAGGGTTAATTTTTGCAGCAGATTTGAAACTGGGCATTTTTCACGCAACAAATGGCAGGCTGGTCGACTCTTTCGATGGCGGAGTGATCTCATGTGTCCAGGTCACCCCTACCCTACAAAGTAAGTCCGCTTGTTCATTGTCCACTTTAATGCTCAAACAGTCTGGTGGTGCCAGTGTTTCACACGTCCTGTTCCCCTCCCCATTTCAAGACCTTGCCAGCACATAGGGTTTTGCACAGGCTTAAGGAGTCTGCCAGACAAAGGCTGGCAAATTTGGGAGATAAGCATACGAAACCTGTCTCCAAACAATGCACCTATCACTTGCTAAAAGAAACAAGAAACTGATTGCAGATTTATAATAAACTGTTGATTCTAAAGCACTATTCTCCAAACTTGTCTGGACTCACTGCCCATTTCATTACACATGATCAGACTTTGTAGTGGAGCATGCAGACCTCAAGCTGTTAGTTGAGCTGACAACACTCCACTATGTTGTTGTACAGTCCGCATCTATGGTAGGCGTGCATTCTGAGTGTTTTCATGTTTTCATAAGCCAGCCACTGACATGATTTACAGGATCTTTAGCACACATATTTCATATCATGAATGTGCATACACACATGAATGGGGTTTAGGTACTGGGAGGTCTGCATACATCTTGACCTGAGAGATAGGAAAAATCTCCAGCCTTTACCCACCAGGCCGAGGTGTCTGGGTGGATTGAACCCAGGACCTTCTGAAAAAAAAGAGTGACATTTACCCACCTGAATATTGTGCCTGGTAGTTATGTATCTGTTACACACAACACAGACTTGTGTTACAGTTTGGAGTATATACTGTGCCTGGTAGTTAATAATAATAATAATAATTACAATATTTATATAGCGCAAAATCTTGATAAAATCAAATCTAAGCGCTGAAGCAGACACACACGCAAGCACGCACGCACGCACGCACGCACACACACGCACGCACACACACACACACACACACACACACACGCATGGCTATAAATGGGGACAAAGAATAAAAGCAATAAAAGCAAGAATAAAACCAATGGAAAATTATAGAGAGCATAGCATATACAATTATATATTATAACCATGTGATTCCCTCCGAGCGGAGACAGGCTGCAGAGGGGGGGGGGGGGGGGGGGGGGGGTTGAGTGAGGTTAGGATTTTATGCAGAGGAGAAAAGGTGAGTTTTGAGAGCGGACTTGAAGGAGACAAAAGTAGGTTGCTGACGGACTGAGAGAGGAAGTTTGTTCCAGGAGAGTGGACCAGAAACAGAGAAGGCTCGTGGACCATAGGTATTGAGCTTAGTGCGTGGAAAGCGAAAAGTCAGAGGATCGGAGGCAGAGCGGAGGGTACGTGAGGGAACATAGATCTCAAGTAGGCCTGACAGGTAATCGGGGGCTGCGTTATTGAGGCTTTTGTAGCACATGGTGTCTAGTTTGTACTGTATGCGCTTTGATACAGGGAGCCAGTGAAGTTGTGCCAGGAGAGGAGATATGTGGTCAGCTTTTTTCTTTTTGAGTACAAGGCGTGCAGCATTGTTTTGAATGCGCTGTAGGATGTGAATGGTGGAGGCAGGAAGACCAGACAGGAGTGAATTGCAATAGTCAATGCGAGACATTATGAAGGAGAGAACGAGTTTTGCAGTTGTTTCCACAGAGAGATACTTCCTGATCAGCCTTATACGATGGAGATGATAGTAGCAGGATCTGGCAGTTTGAGAAACAAAGTTGTTCATGGAGAGGGTAGAGTCAATGCAGACACCAAGGTTTTTAGCTGAATCAGAAATTGGGACTGATGTGTTACATAATGGGAGAGAAAGAGGAGGCAGCTGAGAAAGTTTCTGACGGGTGCCAATGAGGATAGCTTCTGTTTTGTCGTCATTAAGCTGAAGACTATTGTGTGTCATCCAGTTCTTAATGTCCGAGTAACACTCAGTGGTGCGAGTCAACAGGCGCTGTATATTATCAGGTGAGTCACTGTCTTGAAGTTGGGTGTCATCAGCATAGAAGTGGTGTTTTATAGAATGGGAGTTGATGATGGTGGACAGGGGGGAGGTGTAAAGAGTGAAAAGAACAGGGCCAAGGACAGATCCTTGTGGAACACCACAGGTCAGGTATGCAGGTTGAGAGTAAGTGCCATTGATGAGAACGGTTTGTTTTCTGTTGGATAGGTATGAAGTGAACCAA